>JAZFAU010000181.1:0-360000 GCA_037178615.1 Dione vanillae
GATTGAATCCGAATCTACAAATATTACGTTTATTATCACCAAACCTAGTGTACATTTAGATTACCTACAAGTACATCAGTAGTACCACGCACCACGCGCATATTGGCACTATAATAGTATAGTACTTGCACAACGAATACTCCAGGAACCTTTCCCACTAATGTGCACTTACTATACTAGAACTTAGCACTCTGGTAAAAAAAAGTTCATTAAATTATTATTTATAATGTAGGACCTGTGTTAGGAGCTCAGAGCAGTGGCTGGAATTTGCAATCCAAGAGTAAATTTGAAGGAGCTGCTTTAAGATGTGCCTTAATACTCATCTCCACTACGAGCTTCTCTCTCTATTTAACCAAATTCGAAAAGATTCAATTAGTCCCGCCTTAGAAGTACCTACTTACGTTCTAAAAATTACAATACTAAACAGGCGCGTTCTAAATTCACTATAAACTTGTTTCTGATCAGTTTGTTAGTAAGATTCAAAACTTAAATTATGTAGTAAAAAAACGTGCAATGGCGGCCTTATCGGTGTAAGCGATCTCTTACAGGCAACCATTATATTTAATGAAATTAAATTTATAAAAAAAACCAGAAAGGTGTAAATGTTATTACGTCACAATTAATCATTTGTTTACTTACATACATATATAATATACTTTTAGTTTTATTTTTTTTAGAGAGAACTGCAGGAACCATACGAATCTAGTGTTAAGACACTCCGTTGCTTAGTTCCTGCTTTCTCCGTCTCCGCATTCCGCCGTTTTCGAGGCATTGCGAGTTGAGTGGCGGAACTCAACGCCGCGCGTTGCCTAGTTTCCATAGCAAAGAAAATGAAAATAGGAAAATTCTACTTCTCCGAGTGGGAAACAACTCAATAACATAAACAAATTATTAAAAAATGATTTTTATTATTCCATCACCTTTACACTTTATGGAATGAATAACAGTAATATAAAAATATATAATTTGATATAATTCCCAATTTTTCTTAACTTAAACAATTAACCTCCATTTATATCATAAATACTACAAGTATTGCTTTTTTAACAAAATATACAACAAAGTTTGAGCCTTCACAATGGTAGCAAAATGTATAAATTTAATTATAACTTAAAATTTTCATTCATTTTACATTGTCACTGGTCTTATTACGTTATATAAATAAATATAGCATAATATAATATATAGCAAAATATATTACTAACATTTAAAAAATCCATTTGTCCATATTGCAGTAAGAAAAAAAATTAAAGAAAAAAATTAATATTCTCATTTTCAACAGATAATAAAATATTTATATATAAAATAATTTTCATCTTTATACCACATCAATAACCACTTATAGTTTAGCACCACTCTTAAGCAACGGCCCTAATTTCTGAGCAAGCATTATATTGCCAGCAATCTTTAACTTTCCTTTTAAATATGCTACTTGGGGACTTAAAGTGCCTGCAGATATTTCTATAAGGTCATCGTCTGATACTGTCATTGTAGTGTCTGCTTTGCCGGTTTTTGGTTCTCCCTGGTACACTGTCAAACCAGATTTGAGGTCTAAGGCTGAAATAAAAAAGTAATAGTTAGCAATTTGCTTAGTAATTGTTTATAAAATAGATGTTTCTATTTAATTTTCATTTTTCAATGGTATTGACAAAATTATTATTATTTTTATTAAATCATTGAAGAATTATTAATTCAACAATAATTACACTACACTGTCAATGTTAATATAATAAAACATTATACGCTTTATCCCGCACATGGCAGGGTAGGCAGAGGGAACTGTAGGAACCATAGGAATCTAGTGTTAAAACACTCCGTTGCTTCCGCCCTGCTTTCTCCGTCTCTGCTTTCCGCCTTTTTCGAAGCATTGTGTGTTGAGTAGCGTAACTCCAAGCCGCGCTTTGTCTAGTTTCCAGAGCGAAGAAAATGGAAAAGAAAAAATCCAACTTCCCCAAGTAGGAATCGAACTCACAAACCGTCTCTGTATAGGACCATCGTGCCCTCATTATTATACTATAAACATATTAAAATCAAAATGAATAGCAGTCTTGTCTTAAATAGATAAAAAAAATAGATGCGATGTACATATATATATTATACATAGTAACTAAATAACATACTCTTAAATAAAATACATATACTTACTCCACTGTTTAACAGTTTTGCCATTTTGAGTAATATTATACAAGAAGACGGCACCGACACTCTTCGCTTTGTCGGGATTCTCTTTGATGCCTTCCTCTATTTTCAGGAACAACGAGTCACTCTTCAATGCAGAAGACGAGCCTGATGCCTTCGAAGAGTCGGCGGCAGATGATTGTTCACCATCTTTCACTACATTCTTCAAATCGACGTAGGCACCTGGAAATTTTATTTGTTATATTATATAAAGTAATAAAAATAACACGAAAAACAATAAACGTAAGTTTTACTCAAACGCAAAAGTCCAATTAACAAGTAAATATATACTCGATCAAGTCAAAACTTAGAAAGTAAGGTTTTTTCATACATTTATTAGTATATTTTTTTTTCTTATTAAATCATATCACTTAACAAGTAAATATTTATTTGCATAAGCCCTTTTTTCATCATTTCTTTTACTTTTTTGTTTATCAAATAATTCAAGTATCGAACCTGCAATAACAACATTGCCCGTCTCCTTGACCTTGGTCTGGAACTGAACCCGGGACCCCTCCAGCCACATCTCTGTGACGAGCGTCTGCCCCGGCAGGACGGGCTTGGCGAAGCGTGCTTTAATAGCTTTCACGTTGGACGGGTCGTTGCCGCCGTACCTGTTCATCATCGTCATCGTCAAAACGTCATCTTTTATTAACTATTACTGAGGACCGTCGTGGCGCAGAGGCGCAGCGTCTACCTGTAAACGCGACGGGTTGTGAGTTCGATTTCCACTTGGGGAAGATAGATTTTTATATTTCCATTTTGATCGCTCTGAAAACTAGTCATAGCGCGGCGTTGAGTTCCTCCACTCAACGCAATGCCTCGAAAAAGGAGGAAAGTAAAGACGGATAATCAACGGAGTGTCTTAACACTAGGTTCCTACAGTTCCCTCTGTCTACCTGGCTATGTGCGGGATAAAGCGTGAAGACATAAAAAAAAATGTATTATAGTAAGACGAGACCGTCGTGGCACAACATTTAAATGTGCGCGATGAACGTGGGTTCGATCCCCACACGGAGATTTGTATTACTTTATTTTGTTGCGCTTTTTTGTGTGACTGACAAGCGCGGCGTTGAGTTACGCTTCTCAAGACACTATATAATTGGCCTCTAATTTAAAGAGCGTCTTAAAATTTATGCTTTCAATCCGGCGCGGCGTCCTTTAAATGCCTCATACAACGGGGTGTTAAAAATATGCCAAAAAATATCTACATTCAAGAATTTTTAAAATTCGTAATTCTTCAGAATATTTTAGAATATAAACCAAACTCTTCTGAAACGAAAAGAAACGAAGATTAGAAGATACACGAATATCGTGTATCTTTTAATTTTCGTTTCTTATATCAACAGTAAATTAATGTAGTGATATTATCTGGAAAGTTGGTACATCACTACAGTATACGGAATCTTATGTTTCTTTTTTTTATTAGCTTCACGCTTTATCCCGCACTTGGCAGGGTAGGCAGAGGGAACTGCAGGGACTGTGGGAACCTAGTGTTAAGACACTCCGTGTACAATTCATATTTAATATTTCAAAAAGCAAAACAAAGCAAAGCCAATTCTGTTGTTAAAGAAATGTAATGAAAAAACATATAGCCTTTAATATCCTTGTAAAACGAGGCATTTTATATACACTAATATACTTTAAAGAACTTACTGAGCAAGAACATGTCTGACGGAGAATCCCAGAGACGCCAGTCCGTGGAGTATGGGCTTGGGGTGTCCGCTCACGGTCGCCACGTTAGGGTCGATGTGTAGCGGGTTCAAGTCTCCGGACAATCTGGAGGATAATGTTAAGTTAATTATTGCATTTACGTATGTATGTTCGGTATTTAGTTCTGTAAACCGTTTTGATAGAATGATAAAAATTATGAAATCACTGAAATATCACTAGTACTGAGTAAACATGGAAGATATGAATAATTAAAAAAAATCAATTTAAACGGATTATTCTTGTATATTGACGTTTTCGGAAACCTATAACATAATATAATTTTGCAGTAATTCGTGATTTGGAATTGTTTAATTTAAAATGTATAAAAATCGCGAAAATAAAAAATTTTGATACGTATAATATATAAAACCACTGTATTCGCGTTTCAGTTGAAATCTTGGCAACTTTTCTATTAGCGCTTGGCAATGGATATATCCGTAGCCGGAGTAATAGACACACCGACCTGTACAGCGCGGCCTGGTCCTCGGCGGTGCGCTGCTCGCGGGCGGCGGCGGGCGCGCGCGCCGGCACCGCCTGCACGGACACCGCGCGCGCCGAGTTGCGCGCGCCGCCGAACCCGCCCTGGCCCAGCACGAAGATGTGCTGCTGCGTGCGGATCACCAGCGAGCGGTCCTGGTAGATCTCGCCTGGTGGCGACGTCGAGTTGTTTAATGATAATAGAATAATAGACATTGCAATATCTAATTCGCATAATTTACAAAATAGTTTTTCGGAAAAACTTGCTTAGTATGAAGAGTTAAAAGGTGTTATATTTAGAATGTGGAAATTGAAAGAAGAAAGTAACAATAATATCGGTAGTTATTTCTACTATAGGCGTCATTCCTAAGAATCTCAATTAGTCTATTAATACATTAGATTTTCCCCCATATACTTATGCTCTTCTACAAAAGGCAGCAATTTTAAATACATACATAACTATCCTGTAGTTAGAAAAATTTTAAGCCTTCCACATTAACAACTTCATTTTGTTTACCTGACTATCACTTGACCTAGATCCGTGATTGTCAATATACCGGTATATTTCGTATGCCGTGACTAGACAATATGACAACAATAATAATAATCTTTATTTTCCAGAATAAACATTCCAATTAACAATATAATTAACAAATAAAAAAAATTAAAAAAAAAGAAAAAAAGCCATAGCAATAGAAATTACGTCTGTCTTCTTCGATTTGGTAAAGGGAGTGGAGATTTTTATTTATAAGTTATATCCTTTACCTATTTTCATAATTTATTTTGAAATTCTCAAGCAAAAAAATTTTCTCGAGTTCGATTTAATGAAACGAGCAGAGACCTTTAGTTATAAGATAAAACAACTATTTTCATAATTTATTTTGAAGCAATTGTGTGTTTTGGAACTTGGAACTAAATGCAATTTCTTGTCTTAATAGACTAAAATAATAATGGAAATGATTTCAATGCAATCGTTCCTATGAACATCATATTTACAATGTAGACATATCACACTAATGGAAGACTCATAAATATATTACACCTATTACAAATGACGCCAACAAATATCTGTATAAAAAGATAACATTATAGAAAATATACCTAATCTAACTTAACTGATACAATAGTTGTGAACACAATCTTCTTTACAATGTTCACATACATTTAGCAAATATTATTGTTTCTTTAACGATGTTTATTAATAGTAACAAAATTAATATATAATTGTCGAGAAATTATACTGGACGTATTTTTAAGAACTTCTTATTTACTTTTCATAAAAAATTACAATATTAAACTTTTCGGTAATTTTTGTTTAAAATTATCTTTAGGAGAAATATCAACTTTTCCTGCATTCTGTGTGAATCGCAATCGCTTTGTTCAACTTTTGTACAGTTTATATTTTTATAAATACTTGCACATTAGAAGGATGAAAAATATCACAATCACCCTACATTCATTTTTGTTATATAGTAAAAAAACCATGTTCACACATTTTTTATAATAATTTGATTATGAAACAAATATATAGTGCATAAGATATATATTTAAATATTTAATAAAAGTATTCGTATTTATATAAAGATAATAGTTCAATCATTATGTCTATTGTAAACGATATCAATATATGTTTACAAAATACAAACTACGTATATATTATATATACTCCCTATGATAACAACTAGACGACCTGGGGCTTGCAAAGCTTAACCTTGCTAAGTTACACACAAAATAAACAAATCATTGTAAAGTTATACATAAGTCATAACGAATTTTTAACATATTTTTTGGTTTTACTTTTGAGATATTACTAATTTACTTTTACGAAGATATCTCTAAATATGTAAAAGATAAAATAAATCAAAAATTGCAGTATTAATTGGACTGCGTCAATGACAATGAATTAAAATTATTTAATTGATTATATTGTTATAAAATACTTTTATCATAATATTTAATCCTTTTTACGTTAATGATATGTATTGATAAACACTATCTTTAATAATAAAGACAAAAACAACAACAACTGCAACATCTAAAAATATTACATAACACTTTTTTTTTATAGCTTCACGCTTTATCCCGCACATGGCAGGGTACGCAGAGGGAACTGCAGGACTAACTTTATGTTTAAATAAAAGACTCACTGTTAACGATGGCAACTGCGCTGGAGCCCTTGTCCAACATGTCCACGACGTAGTTGCGGACTGTGAACTCGCCCTCCGTGCCCGGAAACTCCTTGAGGAACTCTATGTATTGCTCGCCGTGCAATATCTAGAAACGAAGTTATATATATATATATATATATATATATATATATATATATATATATATATATATATATATATATATATATATATATATATATATATATATATATATATATATATATATATATATATATATATATATATATATATATATATATATATATATATATATATATATATATATATATATATATATATATATATATATATATATATATATATATATATATATATATATATATATATATATATATATATATATATATATATATATATATATATATATATATATATATATATATATATATATATATATTGCGTAGACATTTTTAATTATATTATACTGTAATTTATCTTTAGTGTAATCAGTTGAAAACAGTTTCATTTAAAACAAGAAAAATCCTATGGTTTCTCTCGAATAGCTTAATATATATAAATATGATTTAAAATATCATATAACATAGCAGTGGGCGCTGCCGGTGTACACTTATGACTTATTAAAACACAGTTTCTTCGTTTTAAAGAGAGAGATTGTTTTAACACAAAAAAATAAGCAAATTCGAATAGTACTTATGATTAACGCATCCTACCTAACAATCTTTTCAACTCAGTGTTAATATAACACACACACACACACACCTTCACGTTTTATCCCCAGCGAGGTAGTGAGAGAGAACAGAGCGTCAAACCCCGTGGTCCCTGCATACCTCTTCTGCCTCGTCCACTGTCATTAACCTCTTCATACACGCTCCTCCTCATACTTTTTACGTGACCCTCCTCCAGTATCTTCGATACTGTGTTTTTGAAAACCAACCGAGGATAATATATAAATGAACAGCAAAATACTCACATTAGTAAAATCGGCGAACTTCCCGGGAGGCATGCTCTGCGACACGATGGGCGACTCCATCATCATGCCCGGCAGGATGAAGAACGTCGGCAGCGCGGAGAAGCTCTCGTGGCTCTCGTACAGGAAACGGAGGTCAGGTTCATTTACCACGGACGCTCCAACTAGAACAAATGTGAGTGTTGGCAATTTTTTTAGGTCTATCCCGCACATGGCAGGGTAGGCAGAGGGAACTGCAGGAACCATAGGACCCTAGTGTTAAGACAACCCCTTGCTTAGTTCCTGCTTTCGTCGTCTCCGCTTTCCGCCTTTTTTGAGGCATTGCGTGTTGAGTTGTCAACGTCGTGTTTTGTCTAGTGTCCAGAACGAAGACAATGGAAATAGAAAATTCCATCTTCCCCAAGTGGGAATTGAACCCACAAACCGTCGCGTTTACGGGCAGATGCTACGCCTCTGCGCCACGACGGTCCTCTGTGTGTTACAATAGTTTAAAACAAGAGCCATGTGGAAAATTTATATGTGTGGCAATATCCTATTTACACACTTTATATGTATACACTATGAGTTTCGCTTTATAATTACAAGAAAGGACATAAAAACAACAAGAAAATATCACAGGTCTTTTAGAAAACCGAGGACTGCTTTACTTCTATGACATAGCATAGGACAGCTTAGCTCGCTAAGGAAATAGGGAATATAGACTAATATACAATCTTTAAGAATTAATATTTTAAAAGAGAGAGTGCTATAAATCATATTTATTCACGTTACATATAAAATAAACGTAATTTATTGTTAAAAAATGTTTATTTTTAAAAACAATAATATATCTTTAACAATTAATAAAATTAGATTGCTTGTAGGATAATTTTATACACTATTTAAGCTACTAAATAAATATTATATACAAAAAAGGACTCACCTCCAAGTGCGTAGCAGACCAGGTCTTTAGAGTTGTATTTGTATGAGCCCCAGTACGATGGATTCTCACTGTTCAATTTACTGCGCTCCTCGAAATCCTAATATAAACAACATACAATATTTTAAATGACTGCTATCGTTTTGAAAAAAAAATCTTTAATATATATATATATATATATATATATATATATATATATATATATATATATATATATATATATATATATATATATATATATATATATATACACCGTTTTAAAATCTACGATATAAAAACCAGGGTTAAATTATAAACGTCATGGATTTTGCTTTCTGAGTATATTTGGTTAGATCTTTTATTTGTAAATCTTTTTATGAAAAAATGTAAATTATTATATAAAAAAATTCATTTTACTATATCATATTTTTATTCCGAATTGTTTGTAAATGACTTTGTATAAAAATATCGTAAATAGTTAATTTAAGAAATAAATGTTACAAGAATGTGATCAAAAGTGTCTCATAATGAAATAAGAGAAATATATAAGATTATATCATAATATATTCTTAAGAGCATCTTAGTTTTTCCTTAAAATTGTAAATAAATTTTCCCATTGCTCACAACTAGCAAACAGGAAAATGTAACTGTGGGAACTAACCACGTAACTTAAAAACATGTTACATACAGGACTTCATTCTCACAGAGAATATATTATGTACAAAATAATACACTCTATATAATAATATATTCGTACAACAAACATACTAAAGTACTTACAACGAAGTATAAAGAGTTAGAAAGAAGGTAGAGTTATTAACTATATTAAATTTTATACATCACCTGCAATTTCTCAACCAAGTCGACGGTAACTTCAGCTATTTTATCTATTCTCTTCGCATTGTTCATATTGACTACATCCTGCCAGTGTTCTTTGACCGACTCTATCGTCACTGGATCTGATGGCTTGTTTCTGTTTTGAAATAATAAATATATAATGAAAAAAATATTAAATATCTCCTAAAAACAGTATTTGTAACAATTTCGAAAACATATATAGTAATATAGGTATATGTTTTCGATTTACATAGTTATATATGTATATTATGTATATTACCTAAGCGGGGCGCCATTAGATCTGACTAGATGCGCTTTAGAAGCAAAGCCGAGGGTCGAGTCGATTATTTCGCCGGTTGCTTCGAACGATTCATGCACCATGTATGCCTAAAACAATATTACTAGGTATAAAAATGTATGTAGATAGATTATGTAATTAGAGAAAACTTAATACTAGAACATATAATATAGCATTACATATTAAAAAGCATATACGTTAACAAGAAAATAAAATAAGGAATATGCTATAATAATTACAGATAATACGTGTAGAGTAGCGGAACTTAACGCCGCATATAACTTCTACGGACCTATTAAATTTTTTGCATTACCATCAAATATTTTTAACAAAGTTTGAAGTTAATAAAAAGAAGTGAACAAAGACATAATTAATATTCATGCAATGACAGGAGACGCTAAATACATTTAAATACTTGATTATTAATAAAAAAAATATGAATTTGTTTAAATATTTTATCTGATATCAACTAATAATTTCAATAATTATTATTTGTATTTCATAAGCAATATCATTTAATTATACTTATCATAACTTAAATATGTTTCACATTCTAAAATTAACTTTTTTTAAAAGACAACTCTTTCCATTTTATGCATATATACTTTTTTACAAAATGGCGTTAACTAGATTTTGTGACATGTATAAATATTAATAAAAAAAAAAATAATTAAAACGCTTTTAGAGGATCGTCATGGCGCAGAGGCGTAAGCGTCTATTTGTAAACGCGACGGTTTGAGGGTTCGATTCCCACTCGTAGAAGATGGCTATAAAAAAAACGCTTTAACGTTTATACCTAGAACTCTTAAGTTACACTCTTCCGCCTTTTTCGAGGCATTGCGTGTTGAGTGGCGGAACTCAACGCCGCGCTTTGCTTAATTTCCAGAGCGAAGAAAATGAAAATACAAAAATCTATCTTCCCCGAGGGGGAATCGAACCCTCAAACCGTTGTGTTTACAGGCAGACGCTTACGCCTCTGCGCCACGACGGTCGTTGATATAGTGTGATATATGTCTTGATTTACTGTATTTTTCTCATAACAATAGTACTAAATACTTTATTTATATAATTGTAGTACATTAGACGTTATTTGACTTTAACAGTGTTTGTATACGGCGTTATGAATTAAGTACTGTTATTACCTAAGCTTTGATCTTCATATTATGAAGAGCCAAGCCAATTAAATAGACTTTTACGAATATAGAGATCGCCGAGTCCTTTACGGTTGAATAAAAAATTAAATATAGCACTCAGGATTCATTTTTTAATAATTATTAATGAAGATAAGTAAGCACAAGTCGGTACATAAAGTTGAGTTTGAGGAAAAATCACTGTAAAACTGAAGATTTTGTCTAATATGTCAGGTTATGCTTACTACAGCCATGAAAAATTAAGATTATATTTCATTCTGCTGATATACATCAAAAAGTTCACCTTTACACAAAAATGTCACCTTCAAAACAAATAAATAAATACATTAGGCATAATTTGTTAAGATAGTGACATGAAGCTATCAAAGTTACATATTAATTAATTGCATAATCTAAAGTTTGATTATTAAAAATATCAGTTATATCATAATATTTTTCAAAAACATAATACATATGTAGATAATCATTAACACAAACAAGAAAATAATTGATAATTTGGGTAGTAACAAGGTCCCGTTGGTACAAGATTAAGTTTTAAACAAATTTAAAATAACAGAAATGATAATTGCAATTTAATAAATGCATAGCTATTAAATAGCAATATTAGCATTAGCTAGCGGTTTCATAGAAATAAATCAATACAATAACTAAATTTTATTGCTTGGGGTTGCCATTTTATAAAAGTTACTACACACAATGAAGTATTTAAAAGATGCATTATTTGTAAATAGATATATACGTAGGTAATGCCAGATATTTAAACTACTTTAACGCTAGTTAGTTCCTTTTATTATTTTCCCGTTAAAAAAAAGTATCCTATGTTACTTTTAACACCTCCAAAAGTATATACATATTTATATAACGATCGGTTGAGTAATTTTTTAGTGAAAACGTCACAAACAAACTTACATACGTATTTATAATATAATATATTTAGGTAACGTCGTATGGTACTACGTAACCTTAATAGAGATTTTTTATGATTTTTAAGTCTAAATCCACACTGAGGATAAATAAAATACTTAAAAGAAAATATTTTTTTAAATCAACGGTATTTGAAGCTGCAACTCGTGGAAATCATCCAAGTGTTCTGACCACTGAGCCATGCGTTTATCATCAAGTTATAGAAACTAGTTTTTTTTTATTATATCGCATTATGCGTAATATATGAACGGTCCGCCGTAAGGATGTTAGTAAAGAAATATTACTACTGCAACAATTTATATTATTATCCATATGATTTATTTGGCAATTAGCGCTTAGATTGTTTGAAACTAATATTCGCGTGTTCGAGTCACGTGTTACCTTTTCATTTATTTTTATTTTTTTATATATCTTCATAATATATTTTTTTTCCATGCAAAACAATATCACATCCGTTTGTGACATATATAAGCATCGTAAATTTAAAATATACAATATCAATATATGTCACGAACGAAAAAAAAAACAATATATAATGAAAATTTAATTTTAACCAACACAATAAAATAACCCCTTAAATAAATACAACCCCTCAACCGTATTAAATAAAAAAAAAAAAAACAAAATGGCGTCACTTACCACTACAGGTGCAATTAGTTCAGGTTTCATTGCTTGGAACATATCTGGCGGCAAGATGTCTTCAGTGAGACGGGAAGCTGCAGTCGGCACTATCATATTCACTTTAATATTATATTTTGCTCCCTCCAATGCCAAAGTATTTGCAAAACCAACTAAGCCCATTTTTGCTGCACTAAAAACGGTAATAAATTATTAATAACTATGTATAGATTTTAAAATTAAAGTATTTTTTACATTTACTAACTAAAATGACTCTCTTAAATGAAATGGTTAAAGTAATATTTTACTAGTTTTGAGTATATTCTTTTATTTTTTTTGCTTCACGCTTTATCTCATATATACCAGGGTAGCCAGAGGTATAGAGTAAAGGGTAGTGTTAAGACGCTCCGTTTTCTATTTTCCGCCTTTCTTAAGGTGCATTGCGGAATGTGTGGCGGAACATAACGCCGCATTTGCCTATTTGCCAAAGCGAAGGATACGGAAATGAAATAACCCATTCTTTCCGAATGAGAATTGAACTCACAAACCATCGTTAATACAAACAGATGCTGTGCCACGACGGTCTATAATTTTTTTGTTACTTTTTCGTGTTAGTGCTTAATAATATAAAGAGCCAATTTAACACTAAACAAAATTAGTTTTTTTAGTTATTTTCAGAATATATCAGCCAAAAACCAGGTCACACAAAAAGTAGTGTCAAATAGTGTCAAAATTTAAACTTGAAATACAATTGTGGTCATGTTAAGCGGTGGAGCTTAAAACGCGTAAATTTTTATTCATATTGGATAAAATTATGCGGAAATCGAACTTCAAAGCAAATTAATTTTCAGTCAGACTTAACAATTTAGCGTGTTCCATCAATATAATATTTGGTAGTAATTTCTTAAACAGCTGCGTCATTGTAACTACCTACACTATAACATGCTAGTACCAAAAAGTGGTTTTAAAAAAAATAACCTTGAGGCAATGATTTAGCAATTTAGCTTTGATACTTTTAAGTATAAATTAATGTAAACATCGCTTCTAACGGACCTAACGGATTTATTTTTATATAATAAAATTATTATTACATAAATATTACATGACATTTTATTTCCTTCACGCTTTACGCTTCACTCTTATCCCGCACATGGCAGGGCAGGCAAAGGGAACTTCAGAAACCGTGGAACCTAGTGTTAGGACACTCCGTTGCTTAGTTCCTGCGTTCTCTGTCCCCGCTTTCCGCCTTTTTTTCTAGGCATTGCGTGTTGAGTGGGGGAACTCAACGCCGCGCTTTGCCTACTTTCCAGAGCGAAGAAAATGGAAATAGAAAAATCTTTCCAGAGTGGGAATCGAACCCACGAACTGTCGCGTATACAGGTAGATGCTACGTCTCTGCGTCACGACGGTCCTCCCGTTATTATTTATATTTATTAATATAAATTCAGTCAAATGAAATTGCGTCTGTCTATATACACCATAATTATGAAATGAATTTCAATTCGAAACGAAGTATTATCATTTTACTTTGTATTTTAAGCCCTCTGCTCTGATCAAAGATGCGCGGAGTTATGTTGCGTCACTCACTCTCAATCATGTAACGTTAATGATTTTCAATATTAAATTTTCACCCTTCTAAGATATTTGAAATTATACCTGTAGTTACTCTGTCCAAAGTTTCCAAGTAGACCCGCATTACTAGAAGTCATAATAATGCGGCCATAATTCTGTTTTTTGAACGTTGCCCATGCAGCTTGGGTTGTTTTATAAGCACCTTTCAAGTGTACGGCGTGGACCAGATCCCAATCCTGATTCAATACACGTACTATTATATAATATACATATTAAATATAATAAACGCATATTATATAATGTGTTATATATGAGGGATACGGTCGAATAAAGAATAATGATATAAAGTGTTAAAATATTATAAAATTTTGTTAAAATTATCCAAGAGATATTTTTTTTTAACTTTCTCTGTCCCCGCTTTCCACCTTTTTCGAGGCATTGCGTGTTGAGCGACGGAACTCAACGCCGCGCTTTGCCTTGTTTCAAGAGCGAAGAAAATGGAAATTGAAAAATCCATCTTCTCCGAGTGGGAATCGAACCCTCAAACCGTCGCGTTTACAGGCAGACGCTTACGCCTCTGCGCCACGCCGGTCCTCTAAATTGTTAAAAAATGTCAAGGTTCATGATAAATTAAAATTATAGGGTTTTTATATGTTTCATGATATGGTAAAGAAATTTTGATGGATGTGATTTACACTCTCATGTTTATTAAAAACAACAAAAATTTTGTAAAAAAAATATTATATATATTATTTTATGTATATTTATATATAACTTTACACAATATTACTTTTTATGTTTGATATAAAAGTAGTATCTTATCACATTTTGCTTGTGGTAAAATGTTTGATAAAGAATGATAAAAAGTACCTTCTTGAATTATGAACAATTTTAGAGACTTACATTAAAACATTATCTTGCACAAATAAACATATACATCAAGATATGAGGCTAAAATTTATATCTCATAAACATATAAATAAAAATGAAACAATCATAATTTTTACAATTGTCCTCTATAATTTCATAACATAATGCTGATTGTCTTAAGAGTGCATAAATTACTTGTTTGTGCTAAAATATGTATGTAAAAATAGTTATTAAATGAAGCTCTGGACAAAGTTCATCCACAAACTTACTACTACTACATTCTTTGAGTGTTTCTTACTTATATTGGGATTATTACTATAAAATCCATAAACAACTAGTTTTTCTGAAACAATTTCTTTGTGGAATAAATAGTCATGTAGAGGTTTCAAGATTTTTTTCTATTATTAATGCAATAAACAGGTTTTAGGCCTATACTTTTTGTTGAAAGATTTTAAGTACTACTTTTTTATTTTCATTTCTTTATTCATAAGAATAAAAAATAATTTTGAGTAAACAAAAACCAAAAATATATAAACTATATTTACCTGGTCAGACATTTTCTGAAAACTTCTATCACGGAGAATGCCTGCATTGTTGATCAAAATATCAACTCGTCCAAACTTGTCTAAAGCAGTTTTGATTATTTTGTCTCCTTCAACTACTGAGTTATAATCTGCTACTGCCTCTCCACCTAAGCAATGTTTATTTAATAACTAACATTATGTAGCATGGTATACCATTTATAATAATTTTAGAAGTTTTCAGAGTAATTTTTAGAATCTTAGATTTCTTAATTTGTAATAAATTATAATCATTACTATAAAGTAAATAAGTATAATGATATGAATTTTGTAGGTATTATAATAACTGTTAAATAATTATATAAAACACAAAGTATCATTTCACAAGTTAAGGAACATTAATTACTTAGGTAAAACCTGTTTTAAGATATAAAATGTATGTTATTGTAGATTATTATTTAAATTATACATAGGAGAATGTTTATAATGCTTTTTTTTTGTAGCTTCATGCTTTATCCCGCACATGGCAGGGTAGGCAGAGGGAACTGCAGGAACCATATGAACCTAGTGTAAAGACACTCCATTGCTTAGTTCCTGCTTTCTCTGTCCCCGCTTTCCGCCGTTTTCGAGGTATTGCGTGTTGAGTGGCGGAACTCAACGCTGCACTTTGCCTAGTTTCCAGAGCGAAGAATATGGAAGTAGAAAAATCCATCTTCCCCAAGTGGGAATCGAACCCACAAACCGTCGCGTTTGCAGGCAGAACCTAAACCTCTGCGCCACGACGGTCCTCTCTCTCCGACGGTATCATGTTTATAATGTATATAAAAATTTCACTCCTTATTTGAATATATAATGGATTCATATGTTATTATACTAAAAACCACAAAATTTATGTGAAATTAAATAACACTGCTTGTGTTATGCTTCTATTTCAATTTACAATGCTACAATGTATACTATTAATATTTACATTGGAAATACATTGACCCTTTCTGAGGTTAACTTTCAGCTCATATATTAGAATTTACATAAATAAAATACAGACAAAATGTCATTTTTACTAATTTATCATTAAAGAAAATTGATATTAATTTATAAGATTGTGCTACACTATTATTTAAATAAAATAAAAAGTACAAATCATCCTTCATCATAGTTAAAATGTTAAAGTAATATCATTGTAAAGCAACTAACCTTTGTCCTTTATTTCCTTTACAACAGCATCTGCGAAATTTGATTTTCCAACTCCGTCTCTGGCACCTCCTAGATCATTTACTACTACTTTAGCACCTCTTGAGCCTAAAAGGAGAGCGTAAGCTTTTCCTAAACCACCACCGGCTCCAGTAACCACTGCAACGCGACCGTCGAAACGTAGTTGATCCATTCTGTACGGCGTTCCGGCAAAAAGTGAAGTGAAGTAAGGAATAAACAACTATGTTTAATATAAAATATCAATGAGTGACGAGGACAACTAATGATATCGTAATTGTGGTGTAATGAACTTTACTCGGGCAAAAGATAACAATGAATGTATATATAAACCTACTATTTTGCATGTAAAAATACTAAAATACTAGAATCCTTAAATGATCTTTATTGCCTATATAAATGGCAATTAGGCACAAGCACTTATTTTGCAATTATTCGTAATAACTAAATTAGTATTAAAGACAATAAATTGTAGCAAACACTTAATGTAACAGTCAAGTATTGAAAGATCAATTCTGATTCCTAATAGGTTCAAAGTAACTTATTTTAATAATATTTTTATCAAGTTATTTTTCCACTTTTTTTACCTGATTCCTGTATGTCACAAACACAATACGTCACAGCTGGTGTTTAATCTCGACTCTAAGAGTTGAACGTAAATACTAATTTTTCATCAAACTTTAAATCTAAATGTAAAAAATTATGACAAGTTTGCACGATTTTTATTTGAATATTTATTTATTTTTAATTCTTGAGTAGCAAAATATATAAGAATAGATTAGTAAAAATTGCACGAATCGAAATTCTCATCCTGAGTAATAAGTATTAATAATTAGGGATATGTATAATATTTCAATAACTTAATATGGTGTATTGTTTTTAAAAATGATAAAAAATAAACTTTAACATGTTGTTTCATTACAGATATATAATATACCTCTCTTTGTAAAATATTAAATTTGTTGTCTGTAGGTATCACGATCACAGCTTATACATGTTATCAATTTATTTATAGACTGTGGTTTGCTTAGTACGCGCAACGGCAAAACTTTTAAAATATTTTGTTTTGATTATAATAAAATATCTATGTGTAAACTAACGTTTGTTATACCTTAATGGAAATATAAAAGTTATCTATAAATATGAACACTAATTACGTTTATAACGATCCTCTCGCCGGTAAATAAATTCGCTTAAATTCTTGATAATTATATGTACTTTTTAGTTAATTATAATTTAAAGGCTATTTTGTGTGTATTTTTCAGTTATTTACAATGAAGGACAGTGGCGATTAAGTAAAATATCTCCAATGCATAACTTACAATATGATATTATTAAATTAAAACAATATGCAATGAAAATACGTCAAGCTTTTGTAAGTAATATTACAACAAATTCAACATTAAAATTCGAAGTAGTATTCGAAGAATTACCTTTATTAAAATATGCTGAAGAAGATTCAAATGGCTTGATGGTAAGACACTTATTGACAATAACTCAGGCTTGAAACAAGAACTCGTAAAGATAAAATAATAGCTTAGTATATTGTATTTTAATTTCTTTTCAGATAACAGTGAACTCTCATTCACAAGACAGTACCACTAGTAATAAGAAAACAGTGTATTCTGCGATACTCATATCATGGGGAGTTAGTATAATATTGGAAAATGCAATACATCTTCCATATATGCTAGAAAGAGGAGAACAAAAGATAGGCACTGTAGTAAAATCAACTTTACAAACTTTATTTGATTGTAATATAAAACAGTGCAATTTTACACAGGTAATTCAATCACTAATTATTTGCTTTTACTCTTGTAGGTCTAACAATTAATTTACTCTTTTAGGTAACTTGATTTTTTAAATTCTAGTGAATGAAGCTTATATTTTTTTCAGCATCAATTATTGCAGTTTAGTTTTAATTTTGTTGAAAATGATAATTCAAAGAGCACAGATGCATTCATTTTAAGTTATAAGACACCTGATAGTAGTTATAAAGACAAACTAACATTATCTTTTGAAGTTGGGGACATACATACCATCTGGAATGGGTGAGTAAATTCTCAATACTTATTTTATTGCTTACTACTATAGACTATCAATATTTTAGATGTCTCTTATCCTCTTCCATGAGATTCTTCATAGGTATATGGTAAAATGTTTATATGTTAAATATATGTATATATTTTAAATATTAAAATATTTTTGTTTCCAGGATTAAAAATGAACTTGAAAACGAATCTGAATCAATCACATTAGCATATCAAGTATTACAAAACCAAATATACAATATGATTACATTAGACATTACAATATTTGATTTATGTGAAGTGGTCTTGCCAAAAGCAGAAGTGAGAAGCAATGGTGTAGTTAAGATGAAAACACCAGAAGTTGTAAATTCTGTATTCACTGTGTTAAATAGCATAACAAGTAGTTTGCATCTGGGCATTAATTGATAGTTGTAGTTTAATACAAAATATGTTGTCTGTGAAAATATACAAGACTCAAATGCCCATGTATTGTTTCATTCATAATATACATTTAGCGGAGGGCAGCATCTTTTGAGGCCTTACAACTTATTTAGCAGAACATGTTTATTAAGATTCAGTAATACACTTAATAATGTTGCTGTGTAAGTTTTGAGAATCCAGTAAAATCAAATTATTAACAAGTAAATTGAAATATTGTTAAATAAACCATTAGTTACAAAAACAAACTAAGTGAAATAATCATATTAATTACAAATAAAAATTGTTATTTAACATTTAATCAAGAAACTGAATACTTTAACATTTGAATATACTTTTGTTTCTGTTATTATGGGATAGCCCCCACAATTCATGTACTGAATGCACCACTGCGCAACTTCCTAAACATTATACCATGTTTCAATGTTAACCAAATGTATTTTTAATAATTGGTACCTGATGGTTTTGATGTATGAACTTGCTAATATGAGATAATTTGTATTTGACAAGTTAACTAATAAAATTAACATGAAAGTCTTAACAAAATTTATTTAAATGAATTTATTTGTGAACATGTAATATGAAAATTAAAATGTAAATAATAAAATAAAACACAACATTATTTTTTCAACATTTACTTCATGAATTATGCCTTACAAATGTGTTTGCATATTGTAACCTTATAAAATATTACTACATCATTACAATGTGCTAAACTTAAATAATCTAGTTTTGTAATCATGTCTTCCATTAACTCACAAGCAGTCATTTAGATCACATTTTCGTCCTTCGAAATTTTTTATAACTAGCTAGTCTGTTCATATTCTATTTTAAAAAGTGGTTACATAATCGACTTATTTACGTCGACCGTCGTATCGCCTTTTAAGTATATCCCCCCGAAATTACATCTTGTGCAAGATTCCTAGGCCTCCACCAGTTCTTGTAAATATTATTTAGACAGTCAATAAATATGATTATTATATAAGAAATCCTCTGGCAAAAGTTTTAAGATCAATCATGTACAACATATTAAGATAATAAAATATAAAAATAAAATAAACATCTTTTATTAACAAAGTAAAATATGTAATTTAGGTACGTCACATAAAAAATCACAAGCTTTGTATGTCAGGGTAAAAATGTATAATATTGTGACTTAAATGTGATATACAAAATTTATAAATTACATAGGTACATAGTCAGCGACATTACAAGCAACAAGTTGTTAAAAAAATATTTTCCATCATTGCACAAACAGTTCAACTTGACTAAGGGCTGAGTCTTCATTTATTTATAAAAGCTTTTAATAAATAAAACCAAGCTCAAATTGTAATAATAAATGCTTGATTAATTTACAATGGAGAATACAAAAGGGTGCAAGGACATGAAAAAGTACATAGAATAGATGATTACATACATTAAATACATATATGTATATACGCGCCTGGTCCGACCTTACACATACTCAATGTCAGGTTATGCATGATGAAAGGTACTTACATCTAATATTTAAGATAACAGCTAAGATTAGCCTGTACTGCTACTACAAAAATGAATACGGAGACAATATTTTAAAAATCCATGACTAATGGGCAAGTAATAGTTGAATTGACAACAGAAAATTTATTATTTCATATACAGTTGAAATGTAATAAAATTTCTATAAGAATTGGTATTTTATAGTATACCTGAAATTACACTTACAGATTAATTTAGTATGTTTAATATTATCATAGGCTATAAGCCAATTCGCTATTACGAAAAGTTGAGATGCAACATTCTGTAGTATTTAAATAAAACTAAGTAATCCAGCATGCAGTAAGTTCCGTACCAGTGTTTGTTGCACACGGCTGCACCCCTTCTGTGAAAATTATTTGAGAAATAAAATGACAATCATCATAACTCATGCTAAGTATTTATAGAAACCGATAATTTATAAGTTGGTAGGAACATAACCACTCTATAAAGCAATATAGGTATATATTTTGCGAAATCTTTACCACCTGCACACTTTCAGTATGCGACATCATCAACATAGTAAATATTCTATGCCTGCAAACATTTAATTGGCGATTACAATGCACCTAGTGCAGTAAATTATTTAGGGCAAGAACAACTATAGGGTAATTTTAAGTGTATGCAGACACTTTTACTTCAAATGGTGTAAATAAGAACGCCCCTTTGCCTACTGCACTACACTACAGTGCCGTCCGTTAGTCAGTGCATTAAGGTAATATGGTCTTATAGAAGTTTATATTCCAAAATCCTCACCGTATCCCACATAGAGTGAGGCTCGCTCAGCGTGTGCAGACCAGCACCTAACAGCAGCCGCCGGGCGGGGCGCCCCCCGCGCCCGCGCCGCCCGCCCCACCCGCGCCCGCGTTTGAATGCTGCGGCCCGATCTTAATACCGTTCGCCTGGAATATATATGTTAATTAGAATATTTTTTATTAGCTTCACGCTTTATCCCGTACATGGTAGGGTAGGGAGAGGGACCGAGGGAACTTAGTGTCCCTCTCCGGTGTCGCTTTCAAGATCGTTTGCGGTCAACTGCATTAGTGTCACTTGGAAAAAAGAAACTTAGTGTTAAAGACTTCGTGTGGAGTAGTGGACTTCAACACCGTTTGTCTTGTTACGATAGTTTCAATTTAATAATATTGAATTATTTTTTTTATCTGATATTAATCAGACATTTATTTTAAAACACGTTTTATTATCATTTTTTGTTACTACAAATTTGCTTGACTTTGTCAATCACGCGTATTTTACTATACTCGAAATTTTAGTACCACGAGGGATGATTTCTGTTCAATGTTGTTAGTATCATCGATGCTTGCTTCCGCAAAAATATGGGTGACGCACTGCAACGCCAAGACCTCCCTATTATGTTACACAGGACACATTGAAGTTTCGCAGCGAAATTTGTGCAAAGCCTGCATTCTTCCTCCATATCAACTTCTTGATCGTTTTTATTAATTAATTAATTTATTTATTAATTTTAATTACAATAATAAACACATCGCAAAAAAACCTAACTTTTAAAATATTTTCTGTTACTCGGCCGGAATAATAGGCGGCAGGCGGATGTAATATCTAAATATTATATTGTTATCGGATCAAATGAAACAGATACGAGGTACAACACACCAATTAATTATAAAATGGCGACCTCCCATGTATGTATACGTAATTACGGTGATTTTGTGAAATGTATGAGAATCAGCAATGTTCACACTTGTGTACACTTTTATTCACAATATGTTTTTTGACTACTGAAAACTGCTGCTTGAAAAAATATATCATAGAGTTACACATGTTTTAATATATGTCTATGTTATTAGTACCAAGCCCCTATTTAGCACAATAAAAATAGCTTAAAAGGCTTAATATAACACTAGCTTAAACAAGCTTGGAAATAATTAAAATATATTACAATATGACACTCTACGATGAATCTCGATATCAATAGAATATCGAGATAACAATCGGCGCATAGTTTTAAAATAAGGTAACAAGTCCAAAACGTATACATACGTAACTATAAACGTGTATTTATGTAACTATAATTTCTTAATTAAAGGGTCAATCCTACGAGTAATATTTCGGTCGACGCATTTGTTCAATAAAAAGAATTTACAGCTTTATGGTATTAATATAGAAGTACATATAAAATAATTGGATTTCAAAGGTTCTGAATTGATTTTTTAAATTGGTCTATTCTGATATTTTTTTATTTTTATACTAAGAAGACTAATTATTTGTAATTTGATATTATATGTTAATCGACAGCTGTACAGCACTCAGTATAATATGATAAAATGCATGTAAATCACCAGATGTGATGAACAACAGTAACAAGCTGATTTTTGCAGTAATTGAATAGCTCAAAGTGTACATTAGTAATGTAGTCCTTTATAGTAATTTAGTCATACATACATTAATGAATCATAAAACATTTTTATTATTATATTATATTTGAGAAACTAAATAGAAAATATATAAATATATACTTTAAAGTTTATTAATATAAGTTCATTTTATATGTATTATATTTTAATCCTTATGACATATTGGGCAGCTATCCCAATAAACTTGATGTTGGTTCCATTTTCGCTCTAGGTTATAATATTTAAATTATTGCAACACTGTACACAGTAATCAGCTAACCATTTTTCAAAAATGCATATAATATAATACATACCTCATTGTTGATATCAAAGACCCCTTCTTGAATTTTCTCATAGATCTCCTTAGCGGTATTGATGAATGCTTCTTCCACATTTGCTGCAGTCTTGGCAGAGGTTTCCATGAAGACCAAACCATGTTCACGTGCAAATGCTTCTCCTTCCTCTTTCTTCACTTCACGCCTTGACTCTAAGTCACTGTAAGATTGTACTTCTATGATTAATTATTCAAAATATGTGTATAATAATTATATTTTGAAATATTATAGCATTGACAGAGACTATATGGAGAACAAGGTACCAAGGTGCTGTAAAAGACATGGTGTGTGAATTCAATTTCCACTCAGGGAGAATGAAATATTTTCTTTCTCTTTGCTCTGATAACAAGACAAGAGTGGCGTTGATTTCTGTCACTCAACATGAAATATCTTAGGGTAGTGTCTTAACATTTGGTTCCTTGAGCCTACAGTTCCATCTGCATACTCTGCTGAAGAGTTCGATACAGTGTAAACAAAAAACAAAATGTCCATTTTTTGTGAAAAATGATATATACAGAGGAGAAATTCAACACTGCAGTTTATCTTATCAGAGCAGAGAAATTAAAATAATTACAATATTTGTGGAAACACGAAAGACTGGAAGACTGCCCCACTGCATCATAGTGGTCTATTATAATTGAAATCTTTTGAAAGCAGAGTCATTCAATATCAGTTACTTATTGCCTACATTAATAAAATAGTAAAAAAAACAAGAAATCCATATATAAAACTATTCTAACCTCTTATTGCCAATAAGCATTATAACCATGTTAGAATTGGAATGTTGACGGGCATCTTCAAGCCATGTTGTTAAGTGGTTGAAGGTATCTCGTCGAGTAATGTCATACACAAGGAGTGCACCTGCTGCACCCCGATAGTATGATCGAGTGATTGACCTGTTTTAAGAATATAATAAATAGGGACTAATATTGATAATTACTCATTTTATAATGAATTTATCTTTAGTTTTGCATTTATACTATGTATATAATAATATGTTTAATATCCAGCAAACATCAAAACAACTAAAATAATAAACAACTAGTAAAAGAAACTTGAGAAAGTTCAATTAAAGTATAAAATTGTTTTTATAATATTTTCCTAAATAAAAAGTGGTAATTTCATATAAGATTATAATCAGATATATAAAACTTTCTTTACACAAATTATATCAAAAATTAACAACCTAAATGCTTCCTGTCCAGCAGTATCCCAAATTTGAAGTTTTATTTGCTTCCCATCAATGGTAATCATGCGGGCCCCAAACTCTACTCCAATAGTTAGGTCATGTACTGGTTGGAACCTTTTGTCTGTGAACTGCAGTAACAAGCAAGACTTGCCCACACCTAAATTACAAGATATATATTTTTTAATTTTTTGTTTTAAGAATTTAAGAGAATAAAGATATATATGCAGCACCTTTTATTTACCCTATAAAAAAACAAAGAAAGGCCTTGATCAGTAACCAGTTAATGACGTGTTGTTAGATAAACCTGTTTTCTTTGTTTATTTATGTTTAAGCACAAATTAACTAATTATGATGAATAATAATAAACTTAATAGATTTTAAAGTTAAGCAGTAAATTAGAAAAAGCAATTTGTCGCATTCATGTACGCCGTACATATACAGCGTAGGCGGAAGACAATAGTCAATATCTAATGTCGACTTTCGGTATCTTATAATTATTCAGTATTTAGGCTACTTGTTTTGAACTTTTTAGGTAAATGTAATCCGACTAAACATTTTTTTACTATGAGACATAGTGCAATTTCATCACACAGTGGTGTGTCTAGTAAGCGAAAATATTCAAAGAATAAAATCAATACCTGTGTCACCGATGATGATATATTTAAATAAGTAAGCGTACGCCATTATAGCAAATATTCTTTGGATTAAAGTTGATTATAATCACTACTAGCACTAGACTGACTTTTTATCACACAATTTGTATTGTATAAGACGCAGTTTTAATGATCTTACAGATGGAGAAGTTTAGTATGTCATTGTAAAAATTTATAGAATTGTCAATTGACATTTCTATTACCACAGACTAAAGTTGATTTTACTGCTTTTTTATATTTGTTAAATAAATACAGTTATAAGAAGGTAAAAATTACTTTAAAAATTATTATATAAGCAATTTTAGTAATAAAAATCGGTTTGTTATACAATGTATTATAGATACATGCCATTTTTTGATAAATAAAAAAATATGTAATATTTTTTATAACATATAACACTCTACTCAATATCTGTCAATTGGTCTGTTAGAATTGGTTTGTTTTTAATCCAATACTTTCTTATTTCGCCGTTAAGGTGAAATTTTTAACACATCTAAAAGACGTAAAAACGATCTTTTATCTCTGTAATATCGTTTTATTAATTTACTAAATTATATCTTTTTTTGAATGATATAAAAGGGTATAATATTGAGTAACCTTAAATTGGACAATGCCGACAATTGTTAGTGCTTAAACTTTATAGTAATGGATTCTCACGAGGAATCTGATTCAGTGAGAAATCGAGATAAACATGATCGTGAAAGTGAAACAAGTAATAGTCACAAGGCCACATCAAAACAACGAGGGCAAGGTGAATGCGATGAAAATGTGTTTACATCAATGTCACATGAAACAGATTTAAGTTTTTGCCCTCATAATGGTTCTAAACAGAGGAGCTCTAGTATGATAACCAATAATGATGCCGGACACTCATCAAATAGACTTTTGGGAAGTATTTTTGAGCAACCTAATATAAATTCTTCAGTATCATCCACATTAATAAACTCATCTAATAATCAGTTAGATCACGTAATTGTGACTAAGCCAGATAAAAATTGTGACAATGGTGTTGAGTCTAATCAAGAGAAACAATGTTTAAAACACAAAGTTTGTCAAGAATCAACCAATTTTTCTCTAAGTTATAACATAAATGCTCCTTCTACAAGTGGAGCAAGTAGCAAAGCTTTTGATATAGGTGAACCAAGTGGTCTTAGGGAGAGTAGGAAACGACCATCAACTTTGAAGTTAAATAAAACAAATTTGGATGCAGATGACAGCTCAAGTGACACTGGCAATGATGATTACTCCTTAGGTTCAGAAGATGGCTGCATCTACACATACAGGGGTGGAGAGCATTTGGCAGATTTGCCAAGTTCCTTCTTCAGCTTGGATATGGGCCTGCCCCTAGATAATCATCTCCCTATACCACCACCATATGCAGCTGCTCAGCCAGCCGGAGCTAATGTTAGAGAACCCAATTCTCGTGCATCTAGCCCTGATATGGATTTCTTAGAAATGGACTTTGATCCTGGACCTTCTTGTGAAGTAGATACTGAAGATGCTTCCACATCTGATACAGATCTTGATGGTGCTAACATGCCAGAAGAAAATGAACCAGTTATAAGAGGGACATCACCTGAATATTTACCACCACAAGTACAACAGCATCCTGTAGCTGCAACATCAAATTCTGGTCAAGAGGAAGCTCAACACATTGTGCCATCAACTAGTCGTGTAGAAATAATACAAGAGATATCAGATGATGCAAAAGGTGTACAAACATTTGGACCTTACATCACTCATGTTAATTTCCGGGGGGAACAGTTATTAGTGCGGAGGACTATGGCACATTGGCATTCTAATCATTGTGTATCACATCATGTTTCCAGTGGTGACTTAATATCACCAAGAGAAATATTGAATTGTAAGTTAGTCATATAGTTTTTATTATAATGGTGTTTAAACAACTAAGTACTTGTATAAATATTTCATCTTTTTCATATATTATATGTATGAAATTATTATGATGTTATTAAATGAAATGCATGCTTTTTATCTTTAAGTGTGCAATTTTAGATGATGAGGATCATACTGAAGCACCTTTTGCATATCAAATTAATCAAGGAGAAAGGCCTACTTTTGATTCATCAAACTTATCTTCCTCATTGTTTCACCTCACAATGGCTAAAAAGCTTATGACTGAGAAGACTAAAGCTGATATTGAAAATCATGATGCAGCAAGTATGGTATGTTCTAAAATATCTATATATGTTTTAATTAAATGTATATATAAATTAACAGTGTCAGTCCTTTTTTATAACAAATAACAATGCAATTTGGTTTTTAACCAATAAAGATGTGTCTTTGTAATAGCCAATTTTAACCGATTTTAGTGTGTCAATTTTATTGACATTTATATATTAATTTAATATTTAAAAAACATTATGACTTTATTTTATAAAAAAATAATATGATGACATGACATTATAATAATGTTTGTTAATTTAACTTATTTAAATAAGTTTTTGTTCCCACATTTATAATTACTAAACATTTTTTTTGAACCTATTGTTATTTTATTTGACATCATCACTTAAAATTTTATTTTTAAAAATTTAATGAATTAGCAATTTTTATTATAAAGTTTAGATTGTCTATTGTCTATAGGAAAACTGTAAACTTAGTCATTCCTAGCCATGTCACACTATTAAAGCTATATTATGAATGATGCTATATAAATATATGCAATTTCCATATTATCTTGTAAAAGAAATTCAATTTTTTAAATGGAATGTGTTGGCTGATTTTCTCCACTTATTATGTTATATGTAAGAAAACATGCAACAATTTTTTTCCATTTATAAACTATTTATATGTAATTACAGATTTTAAATAAATACTTTCTAACCGCTTAATTGGATCAACTGTAGTTGCTCTACTGCAAAATATTTACAATCTAATAACATACACAAAGATTTGATCAAAGTGTTTGGTTTACCTTCTATTGTTGTTATGAAATTAATTTATATTTTACATTAAAAAGTTTTATTCCATAAAGCTTCCAGCTGACAAACCTCCAGGAACGTCAGAGTCTATGTGTTGCGTGGAACCACCTCGATGTATGGTATGGTCGGAACGAGAAGCATGTGAACGACAAGTAACGCAGATAGGTACTTCGGCGTGCGGGGCTACAGCTGTTGTTAATGTATTTGTAGGTGGTTTACATTTTAAAAAATATTATTTTTGTAATTTTTTATAAGAATAACCTTATTGAAAGTATTGGTGCCAGACTGTTACTTATGATTATAACAAGTTATGATTTGTATAAACATTTGAACTGGAATATTGCTACTTTTGAGGAAAACATTTTTAATTGTATGTGCCTTTTTTATTTTTATTATCAACTATAAAAATGAATATTTCCAAAATATTCTAACCAGATATTGAGGAGTACTTATTAATTATTAATGTTTATGTTTTTGTTTCATGCTTTAGATAGCTCTGGGCGTACCTGTTAATATAGAGCGAATTAATTCAGCTGTCGGAACCAGGTTGAGAGCCAACAATGCACCATTGCCAAGGTTTGCCAAACATTTGTACGCACATGTAAAAATCGTTCTTTAATGTTAATATAAAATGGCATAGTATGTAATATGCAATGTATATAAATAATTAGGTCTGTCTATCCGTCTGTTGTAGTCTGAGTCCATGCATATTATGCATAGACTCAGACTAGACTAAATTATTTTTAACCAATTTTTTACAAATTAGTTGCGTTAAATATTCTTATTGCTTTCTTTTTAGTCACTTAAAGTTGTACCTAAACCTATTTTTGTAATTCATTCAAGGTATTATTGTAATTAACCTAAAATATCACCTAAAATGACCCCTAATATAAGAAATAGCACTTAGTTATAAATCAAAATAATTTCATATGATATTTAAAATATAGTAGTATTTTGAAGTTTATTATTATATTATATTACATTTAATTTATATTTTTGCAGGTATCTTTTATCTCGCGCTGTAGCCGGCTGCACCGCCGCGGACCTGGTGACGGGCATACAAAGGGCGTCAGACGGACTAGTCACTGCCAGGTTCTTCCCCACTTATCCGGAGAGAGTTATGTCACTCTCCCACTGGTTGGCTGATTGGATATCACTTGGCAAGTCATAAATATTTATGTCTAGAAATAAATTAACTACAACAACAATTAATTATTAAAATAATTATCTTTTTTGTATTTGGTGTGAGTCCAATTGATAGAGAAGGCAGATTGTCACCATCTGCCAATTCAATTTGCTGGTTATATATATATGCTTAGATTATGTGTGAAATCTAACATAAAAGTAAAAGACAGCAAAAGTGACCTGTATATGTGTATGTGTGTGTGTTTTTGTACACGTGTGTGTGTGGGGAACTAGTGTGTGCTTAGTTACACAATGTTTCATCAGTTCTTCGCTCTGGCAAACTAGGCAAAGAGCGGCGTTGAGTTCCGACACTCAACACGCAATGCCTCGAAAAAGGCGAAAAGCAGAGACGGAGAAAGCAGGGACTAAACTGCCATGTGAGGGATAAAAATAATATATTTCCATTAAAAATTATTCATTATGATTTTAAACAATTTAACAGGAATACTCGCGAATATTGACGTCTTTTGACATTTTTTCGATATACGCGATTAATCCGATTAAATAGTTTAATTTAAAATGTATAAAAATCGCGAAAATCAAAGATCTTATTATTCATTATGGTTTTGTATCACACTTTGCAGGTGCAGTACCAATCCTTACTCTAAACTTGCAAATGGGCTGTGAGGGCGAGATACCAGATGCGTGGCACCATCAGATGGTGTTTGGAGTGTCACCCCACGGAGTTTACTTGACGAATCCCGTAGAATGCATAAGGGAATCTGTTCTCTGGCCAAAATTAACATCTCCATCTGTACTTTTAGTCAAAAGTAGAGATATCCTCGCAAGGTTTACTGCAAATACAGATTTGACTCCGTTGATGGTAGTGCCTGATAGACGCTTTCATACTTTTAATGTTCTTGGTGAGTTGACAGTGTTATAAGGAAACCTAAATTACTAGTTATAAAAATAATATTTTTTTTATAATTTATTATACAAATACGTTAAGCCACGCTGAGGATAGAAAAATATTTAAAGAAAAATATATGTAAAATGATTAAAATAGTATTCTCTCTCACCAGACGATTGTTCTTTTTGATAGTCTTTGGATAGCGGAAATTTGTAAAAATCGCTAACAACGAAATAAGTTGCAATAAAGAATATAAGAATACAGGGGCAGCGTGATGAAAAACGCATGGCTCAGTGGTGAGAACGCTTGCACGATTCGCAAGCGGGCGCGGATTCAGATCCCGCTGCGTTCAAAGTTTTTATATCTTTTTCACGTATTAATATAAGCCATGCTTGAGATAATCTTCATCTAGAATCGAATCCTACATTTTTACTATTCATTTACTCAGTTGTAAATATACAAAAATAGGTTTTATATTAATTTGCAAGCACAAACGTTATAATGTTAATATAATATATGTTATAACTAAGCATATTATGTAGCTCAAAAACACATCTCAACAAAACTAAATATACTATAACAATATATAGTACTTTTTTAAATATTAATAATAAACGGCATATATAGGTGTGCTGAAGCAATTGTACATTGAATACATTTGTAATACGAGTATAAACAGAACACAATACATTTGTTATTATTGATGTATTAACAAATATAAAGTGCAATTATTTGTATCAGGCCAAGTGGCGAACGTGATCCGCGAGTGGCGCGCGTCCGGCTGGACGGAGGCGGGCACGCGCACGCGCCACGTCCGCCTCCCCGCCGCGTACCAGGCGGGCGTCACCGTTGCCGCCCTGACCGGCACTGAGGCGCACCGCCGGCTCGTGCACGCCCCCCCGCCGCCGCCCCACCCCGCGCACCCCGCACATCCCGCACACCTCCACGTGTGACATGCTAACCTGGTACTTCAGGACACGGTTAGTACGGTAAGTAGATGGTTTGATAGAAGCGAAGGGTATAGAAAAAAATACATGTTTAAAATTTAAGTCTAAACTAAAAAAAAATATATAAAAAAGTAAAGATGTATGAGGACCGTCGTGGCGCAGAGGCGCAACGTCTGCCTGTAACGCGGCTAACGCGACGGTTTCTGGGTTCGATCCCCAGTCGGGGAAGATGGATTTTTCTATTTCCATTTTCTTCGCTCTGGCAACTAAGGCAAAGCGCGGCGTTGAGTTCCGCCACTCAACACGCAATGCCTCGAGAACGGCGGAAAGTGGGGACGGAGTAAGCAGGGACTAAGTAACGGAGTGTCTTAACACTAGGTTCTTATGGTTCCTGCAGTTCCCTCTGCCTACCCTGCCATGTGCGGGATAAAGCGTGAAGCTAAAAAAAAAAAAAAAAAAAAAAAAAAAAAAAACATATATGATAAGAACATCAGTATAAGTTAAAAAAGGATATGGACCAAGTGTCAATTACATTACAAAAAAAACCTGAGCCTGAATGTCATTTCTCAATTATATAATATGATTAAGAACAGTTTATTTATTTTGTAGACAGTGGAAATTTGCAATTATTCTTTCTAGATATTTTGTGACTCGAACGCCTTAGTTTTTATACACCTCATATCTATACAGTAAACAAAATGTCGGTCAAGTGTGAGTAGTATTTGCGTCACGAGTATTCCGTACCACATCAAATAAAATAAATTTATAAAAATTGACAAACTTAAATTGGTGGTCTTTGAAATTTTGAAGATAACGAATTATAAATATAGGCTTGCAATGGCTTTTTTAGGGTAATTAAATCTAATTTTCGAGTTTTTCATTCCTTTGACCTGTAATCTAACTTAATGCTTAAATGTAATTAAGCAACTCTACAACAACGTGAAACAAATGAAACCCATACTTTTAGATTACATAGTACAGTCCAGTGACCATTGTTGATATATTGTGATCTCCGCATACTACAGTTCACAGTTGAGATTGAAGAATCTCTGCACAGAATTATTATTTATTATCTTAGCTGTGAGAGTCTTAACCTCTTCTGGGTACACTTGCTGATTCCCGATTCCAGTATAACGCTGTTGCATTAGTTTCTTCATCCTAACTGCATATTTTATACAACCGTGTGCTGCTAACGTAAGTTTTATTTTTTATTTTTTGTTAATTAAGTGACCAGTCAATGTACTGAGTCTATTCTTGCTGAGAGATAAATCGTCAGTGGCAGCCTTCTTGTCAAAGACTTTAATGAGCACCTTAGCTTGATATAAACCAGGATTATTCCTCCATAGTTGACTGGCCTCATAGTGGACATACTGTCTTCAGAGTTAGCTGTGATATACTTGGAATACCAACGAAAGTTTCTGGCCCAAATTGACAGCATGTCCGCCTGCTCATTTCCTTCAATGCCATCTTAAAATTACTCTGTTGTTGTTTCCCAGTGTTTAAGATCTGTTTGCAATTCTCGACTACTTTCGATTTCATTGTATTAGACGCTAGAGATAAGAGTACTGTTTGACTATCTGCGTTAATTTAGATAGTGTAATTAAGGTACTTGTTCTGCTGATAGGTTGTCGCACATACTAGAATAGTGTATACCTCTACTTGGAATATGGAAGAATGTGAGAGTGACTTCCCATATTACACACCATGAGCTTATTGTGTTCAGAGCTCTTTGCATAAGATATGTAGCAGTTGCTTACCATGACTATCAGGTCGTCTACGTATCCTTGGGACAGTAGGTCCACAGTAGTGAAGAAAGCACACCACCTTGCAGGCATCCCCTTGTCGTCCTTTATAACTACCCTAACTGCAAGCATGAATTTTGTCCGTCTCACAGTAGTGAGGTCTACTTCTTTGCAAAGTAAGCCACCAACTAACGTTTGAGTGGCGTGTTGTCAAACGCTCCCTCCACGTCAAGAAAAGCAACAAGTGCTATTTCCTTATCGTCCAGCTGTTCACGCTTAGATCTTATCTTGTTTAGAAGAAGTCTTTTGATTTAGAAGTATTTTTTTATGTTGCGAAACGTTCTCAATTTGAACATTTCATGTAAATTTTACTTAAATTTTTAGAAAAACGTCTTAGCAAACGAACAGACAGACAAATCGACAGACGAACTATGTGATCTTATAGGGGTTGTATTTTATTCTGTTCCTATTACGAAACCTTAATAAACAAAAAGCAGCATCACACTATTTATCGCATAGCATATATATTTATATATGCTATGCTATACATGTATATATAATTTACATAATGACTTAGTGTCAGAGAACTCTGTTTTCAGCTTTCCGGTTGAACTTGTGCTAGCACAGCTGCTTATCGTGTGTGACTCGGGTTTAATTGGATCTGCTTTTCATTTCAATGTACTTTGTAACAAATTTTCCCGCCCAAATTTTTACATGTTTTCTGTAACAAAATAATTGAATATGTTATAGGTGTAAAGAAACGCACTGGAGGAAAGACAAGAGCATTATGGATTATGCGTCGTCAGAAGCACATGTCGCGGTCAGTAATCAAGTTTAGTATAAGTACCACCGAATTTCTTATATTTCGATTCAACTGTAACTTTTTTTAAACCTAAAAACGTAGCAACTTTACATTGTAACACTTACAATATATTCGCTTCAGTGTACTATATGTATTATTAATAAAAAAGCAGAATATATTTATTAAGAATATATCACTCGTGATTATCTATATATTACAATGTATGTAAAAACTTTTATTATTTTAGGGCTGGAACTGAACTTTTAACGCTCAAAAGTTTTGTTATTTACGTGTTTGTTTTAAATACTTATATAGGATTAAAGGAATCGTAACAATTCAAACTTGTTTCTAGATTATTCTTGAGAAACGGAGTGTCTTAACACTAGGTTCCTATGGTTCCCGCAGTTTCCTCCGCGCCTACCCTGCCATGTGCGGGATAAAGCGTGAAGACATAAAAAACTCATCTGTATTAAACGGTGCGGGGATAGAACCGGGTGTTTATCGACCTAAACACTTTATATTGGCTAAATTTTATTAGCCACTAAATATGTGTAAATATTTTTAAGGATACAATTACCTATATGTTAGTCAATCGGTGCTTACTAGTCAAAATTATATTAGCACAATGTAATCGTTGCAACACGACTCGACCTGACTACCACTGTCATACTTAGCTGAGCCCTACATTTATACGATGTATATTATATTATTACATATACAAATAACGTGTATATTGAAATTCGGCTTTTAAATACGTCATCAATCTTTATTATTTCACCTTTTCCTAAGTTTTTGAGTCATAGTAACCTCAGCGTTGTGTCCTGTTAGGATTTGAACTTATATTTATATATGGACGTTGAATAACAATAGTTTTTATTATATTCTAATGTACCTAGTTGATACTCGTCACATTTTACTAGATTGTTTTGAATTATATCATTATTAATGTTGCCATAAGTTGCAGTAGTCCTATATTGTCTTGTAGTACGAATTTGTGATTCACACAGTCTTCTGTCAGTGTTTTTTTTTAAATTAGAAGGATTGTTATTAAATTTGACTTTTTTATTATTAATTTTTTTCCTTATGTATTTATATTATGTTATTAAATATTTAATATAACTTTAATTAGTTCTTCATTAGTCTGTGCTTGTTATTTGTTTATTGTTTATGTACTTTTTTAATATATGCTTTAAAAGTAATATTTTAAAAACTTATTGAATATTTTCTATTCGTCCATACATATTCACGGTCATACCACCTCACCTAATATTTTACTTTATCTATAATTATAAAATAATTAAAAGCACATTGTCAGAAGATTGTTGTGGACTTTAGAATTATATAGTTCCGATATTCCATGTTTGTAATATATTTGACATCTGTTAAGTTGGTCATTGCTTACTCTTTAGTATATGTAAGTAACGGTTGTAAACAGTTACTGTAACTTGACTTAACTATTAATCGAAGCAATGTTATGTATAACATTATATTATATTTTTGGAATACACTATGATAGAATATAAATGTGTGTTTTATTTATCAGTAGATAATGTATGTATGTATCAATTTTATTTATGTTGTCCATTTTAGTCTATTTTTCTTGTAACAAGTTATTTATTTTGATTTTTAAGCAGCAATACATCCTCTTACACTCACACATAGAAGTTATCGCCTAACATTTGTCACTAAACAATCTCACTTCATATCCTATGCTATTTACTACCCCAGTACTTAGTGTTTTCAACCGTGGTTTCCATTTTCAAATGAAAACTTAAACTTACTCAATAATATGTGTATAATGAAAATGTTAAAATCTCAAATTCGATTAATTATAACTAAAAAGTTAAAATAACAAAAATTAACATCAGTAATACGACAAATAACAAAAATAGCGGCCACAAAACTAAAAACGATTACATATAGATATACGTTTCGGCAAAATCTAGGCATTTATTTGAACTTATTTAAAGAGAGCCCATAATTCTTTTATTGTTGTATAGACAATAATTAAAAGCAAATAAAATAACATTTTTTAGGACATTTTAAAACGTAGAGAAGGTAATTATATATATTCGACGACGCAAACAAAACGTAAGTTCTTAGTGTAGTAGTAGATAAAGCGGATATATAAATATTTTTATGATAATGTATATCATGTTTTTTTTTAAAACAAAACAAATAATGTGTTTTTAATCACATGTTTCAACACTTATCTTGAAGGTAACTTAGTAAGCAAAAAATACAAAAATAATACTTAAAGAAAACTTATAACAACGTGTTAACATCTTACTACAAATTGTTGAAAAACGCATGGTCTAGTGGTGAAAGCGCTTGGTGCATCAGGTGCAGGTTTACTTTAGTTAAAATATTTCTTTATCCAAATTGTGGATTAACGCTTTAAAAACAAGTAAAAGTATATAAAAACGATTTCTATCTATATTGCTACGTGTGCTGTTTTATATTTCTCACAAAAATACACATACCAATACTTATATTATAATAGAGTTAAAAAAATCTCAGAAGAAACTATTTCGAAATTAAAATTTATAAATATAAATTTAAAAAATCAATCAATTATTAAGCAAAAGTCCTTTAATCGAAAACAACGTTAAACGTTTTCATGCTTTGTTACTGGTCACGTGAAACGTGTCGATATGTAATAAAATACATTTTTAGTTGTATCATTGGACTAATTAAATATAATCTAGTTCACGATTAATGACATAGTAAAACCTGCAATATATATGTAAATGTAATATAGTTATTTTTTCATTTTTGCGTTGATATGTTACTTTCTAAATAATATTAAGCATACTAGGAATTTTGTTAAATTTTAAATTATCTGTCATGTAAAGCTTTGTAGGTACTTTTTACTCAACTTATTAAAAAAACATGCACATTTGTACACTTTGATTATTGCAAGCGGATTATTTTTAAACGCATCCTGTTATTAATTTTTAACATAATATTATTAAAAAAAAAAAACAAAACGTCTCGCAATATAAATTTTATTTTATGTAGATAACCACCTTCCTTACATAACCATTACCGATATTTTCAACGCTGGGCAAAGGATTTTTAATAATCACAATAAAAAATAAATGACAAGAAACAGATTGTTATTAAAAAATACAGCTAAGTATAACCAAAGATTTCAAAACGACGATATAAAACAATGATTAGATAATAACATACAGAATATAATAAGAAGATAAATTACAAAATAAATATTTTAATATATTTGGTCATTAACGAAGTCACTAACGAATGTCAAGTGCGTTTTAGACAGTTTTAAATTAAATAATGTTAATATTTAAGAAATATACAAAAGCTAAGAAAATAATAACATTTATAAAGAAATATCAATGCTGCAGTAAAACACGTAATTCCTTTGTAGCCTCGTCCTTAGTAAACGTCAAATCGATACCTTATTTGAAAATAAATAAATATACCTACAATGTGTAAGTAAACATTAACAAAGAATGTTCGTCTACATTTATCGCGTGATTCTTAATAAAAGAACATATTTATTTGTATATTATAAATATCTACCATAATTTAATTCAAAATAATTCCCACCATTTTTTATCTGTTGAATATAAAAAATATTTTAAAAATAATCAATTAATCCTTACAATTAATAAATTTTTAGTGTTAACAATTTATATTCCACATGTCATACGGGTTAAGCATAATATTGTATATTGGATTGAAATTAAATTTGAAACTCTAACAATAGTTGAAGAAATTATTACAATTTTATACCGAAATATAATAAAACGTAAATGTCAATAATAACTTATTTAAAATCATTCAATAATTGCTTGTTTTAGAGTAAACTTCATATAAAACATATACTTGGATGAATTTTATATAAAAAAATACGTATTTTAGATAACATTTAATCTAATATTTATTTCTTCCTGTCGTATATTATGTTCAGTAGTTTCAAAAAGAGATCAGGCGATATTGAATCGGGTGGGAAATCTTGGACTAGTCGCACAACCGAATCGTGTCTTGATTTCTCTTCATTTCTGTATACAGTTGGAAGATCTAATTCTTCGTAGAGTCGTTTTATCCTCTCAATGTGGGCAGGTTCGGCACTTCCATAGCAGGCTGAGAACACTTTCATTTGTTTCTCATTAAACTGTTGTAAAGCTTGAACTGCCGGCCACGCACATTTGCCTTCTTGTATATCTGTTCCCACTTTACCCGTAACTTTTTCAACACCGAAGCAATCTATAAAGTCATCCTGTGAATATGAAGATTGATTTAAATTAAGCTTTTATATTAGGAGAATGTGAAATTTCTGTAAACTTCACAGAAATTTCGCTTAATCCCTAATGGTTTAGTTAAATATAAAGTATTCGATATTCCTAACAAAGCTGGAATGCATTTAATGATTGTGTCCATAACTAAAAGTTCAAAAAAAAAATTATGCGCTCATGTAATACAAAAATATAGGTAATGATTTTACGAAAAATATTCAAAAATTCAAGAAACTGAAGGCCACCGTGTTAGTGAATGATTTTCTTTACTCCAAACTTAGGTCTTTCAATTCAATGTATTTTACTTATTTAAAATATTCAAATTATATAGGTATATACTTATTTTTAATTCATACAATAAAACAGGTATACATTGCGTTTGTGGAATATAAGAAGCCTTTTGACTCATTAAAATGCTTAAAAATACGAAAGCACAAGAGATATCAAAAATATATCAGTACATATTATTAATAAGAATAAAGCTTAAATACTGAACTGAAAGAATCTATATCTCTTAATCTCACTTTATCAGTTTTTGAAATAACTATTGGTTAAACGTTAACGTGGAGCATAGATGGTTTACTCCTGATTGCCAGACAATTTTATATTACTCTTTAACAATTCAGCAGCAAATAATCATTCTCTAAACACTGTTTATGAAGTTAACAAATTGAATGTTCTTTCTAACTTTCTATTTTTCTAAATGATTTGATTTGTTTTTGCTAACAAAAAATAATTTTTACATCGTATTATGGGTTCACGGTCTTTTCGTCCCACTTTTTGCCTAGGGGTTAAAAATAATTATTTTTTATCTCCTATTACAAAAAAATGTTGGAAAAATGGTCTGGTATTATGTTCAATCATTTAAAATAACTTTACGTATTATCTTCGTTTAAACAATTTAAAAAAAGTAGTTTCATCCCAAAATTAAAAACAATTAAAAAAAGTAGTTTCATCCAAAATCGATTCAAGTTTATAAAAAATAAGGGTTGTTACCTCTTATAAATAATATTAGATCAAATTTACTTGAAATTAATAATTCACTATTTGTTTTCATTGTTATCATTACTCACCATCAGGTGACCCAACCGCTCGTTTGCCTTCTTTGTCCTTCCCATAAAAAAAAATTCAACTCGAATCTTATTATACTATGCCCTGAAGTTTCGTTAAGACAAAAATTGTACGAAATTAATATTTTGACAGTTGTATCTTAATATATACATATTTGAATATGTTATGTATGCCAGAAAAATATTAAACCAAAACCGGTAATTAACATAATATTACTATTCAAGGCCTAAGTATTGTCACTAATGAATAATTAAATGTAAATAATGAATAATAATGTAATTAATAAAAAAAGGTGTCGGTTATTGTAAAACGTGAGGCAGTAATCTTAGTAAACTGGTGGTAATTTATTAGACGATTGAAAAATGAATGCCTAAATCTTCTTATTTTGAATAAAAAACATTATAATAACATATAATATATAAATTCGCAGTTAAAAGATATATAATTATATGATTTTGCAGACGCTTGATTTTACAAAGCAGTTACTGAAATTAATGTAAATAAAAAGAATTAACATACTCCTAGATAGGAGGAACAAGAAAAATGCGTTATTTAACGTCATTATAATCAGATTAAAACATGTACTTAACATAAAATAAAGTTAGACCATGTTAAAAAATATGTCAAATGACACGATCATATCAACAAAAGTATTTTTATCAGCCTTACTCTTTTTTCTCATTATGATAAGGACAAAGAAAAGCTAGTGTGAAGAAATTGCGATCTATTTGATTTTATTGAAGTCAATTTAAATAATAATTAAATTCAATTGCTAATTCAAATTGGTTGTGTATTAAATATTCTAAAAAATTAAAAAAACTTTTTTTTCTAAAACTTGTGAATACGAAACAGCTCTGAATAAGTACTCATAAAAAGTAATTTTTAACAAAAAAGAACCGACTTCAAAAAGTAAAAAAGTTCTAGTCTAAAGCAAAAAAGTTAACTAAAAAGCAAAAAATAAATTTCGGCACAAAGTAATACGTTCGTATTTTTTCATTGTTAAATTAAATTAATGATTACTTAAGTAAATAAAAAATATTTTATAATTTTGAAGTCGGCGCCAAGTAAATACTACAACAACCTTCTGTATTCTTACCGTATTAAAAATACTTTGATAGTTAGTAGCTACCGATTCATATATATATATTGTAATACTGTTACTGTTTGATATATTTAATAATATTGTGTGTTTGAAATTTGAATTTGTGTACTTAGTAATTTGATATTGTAGTAAGGTTGTTGTAGCATTTACTTGGCGCCGACTTCAAAATTATAAAATATTTTTTATTTACTTAAGTAATCATTAATTTAATTTAACAAAGAAAAAATACGAACGTATTACTTTGTGCCGAAATTTATTTTTTGCTTTTTAGTTAACTTTTTTGCTTTAGACTAGAACTTTTTTACTTTTTGAAGTCGGTTCTTTTTTGTTAAAAATTACTTTATTTAACGATTTTGAGTGATGGATAGACCGAGCAAGGATGCCTCTCGAATGAGGAAACGACCGTACAACCGTAGTCGGTGTTTTTAAGAACGACACAGCTATCCGCGAATAGACATAAAAAATGTTTGTATTGATATTTGTTTTTGTTAATTGTCTCCAAAAGTGCTGAACCAATTTCGATAAAATTTTAATGGAACGACGTATGATGTAAGACCTACGAAATACAATAATAATCATCCAAATCAGTTCATAAACGACACAGTTATTCGCGAACAGAAATAGTAAATGTTTGTGTCGATATTTGTTTTTGTTGATTATCTCCAAAAGGACTCAATCAATTTTGATAAAATTTTAATGGGATCACCTCTGGTACAAGACCTACCAAATACAAAAAGAATCATCAAAATCGGTTCATAAACGACAAAGTTATCCGCGAACAAACATAAAAAAAAAAAGCATATATACAGGTCGAATTGAGAACCTCCTCCTTTTTTTGAAGTCGTTTAAAAATGAAGGAAAATGCATTTTTATGACACTGGGAGCCACTGTTTTAGATATCTATATATTGATATAATATTTTAGCAACACCAAAACAAAACAAAAAAATACGATATAATAATATCAAACTACATAGATCACCAAGTAAATGTATAACATATTTACCTGCATTTGAAATAAATGTCCAATTTCAAAGCATATGTTCTCTGTCTGTTTGTGCGTTTTGGGGTCAAGTTTATTCGCCAGTAGTAGTCCTAGACATACTGGCATTTTGAAAGTGTAAAACGAAGTCTTATACTTCACTATAGAACTGTAACGTTCTGGCGTGAACAAGCTGTAGTCATTCCTACTGCGATGCGCCATTGTGTAGTCGAGATGTTGGCCCATTGACGTGTATAGAAGACCCTGTATTAAATATATAAATATATTTTTGTTAAAACAGCACACTACAGTGAAAAATAATTATAAATATTAACTATGGGAAATATATATGTATATATGTTCATCACCCTTATAAAACGGCCTGCCTGTAAACGACACGGTTTGTGGATTTGTTCCTTTGTCGGGGAAGATGGATTTTTCGATTTTCTTTTTCTTTGCTTTGAAAACTAGGCAAAGCGCGACGTTGAGTTCCGCCATTCAATACGCAATGCCCCGAAAACGGCGGAAAACAAGGACGTAAAAAGCAGGGACTAAGCAACGGAGTGTCTTAACACTAGGTTTCTGCAGTTCCCTCTGCCTACCTTGTGCGGGATAAAGCGAGAAGACTTAAATTTTCATTTCAAACAACTACAATGACATCACAATTTAATGTTAAAATAATGAATTAATGTGGACAAACGAACAATTATTTATTATGTAGGTAATAAGAAGGCTTATATTTTATCACAACTGATTGTTTATTACTAAATTTAATTATGAGAAAAGTTACTTGTAACATAATGTTTACCAGAGTGAAAATTAATACTGATTAGTCATAAATACCACAACTGATATTGTTGCTTGTACGAAAGTGTATAAAGAATGTCAGATGCCAAGGATTGTTGTATAAAGAATATCGTTAAGTATCATTAAAATAGCATTAACACACTTTTTATAAATAATCCGTGTAGTTATAACAAGTAATAACAATTAGACTCAGAGGATGAAAACATAGGAAAAATAATATGTAGGTAGTATAGTTACAAACGACTCAACAAATATATTACTAGCTTCACGCTTTATTCACACGCGGAACTCAACGCCGCACTTTGCCTAGTTTCCAGAGCGAAGAAAACGGAAATAAAAAAATCCATCTTCTCCGGGTGGGAATCGAACCCACAAACCGTCGCGTTGACAGGCAAACGCTACGCCTCTGCGCCACGACGGTCCTCTGGACTTGATGTCCACTATATTGAATCTTTCATTTATAAACAACTTTTGTTAAAAAGTCATTTTTTATAATATAGTTTGTTATGGATAGTTTACCATCCGGTATTACGGTGTTAAAAATAGTAATGTCTTCCTAGTCCTTACCAGTTTTCATAGCAGGGTAGGCGGTAGTAGGCTAACGGGCCATCATATCCAAATAGGATATGGAAATTTTCAAAAATAAGCGCGAGTTAGTTACTTTGGAGGGCGAGCGTGTAGCTAATAATAGCAATAATTATTATTAAAACGAAATAATAAGAAAAACAATACTAATATATGTATATAATATAATAGAAGAAAGAAAATAAAAAATATACATATTAAAATGAGGAATTTATAGATATATTAAATAAATATTTTTAATAATTAAATTCTACTTAATTTGCCATATCATATCTTTTGTATCAGTTGAGAAACTTAATATAGTTGATATGTTTACAAACACTTTTGTGTTATCAGTGAACTTTGACTTGACGTTTTATTTTGCATGAAGTAATAAATGCAATAAGAGTTTTAATTGTTTACAAACGGAAGACTCCGTGTTTTGTTAAGCATATACTTTAATTTAATTGAGGAAGAGGTAGACATATTTTTATTTAATTAAGAAGGTTGAGATTATTATTAATTGCATTATTTATAAATGCAATTAAATTATGTCAACTACAAATATTTTAATCTTCGACTCGCACTTCGTACTTGGAATCGCTCAAGCTACTTATTATTCAAAATTAGCCTAAGATAAAAATAGGTATAATACATAAAGTTACCTCACAACTTACCTCATTCATTAAGTCCACGATATGTTTATATTGTGGCATATGCCTACAATATACATACAGCACTTCATATATACAGGATTGTATAAGAATTGCATCGTTGATGGCACCGAGGCCAATATGCGGTAGCTTGTACCAACAAGGTACACCGCGTCGTTTGGTCGAACCGTCCATAATATCGTCCATCACCAAAAAATACGCGTGCAACTGTAAATTTTGTACAAAATTTAAGTTTAAATATAAATAGAACCTATATAATATCAAAAGATGTAAAATCTTTCGCTTTTAATACTATGTAGTGAGGTTGATGTGAGTAGCAACAATTATCAGATGAAGCGAGTTGTAAACATTTTAAAACATACACATTAACATAAATTTCCTTATAATTATAGTACTAAATGCGAGTATAAAAGTAATATCATGCTTAATGCATAACATAAATTATTGTGAAACTAGGTTGGGCCCGTAACTTTGCTCACGTGGATTCTATAAGCTTTGTTTGCAAAGCGTTGTATGCACCTTATATCTAAGTACTACATCATAATTACGATTTGGTTACTATATTACTATTTTAAATCCAATGTCTTAATTTTAACAGTCAATTATATCCTAGCTTCTCCGCAAGTTTAATAGATATTAAAAAACAAAAGTTCGTTAAAATCTATTCAGTTGATCCGAAAGTGTGCTTTTACAAACGGATAAACAAAAATGATAAACGTTAAATAACAAAGAAGTTTCGCGTTCACGCAAGAAAAGAAATATGTTGAATGAAATTTTCTAGAGTTGCCATCACAATGTTATTGTGTAGTTATAGTACATATTACCTTTTACATTTGTAAAGAGCTATTTCCTTCAACAATGACACTGGTTATAATATGAATGGACCGTAAGATTTCCACAAAGATTATCAAAAGTTTTTACCATATTTAAAACTGTATTGTATTTAAAAATAAGTTTCCTGATAATATCGTCCAAATGTAAATAATTTTAAATAGGTGCTGACCCGAGTTCATTGATCCCAGTGAAGTACTAAGCTAGCATGTTAAAAAAGAAAGTTTGTGATTCCAATAGCGTGTCAACATACCTTCTATTTTAGTCACTACCTTGTTTGGATATGAGATTATAAATAATGTAAACTATGATTTTTCCTAAAATCTGAACGTTCCCTCCACTTTCGTCTAGATTCGAGAGTGTAAAGATGGAACAGAATAGGACTGTGTAAATTATAATTCAACAATTAATTACAATTTGACCATCGATTGAATCTACAACTACTATAAATACGTCTCTTAGGCGCTTTCCCCTGCGACACGATAACCTCAATAACGCAGAGTAAAATTTCGTCTTAAAAAATATCATTTGAGTGCTCAATAATGTATAATCCGTAATGTAAATTGCGAATATTTATGTATACACAAACTCCTTACTCAATCGAAACAATAGGAGCCGTACCTATTTGTGATAAGACTTTAATAATATTTGCATCGACCGATCTATAAATATTTAATGTTGTTTCTTAAACGATTTTTGATGTAAGTATGTACAAATAGAGTTCACTTACCATTTCAAGACACCATCCCACTACTCGACTAATCTTGAGCGATTCCTCAGTAATATTTCGTGGATCTTCAATATTTTCGTATGCATAAACTGTCATTAGTCCTCGATTTTTTTTACCACCTTGTAGATTGTACTCGAGCACCTGATAGTAAAATAAATTGTCATCAAGTTTCCATTAAAATAAAAATTATTACTTTTATTATTTTTATTGGGGCTAGAATTTATTTTTTGAACTTCAATAAAGTCGAAGCCTAAACGAGCCTGTTACGTCACGTGATGCTTCTATCTAAACTTTCTATTCGAATTCCAGAAATGGCGTGTTGAATAGTGAAACTCAATATTGACTTGTCTTCGTCTAATCAGTGCGGAAAAAAGTAAATAAAGTGTGTGTGGGGACTATTATCGCGTTTACACACTTACAGACTTAGTTTTACTGCGCCTCAAGCTGAAGGGTTTGTTGGGTTGAGGGTGCTTATTGAATTGCAAAATCCATTTTGTTTTAAATAGTTATTTTGTAGACTTAGGCTTCAGGCTATAAGAAACACCACTTAAAACTTTTTAATGTACCTAATTAATGTGTCATACCATTTCGTATTTTTTGGCCATGGGGTCAAAGATACAGGTAAAATATAGTCATCTAAATGACTACTTTTTATTTAAAAAAAATACATAATACTTTTTTGTTACTATATGCAGAATAAAGTAGCATTTTGTTAAATTTAGCTTATCTCTAAAGGTTGAAGATATAATAATCATAAAAAAAAAATATTATATATGTAAGGGGTTAGTACAAAACATATTCTCATTCTTGTTAGTTGTTTTACGAAAATTTTATGAAATGATCAAACACCAATTCCGTGATATTAAAATTCAGTTGGTTATTTAATGAAATGCTTAATGATCATGAAGTTATTAATTCTAGGATGGCATGCCACCATATATACATACATACATAAACACTTGTTAATATTAAATAAAACAATTTGCAGATAATCATAGGCTATTTATCAATATTGTACATATATTACAAATTATAGTCATCCTGTTCAATGATATTATAAAAAAAAAAGCATAAATAACTAATTTCACCCAAGCAAAAAGCAATGCGAAATAGACTTCTATATATTCTTATATTTTACCTGGAAAAAACAATTTTAATATTTGGTCACAATTCTAGTGACGTCATAGAGGCAGGAACGGATTTCTCGACTGATAATAGTGAATACTTATAGTGTGATAATTTCCAGATAATATTGTAATTATGTAATAAGAAATATATATCTTGAGACGGTGCACAACTTGTCTATGATAGAGGCGTTATGGCGGCACATTTTTTAAATACAACGCCAATTTTATCTACCAATAGTTAAATGAGAGGTACTTACGTTTGTGTTCTTCACACATGAAAATATGATTGTGATGAAATGATTTTTGGGTCCCTCTGAGCTAAGTGTAACCATGAATTTGTCATTTGGGATTCCTCGCCACAGAAACAAACAGTTTGTCTGGACTATTACTTATAGACGTATTTGTACATGACACTACACACCATCCTATCTAAATAAATCTTGACAAAATAGTAAAATTCGCCATAGCTGCACTGTTTTTATTTACGTCAAAATCGCATTTGCTTCTTTGCGAAGTCACTCGTGTTAGATATTTGGCGCCATTTAAGTGTTTTGCCGTGATTTTAAAATATTAATAAATGACGTTTATTATTCATTATTAAAAAATAAATAGAATATTTTTTAAAGAAATTATAATTCGATATGGTTATCACAATTTTGTTTGTTTTTAAATTAGTCAAATAGCCTATACATACACACTACCTTCTAATTTCGAAAAGTTAATGTTTTAAATGCTGTTTTAATATTGCTTCCTCATTCGCTACGTAGTGTTTTATATCATATACAACATAAATGTGTACGTTAAATAACAATATATATCTATATATATTTGCGCACTAAGTACTTTATAAAATAAATTACGCTAATTGTGGCCAACGGGCGTTTATGTGCTCGTTTGGTACCAGTGCCTTACATTTTTTACTACAGTGAAATTTATCTACCATATGATATTTTTATGAAGAATTTATAAATAGTTTATTTACTTAGTTGTGCACCAGTTATAACTGTTTTTAACGTTTTAACAGTTTCGTTAAAACGTCAAAACAAGTTATACATTGCAAAAAACAAATTATTAATTGAATTGTTTCGGGCCAGTGAAAAAAATTGTGAATATTTCCATAGCCAATGCAAATATGTCACTGTTAGTAGTAACTAGGTAAGCAAGTGGAGAGCAGCAGTAGCTGCAATTGAGGTACACAAACTAACTAGCGTAAAACCTTGGTTCACAAAGTTTCAAAGAAAATTTTGGAAGTATCATAAAACGTGAACGAGAACGTGTGTTGTGGCATGTACGCAGTTTAATATATAAATCACACTAAAATTATTTTTCCCCTATTTACATCGCCAGTAAACAAGGCTGTTCATGCGGCAGCAGGGATCAAAGCCAAGAAGATGAGCTAAATTTTGACACATCTGACTTACATAGGTCAAAAATGCCAATATCTCGTACTACAAAAATACTGTTAAACGTTGTCAATCTGTCACCTTTCATTCAAAAATATGAAAACCGAATGAGAAAGAGATATATGTCTTTGCAGCTCTGACAGGATAGTGTACATGTGCGTCATACTTGACGAACGGCGTTTTATTTTAGAACAATAGTTTAATTACACGTTTATTTTGTTCGAAAGAAATATTTTTTATTTTTATTAATATCTTTAGGTGTTCGCTTTAGTAACTCAACTGAACATCTTTTTCCATAAGAATTAAAGCATTAACATACTGGTAAATCGTTTTGCGAGTCGTCCTGGCCACAAGGTCACTTATGGTGACGTATTCAAATATAAGTGATTTTACACATATTAAATTTAGTCGATATTTTAAATTAATCATTCAGATTTTTTTATAAATCCTTTGAAATGGCGTAAAACGCAGGAAACAAATTAAATTAACTATTGAGGTACGAAGCTTACTTTTAATTTTGTTAATGTATCTTTTTTGCAAATTGGCTTTGATTTTTTTTCTATTTTTTATTGATCATGTTTGTCAACACAACGTGTTCACGATTGTTTTAAAATAGTTTTCTTCACCTAACTTTAAGTAAATGTACTTTTCTTATGTGTAGTGTTTACACCATTATACATACTTTTAAATAATATTATTAAACACATGGTGGAACTGTGGAAGAGCATTTGATTGTAACGTAATTGATGTGGGTTCGTTACCCACATGGATAAGGAATTATAGTTATTTCTTCGCAGGGGAATGACAAAGTGCATGCGGTAAGTCTTACTTTTCAACAATTCAATGTGAATGTGAATAATAAAATAATGCGTTATTTTTTAGCCCCGCATAAGTATCCCATCTTCTTCTCATGAATGTTGAGTTACTCCCAAAGTGAGTGATGAGTCACTCCCATTATTTGTATTTCCCACTTTGTATCAAGTGCTTTCTTGTTATATATATGTCCAATATACAGTTAAGTGCAAAATTTAGTCTTAATTTATCTTTTAATTGAAAACTTAAAACGTTACTTAAACTCTACTCTCGCAATGTTTATTTTCAGGGTCTAGTAAATAAATTCCAAAACTTAACATAATTCAAAATGTGCATACCAAGATACATATGCGGCCAAATTTCTATTTCGATCAGTTATTTCGATGGAATATTATAAAACAAATTTATACATCAAGTAAACAAGGTCGTAAATAAGTAAAAAATACCTTAAAATTCCATAAAATGGTCAATTTAAAATGTACTATTAAAGTGTATATTGATATTTATATAGCATATGACAATTATAAAACAAGAGAATCATTAAAATAATGTTAATTGAAATGCTAATAGTTTGAACATTTCAACTAAAATAATGTATATCTTACATAATAAAATTTTACAATTAATTTTTATTGGTAAAAACAGATTCTATATTCCATTTACCCTAGAATATTAATTAGTAGGGCAAAAAAAATTCACGTGATTAGTCGCTCCCAGATAGATGAATGATAGATATTGAAAAATTATTAGTACAAATGTGTTGAATTTTGAAGTAAAGTCAGCCAGAAAAAATGCTAGGAAGAAAAATAGCTTGAAAATTAATGAGTTATCATCTGAAAAAGGACAAATAATGCAATTTTGTGGTGTGACATAAAAGAGCACTTAAAGATTTCTTTTGTGGTATGAAGATTATCACATAGCAACAATTAAACATCCAAATATATATGCTGCTTCTCAACTAAGGCGAGAAACATGATAGAAGTTGTAACTGAAACCCCAAAGGCTACATATGTAGACTGCGGGGAACATAGATATGCGTCTTAGTTATGTAAATCAAGGAAGGTTTTCTTCCAATATTATGTAACCTCCCAAATAATACCTAAAGAATATAACTATGACTGAAAATAATGAAACTTTTTGATAATACTGGTATTTTTTAGTAATAACAATTAAGGCTACTTGTATCATAATTTAGTATTCTATGATTAAATATAATATGTTATGTATATATATAGTTTTTAAACTAAAGCATTGATGTCAAGTAAAGCCAGAATTTTAGTTACATTTTAAAGATATACTATGTTACAACATGCTTTTCTATTATTCGTAATAATAAAAATTATATTATAATACAAAGCAGTATATATAAAGCAAGAAAGTTGTCTACAGGTAGTCTATCTATACCTTTTTAGTCCAGTCAGCCACTTCAGGTACTTCAGAGAACTTTGAATTATTTTTCAGTGTGTCAATAATGTTAGGTAAAACATCTTGAAAAGTATCTTTTTCTCTTTGCAATTCAGATATTGATGCACTTGTTGACATATATGTAGATTGTTGTTTAGGTATACTGTAAAAAAAATGGTTTTTATTAAAATTTATACATTTACTATGTGTGTGTATTATGTAATGAATTAGCTTTACTTGATTACAACACAAAGTATTTATTAAACAAAATGAACACAGGACCCTTTACTTTTTAAAGTAAGCAATAATTTTAATGCATGTCTACCATTTTTAAAATAAGAAAATATTATACACATTTAGTTTGAAAAAAAAAATATATTTCTATTTATTATAATCATTAATATAATATAAATATATTATATAACTTTATATAGTTTGAAGTATAATATAATACAACATAATATATAATATATTAAATGACAATATTAAAAACGAAATACAATACTTCTAGTAAAAAACAACAGTAGTATTTATATTTCAAACATTATTAATTACATAATAGTCTTTGTAAAATTTCTAGGTTCATTTGTAATAAGATTTTTTTTATTGTGTATTAATGAGTGTTGTAGATGTATTGATAATTTCATTATGCAAGATAAAACACAGTCTAGTATGTCAATAAAACTTTCTATAATAAATTTTATTTTTAAGTTGGATTATAAAAATATGGTGAAGAACAGCAAATGTCATACACACTTATACAGGTAATTTATATAAATATACTTTTTATTTGATTTTATACTACATATCTTTGACGCTTGTCTGAGGAATAATGTTTATGTGTTGACATACTTCTAAAATACTATTTGCGCACTGTTTTATAAAATAATACATTCTTACCTTAAGGTTCTTATATTCAGCCGAGCACACCTTTTCACTGTTTTAAATATCATCATCATAGGATTCATGTTGCTAAATTTGCGCTACGCGCTATCAAAACGGGAATATTTTAGAAATATTTTACTTAAATTATGTGTTATAGGCCTTACTCTGTCAAAAGATCTACAGAGGCAATGCGTAGTTATTTTGACCAGTACAAATATCGTGTTGTGGTTATATTCACTTACAAAAATTAAATTAAGAATTTTAAATTACAAACTCATAATTTAGAAAACACCTGACGCTAAGCTCCATATGATTTTGACTGATAATATATGCTTGACAAAGTGACGTTTACATATTGACATTAAGGCTTAAACTTCAAAAATCAAACGATTTGTCAAACATACTCTGTTAAAGTTCGGCTTGTGCGGAAGAGTACTTTAAAATTCAATAATTATTGTTTAAGCTAAACTTATTCTTTGATAATTAGTAACGATTATCTAAAAGAAAAATATTATGATAAGTCTATTATGTTCTGTTCAATTTTTTATTGTTATTATTTGCTATGCATATCGCCATGAGTTCTGAGCGTGCCAGATAATCAACGCCATGACAAATTATATCCGATACTAATTTTATATTCAAATGGCACTGATCATTAAGTATTTTTGAAAAACACTAGTACATTTAAAAATTAAAATTGTCATAGAGCTACTGGATTCTTAAGAATAATATTTAATGTTTTTAATAATAAAAAAATAATATTATTAGGAAAATAAACGTAATAATCGTCCGACCATACTACTTTTTGTCAATTCCAATCTTGGTATTCAACATGTAACATTAAAAGGAAATATATGAAAAATGCTTTTTATTAGAACGTCACTAGCAGTACATCACTTTCGGCAACATTTTATTTTTAAAAACTATAGGTTATTCACGATAATATTATATGAAGAGCTGCTGACATAACCGAGTGCTACTACACACAAAATTATCTTCAGAAGCGAGCCACACTTGCCCATCAATGCTACAAGGGCTACTCAAACTAAGGCGTATAGTTTATCAGAAACATAAAATAAATAGATTATCTTTTCTATTGTTAATAATATTTAATTTTAGCTTTATTCGAAGCAAGAGCCAATTGCAATACAATTTTCTGAGTCTAGTTGGTCACACCTACAAAGTTTATAATTTTATCGCTATACCATCTTTTTGTGGGTTCAATTTCTTTATGGCCAGGTTAAACAGTGTGTAAATTATTATTATTTTCTTTATATACTGTTCTCTATTCATTAGTCGCCAGTGTAAGACAATGTACACGTCAATAAGGCCAAAAGTCGTAATTAACGGGACATTTGCCATCTTACATCAAAATCTTGCTTTACTGGGTTAATTACGAAGGGAAATCGGTGAAAATGAGTAAAATAAAAAAAAGTGCGAGTACACCACTGTCTCACATGTTATAAGGATATGATAGTATATACAAATCTAAGTTTTAACGGTTTGTTTAGATGTCATAACTTTTATTTCCCTGAAATAAATCGTATTTGTAACTTTTGATTGCGTTTATTGCGTGAAGTTTAATGTTTCTATGCCCTATGGGACTTGAGACCTGAATATTTAATATTAAATTTACTTTTCCGAGTTGTTCTGAAATGGAATCTTAACAGATGACAGACAGATAATAATTAAATACACAATTTTTTGGATATCACATTTATTAATCATGTATATATTGTAAAAAAACTTACTTATAGTTTTTTACAAATAAAGTGAACACAACCTTACATGGCATACCCATTTTCAGGATGTGTCATGTATATTTTTGTGATGTTTTTTATATATTGTGTTGTGTTAATAAATAATATTACTTCAGCTTTTCACAATAACAGTAATATTAATAGCATAATATAATATTATTCTACCACTGAAAACGTAACATGACATAACAACACCTTACAAGATAAAAAGCTATCTTTCTACATGTTTGTTACAATTCTATCAATAACAAATTCCACTCTTCCTTAACTTCATAAGATAAATCCAGTCTAAATAATACCTTAAATAAAACTATCCTATTAAATACATAAATCGTGTCTTATAAAACATTTAGTACTATCAAATCATAGGACGTGAACTAACGAATTTTCGAAGTCAATTAATTAATTGTTAGAACCTCCATAATATCTTTACTATGCTAATACCACAAAATAAATTTAAATACTTCGCCTAAAGATATTGTCTAGTATTTTGAAGAACAAATCGTGTGGGAGGCCTCGGGTGACTTGTTGTATTTGAGTCCTAAGGAGATCATACGTGGCTTCTTCATATACTGAATATGTGTGTGGTAATTGTAATTCTTCATAAAGATCCTTCACTTTTTGAACATCTTCAAAGTTGGAACTGCCATAGTGACGTTCCATCAATTGGCGTTGCGACGGATTCGCCCTCTGTAAAGCAACTACTGCAAGCCAAGTGCATTTACCATCTTGAATATCTGTTCCGTTTTTGCCAATAACCGCCGGATCACCGAAACAATCGAGAAAATCGTCCTGTAAATTAATTTAATAACTTTCATTCATATTATAAATGAGTTTCAACCGATATGTTTAAATATGTCATAAAATCATTATCAATAATGACTTGCAATAATCTTAATATTACATATTAAAGATTGCTAATAACAGGTTGGCAACAGATTCACGTGTTACATGTGATTTTTTTTAAATATTTATCTAATAGTAAGATAAGATAGTGTAAAGCCTATAAATATAGATACGAAAAATAGAAATGTGAAAAAACGTGTAACAGGAAAATTAGTCAATGAAATTAATTTTTAAATTTATGATTATTATTCAACAGCTCGTACACTTCAAGAAGTCGTTTAAATAACGATTGGAAATAAATAATAATTAAAAATTGTGTAAATTATAATTTAAACTTATAAATAAAAGTAAAACGGGACGGAGTAAGCAGGGACTAAGTAACGGAGTGTCTTAACACTAAGTTCTTATGGTTCCTGCAGTTCCCTCTGCCTACCCTGCCATGTGCGGGATAAAGCGTGAAGCTAAAAAAATAAAATAAAAGTAAAACAAGTACCTGAATCTGGAAGAATTCTCCCATTTCTAGTAGTATCGTTTTTGCTTGTCTGTGAGTTTCTGGATCGTCTACTCCGCTCATAAGTAACGCCAAGCTAACGGGCATTTGGAAGGTATAATATGATGTTTTATATTTCGTAATCGCTTCGTATTTCTCCATTGTGAACAAGGAAAGATCTGGTTTATCGGTTTTTGATAGCTGCAGTTCTAAATGGTGGCCAATGGAACATTTGAGCAACATCTAAAATAAAATACGTAAGTACGTGTGAATTTCAATTATTCCGCAGTCATAGTAGCTAATATAAAATTAAAACAAAATCCGAATATGTACATTTTTATCATCACTTAACTGTTATAAACAGCAGTTGTCAAATATTGATGCTACTTGTAATCAATTCAAATTATAAAACAAAAAAATAATGTAGTATCATCTTCAAATTAACAAGCAATACCAACCTCATTGAACATTTCAAGCACATTTTTATAATAGGGTTTGTTGGAGAAGTATCTCTTGAGTGTGGAATACATAGCTGAGCTAACAAGACTAGCATCGTTCATACCGCCGAGCCCCACATTAGGCTGGCGGTACCAGCATGGAATACCCCGACGCATTTCCGCTCCCTCCATAATATCCTTGAGAATTAGTTGGTGCGCGTGGAACTGTAAAAAACGTGTATTTTCTAATATATTACTATGAAAGACTTTTGATAATATGAATTTGATAATATTTTGGAATTATGAATATAACAGGAATGTAGGTTTATGGATCTAGCATTAACACACACAGTTCCACACATTTAACATTATTTTTTTTTAGATATTTCGTGCTGAGTGTGTGAACTAAACGTCGTGCTTTGTTTTATTTTTATTACCAGAGTGAGGAAACGCGAATTATCAATTATATCTGAAAGGAAATCGTAGCTACAACGGTAGCGTTTCGGCTTTAACATTGGCCGGTGCGAACGTAAAAACTGCATTTAAAAACCGACATTCGTGCAATTGCTCTAGCAAAGGAAAACGCTACAGCGTTATGATAATTATTAAATATAATAAATTTCTACCGTTTCCATTTTTTATTATTGAATTTTTTGTAAGATATTATTTTTATAAAGCATGAAGGTTTTTGAAGGTTAACTTTATATGAGTCATAAATAAAGAGGTGTTTTTACGACCTAAGTCGTTATACACAACTCTCCAAATAATAAACAATACGTACTTAGATTTATTTATACTAAACTACAAAAAATGACGCTATTTATATTATGTACCTTCAAGTAATACTATTTTTATTTTCTTACAGTCTTTATTTAGTTTTTTAAACTTAACATATTTTAAATTTTGTATAAATTTTAGTGTTTCATATTATGTTCATAGACCGTATTTCAATAAATAATTAAGCAATGGATTCTTTTTATTCAGTTTTAATTTTGCCAGGTGTCGTTCAGAAGTGCCGAATTCTAGACATGATATTTAAATAGAGGTCTCGGAACTAAATATAAATATGTATCTTTTTTTTTTATTTTTGACTTACTGAACATACAAAGTGTTATTTGACTGATTATTACTTTCCCTATAATTACGAACTCAACAATAATTGTTAGTATTTAGCTATAAAAACTTATAACAACAATCTCTTGTACAGCTAAGAACTCTTAGATAGATTTTCAAACGAATGATGTACTTATATGATAAAACCAAATATGTAACTAACGAAACTATTAAGTAAATAAACAATTAAACAAATATGTAACGTCAGCTTCTATCTGATATATATATACTAATTGAAATACAATACAAGCATATAGATACATATAGCATTGTTTATTTCATTTGTTTTATTATATAATTGATTAACGTAGGCTTGATAATTTGTTCTAGTACAAATATTTTTGATAAGCGTAAATAGTTGTCTCCATAGTTACTAAACTAAGACGTTAGTAACAATGGAAATAAGTTGGGTGATGAAAAACTTTCAAGGTTAGAAGCACAATGATTATATACCTGACCATTCTGTAAGAATTTTATTATGTACATATGTTTATTTATTGCTTATAAAAAACTTAGCAAATAAATAATTAATTATTGTTATTATTGTATTAATTATCATTTTTTCTGACACGCTGCTGGCCTAATTTATCTTTTATTATTTTTTGCTTTATATCAATTGTTTTGTAAGTCTAAATATTTCAAAAATATTTGTGAAAATTATAGAGAATTTTTGCAAAGAACACGTTTGTAGGCGATGGTAAAATATTTTTTTATTATATTAAATATAAAATATTTTTTTATTATTTTATTTAATGTAGGTAACTACATTTTCCCTATAATGTAATATACGAATTAAATAATTATAGTTCTTACCATTTCAATACACCATCCCATAATGTTAGCTAAATGTACATTTTCTGGTGTCAAATTTTGTTGCTTTTCCAACATTTTGTAAGCAAGCACTGTTGCTAGCCCGCGGTTTTTCTTGCCATTTGGCACGTTGTATTGGAGAAGCTGCAACAATAACATCTTGTTAGTATTCAAACTTTATAAAATAATAAGCTCTATAGGTTATAAATTTTTTTAGTGCTACATTTAGTTTAGAAAAATATGGTTTTTAATAAAATTATTAGTAGATAAATTATAAATATTAATTTTATAATTAGTGTAAACAAACGTTTGGCCGTCCAAAAGAGTTAAGATGCTAATTAAAAATTTAATAAGAAACCTGTTTCATTTTATAAATGAGACGCAAAAAGCAACCGGCGTTCAACATTTCACGTTTATGAAGTTACGTGTAAAATAATATATATATATTATAATATATTATTTATATTATACATAAATAAGTAATGTTATTGATTACTTCAAGAGTATTAAAATATACGCAGTTGCAAACTTACAACCTTCATAGCATAGAAAATACTTAGGTAATTTCTTGCACAAGACTTGTTTTCTTTAAAGTTGCTTAATAACGATTTTTCTTTAAAGTATTTCAACACTGGTCGATATCTCGATTTGGCTCATATTGCAATGGGATGAAAGCAAATAATTTTTTGTCTTTAAGTATTTAGTCTTATACGAATTGTAAAATTAAATATAAAAAAAATTAATATATATTAAATAATCAAAAGAAGTAATAAATGAAACCTTGTCCCTAATTGCTAAGTAAAAACTGGTATATATGTACAGTTGTGTCTAAAAATATGTCTGGCTATATGCATGGATACACCTTGTTTTTGTAACATGTTTCTCTGCTTGATTATTCATGACGCGCACTTACTTCTGCGTTGTTGTTTATATTGTAGCTAAGCGAACGAAATTTTTATCGTTAATGTAATATTTATTTATTACTTATTAAGACAGAATTAAATGTAAGATATATTTAACTTAAAAATATTTACGTTTCGAATAATATATTTTAAGACGAGTCTGTATGACCTCCAGCATTAATGATGAGAATTTTATAAACCATGTGAGACGTTAGAGTAACCGGTTATTGTCATTGTCGTCCATTTTGTGATTATTTTCGCAAATAGGTTCTATATCAATCTGTCTAAACACTGACAAAATTAACATAGAACGTACCTTGGCCAACCACTTGCTGGCGTCAGGCACGTCAATATGCTTGCCAGATTCAGTCAGGTCCCTCACGATGTCCGGGAAGCAAGCCATGAACTCCCGGGACTGGTCTTTGGAGACAGCCAGTCCACAGGCTGCCAGTGGCATTTGCTGAGGGGTCAGAGTCGACAGGAATCTAAGAATAAAACATTTTGATTGACCGTTTTCTGTCGACATGATAAGGAACCTACTTTTGATAAAAGTAAACTATATAATATATAAATTTTGTTCATACATCTGGTAGAATGAACGACAATCAGTCATCGATATTTTTGTTTATAAAATATAAAATAATATTCACAATTAAACGAGTAATGTCAATACAATTATCAATACATAATGAAAATAAATTCAAGAAATCTTATATTTTTATCAACATTTACTACATATATACTTGGTATTGATTCAAGGTGCGGCACCAAAACCATAAACGTATGAATTGACTAAATAATACATGTAAATGGATATTCAATGAGCGTGTATGCGCTACGGCTTCTAGTGTTACGCAAACTGATACTCTGGTTAAGAGAGTTCACTGACCTGTGGTATTTCTGCAACTTCAGCAACCTCTTAGGCAGCGTCTCATCATTTTGGATATTTTGCTGATCCAGTCTTGGTGCCATCGAGTCCGAGTTGGTTACACTGGTGGTTTTGCTAATATGCCGACGCAACTCATGCTTGTAAAATTGTAAAAACCTCTCTGCACTCTTCTTGGTAGTGGAGAACATTTTGACGACTTCTAAACTCGCTACTTATTATTTCAAAATGATTTATAAAAATATCCAAAATATTTGTATATAAACCTTGTAAGTTTAACTGATCAAATTAAATATTAATTTCCAACAATAGAACCGTCTGTCTACAACGGCGAATTGTGACCGACTGCGGGCTTCTTTGTTATGTTTTGCTTCTAGCCTTTTGCCTGTTACAACTCACAGTGGGTTCACTCGAAATACACACTAGAGCTGTCTGCAATGTTTACAATGTCTTATCGACATCGATAAGACTATCAATAAACTGATTTCTCTTAATCGGTTTCATGAAATGCATGATGCATCGCGTGAACACAATTTATTATCAGCAATTTTATAGAGGTAAAACTAAACTAATACTAATTAATTTGATAAAAACGATATTAAATCGTTGATGTTTATTTCATATAGCTTATTCTGATAAAAGCCTCTATATTTATATTTAAATAATGAGATAGATCAGTGTAATATTAAAGAGTAATACTTATACTAGTACTTAGTAACAATAAATAATGTGTATATGTAAAAATCTGAAAATGGAGTTAGTAAGACTTTAACGAATAATAAGCTTATATTATGGGTAATAAGGTCGTTTTATACATATTTAATCTATTAAATAAAAATGTAAGAAATCAGGGACGAAGCAACGGAGGGTCTTAACACTAGGTTCCTATAGTTCCTGCTGTTCCCTCTGCCTACCCTGCCACGTCCGTGAAGCTATAAAAAAGAATAAAAAAAGAATGTCCCAAAATATCGATACAAATAAACCAATGCACGCACTGCGCGCGCAAAACAAACCGGCCGGCTCCCCCTCCCAGCTGTGCCACGCGGGCGACGTCACGTAGGCACCGACTGCCGACTGCCGAGCCGGTATCAACAGTCAATATCAACACCTCAACTCCGTGCAATAATGACCTAAAACATTTGAATATCTGGCCAGCTATCGCTCTCGTATCACGTTCACGAAAAATAAAGGTCATAAGGAAAAACAGTACAACATCGATTTATTGATAATATATTTTTAATTTTAATGTATAAGTAACGCGAACAGGGTATACATATATATAGGCACAGGATATACATATATACAATATATATAATCAAGCATAATATATAAACGTTAAGCACGCTACTTTAAACTCATTTCCGACAAACCTATTAGTAATATTTGAATTAGTGTGAACAATGCCTTTTATTATTGTCTTACATACATAAATTCACGAATGTATTAAACTCGATGATTATATTTTTCTTTATTGAAAGTTACATACATATTTTAGTAATGAAGCAGTAAAGCTGGCTTTAATGCAACTTAAAGTAACATGATCGAAGTACTAAATGTGTCAAAACAACTGGTTTATTATATAAACATTAACATTAATATTCGAAAGCAACGTTCAATTCCACATCAAAAGTTTAATATATAATGTAGTGTATATGTGTATGAGAATTTTTATCAAAAGTTACTTTATACATGTTTATATAATATCCATAAATAAAGTTCGTTCCTATTGGCGAGTTCGTTTTTATTTACTTTCTCTTTAATTGACAGTAAATATTTATTGACAAAAAATAAATAATTTAAATTAATATTAAAATAAGATCTAAAGAATAAAAGTTACATGAAACCGTCATTGACCAAAGGTATACGTTTGTGTCTTGTTTTCGATTAATCTTTTAACTCATTATTTGATCACCTGTATAGTAAAGTGCCTATTAAGGCCTGTAATTATTACAATGAGGTTTTCTGTGATGCTTCTGAGAGAACAACAAAGAACTTTGATGTTCTTATTTGTGTAAAGATGTTGAAGTGTAAAAGAAATTTGGCATATTCTCTAATGTAAGTACATCCATTTAATAGAAGTGTTGCCAAGAAGTGAAAAAAGAGATTTGCCGAGGTTGATTTTAATAGGACATCATTTTTCACGATGAGCAGGTATTAGAACAATTTGGTATAACTCCCGTCGGAGACTATCTTGAAGGTAGATATAGCTATATATAGGTACCCATGTAGATAGGTAGATATAGGTACCCATGTAGATCGATCAAGAAATCCTGTAATTAATAAGCTACAGCAAGTAATGGGGCCAATATCATGTCAATGTCTGTCAAAATCCAGTGAGATATGCATAAAAATAGCAATTGGCTCATTGTGTCCAATAATAGCATAGAAAAAAATAATGTAAATAGCAACAGGTAAGAATTAATAGTATAAATAAGGGCATAAATTCGAAAATTGCAAAATTACTGCTATATCCCAAAAACAAAAACGCTACAACAGACTAAAAACTTAGTTTATTTTTTTTAAAATAGTTCATAAACTTTTCTCTATACTCTATGTTTTCAAAAATTCTTAAATGGTACTTTCAAACTACCCCACATTCAGACACGAGTCTGGTTTCTAAGTTCATATTATATTTTCTATGGTACCATTCTGCCGTATTTGGTATTTTCTCCTTGTGTCATTTATGGTTTGAAATCTTTACAATCTCTTGCATAATAAACCAAGGTAGATGTTTATTATTGACCTAGATGTACGGTTTTTCCATACTTAATTTATTTTTATAAATATTACTAAACACCATTCCCAAAATTTACTCTCTTTTTATATCTTTTTATTTTTCTTAATTAATTTTTCACATCAAGAAACAATTGGTACAACCAATCATCGCAGTGTTAACAAAATAAGCATTTATAAAAAAAAATAAACCAAGTTAATGCTACTAAATATCAGGGTTCCATACAAATTTTGAGGTCCTGTAGACGCAACTAATAACATAGTTGTGGGTCTGTGGACTTTACAATTTATAAATAAAATGACAAACTTAACTTTGCAGCAAATGTACTCGTTTCTTTCTGTGATAGCATTATAAATTGTGAATTTTCAAATTATCCCTTTATTTATATTGTAATTTTCAACTTATAATCAAGTTTTATAAGCGAGTATTATTGTTTATAGTAGAAACAAATTATAATAATAGACAACGGAGTGTCTTGACACTAAATACCCACGATTGCTGCGATTTCCTATGCTTACACACACTGTATGCAGGGTAAAACGTGTAGCTGTAAAAAAACTCATCTAAAAATTATTTTGACCTATTCATCAAACACAAACGACTATAAATCTAAGTTTATTAACTTTTATTAGTCATAATTTGGTAGATTTACATTTATGATATCGGTACGGTATTATTTATTAATTTTAGATTACAAAAACAAAAGGGAAAAAATAGTATGTAACTATCATTTAACTTATTAAATATATATTTAAAATTATTAGATACACATATATATATGTAAAAGGTGTAATTTTATTAACAGTAAATGTGATAATTATACACAATAATAATTATATGCTTATATAAGCAAAATAATGACGATAATATTATTTAAAAAATGAAAACGTTTTTCACGTTACCATCGCGTGTTTGCAGTGAAGGCCATGAACAAGGCAAAGGACTTATTATGCTAAGAATATTTTTATGTAAACCGCATGCATTCTCAAAATATATAAGTATATATATAATATAGTCGTATTAATCACACGTATATGTTAGAGTAGAGACTAACGAATGTAGCGTCATACTCTAATTTATTATATTTCGTACGTAGTTGTGTGTTGATTTACCGGATGCAAGTCCTAATATTTGTCTTACTTGCGAATTGAGTGATGGAATTCAATATTGCAATCTTTAGCTGACCAAAGTGGGGAAATGTAAATAAATGATTTTCCCGAATATTCATCCAACCCATACTCATACCTCATTGAGTTTACAATCAAACGCTATCAACTCTATGCATTTTATTCTATACACTCACTCGATTTAAAATCTATTAAAAAATTATAATTTAAGTTAAACATAAATTAAAATTTTAAGATTAAACAAATACTATTTTCTCTTTTCTTATATAACTTATTTATATTATTGACCATTTGCAACGTTGAAGAGAAAAGAATAAAAATGTTCATGTCTATAATTAACAGTACAATAAATCATGTTCATTAGGTACACCATTTCTAACAATTTATACAAAAAATACCTTGTTCACACTTGTTAATACTTACAATATAATTAGAAACTTAATTATTGTCTTAGCTACATTCTTATTAATGTCCGTTTACGGATAAAATATAAAAAAAATCATGTTTAGATTAAGAGTCTAAGCATCTATTAATGATCTATTCTTTCTTATTAAATAAAATAAATAATATTTATTTTGTGTAATAATAATGTTTAATTTATAAACGTCACTGCAGTGGTTGAATATCCCGTAGGATCATAATTTCGTACAACTATTATAACCGTACAATAAATACAGAAATATCACACATCAGAATAATTTTGTTGCTGTTTGCTCTCTATATATTATACTTTTTTATTAATTTTTTTAGCTTTCCGTTTTATCCCGCATATTGCAGGGTAGCCAGAGGGAACTGCAGGAACCATATGAACCTAGTGTTAAAACACTCCGTTGCTGAGTCCATGCTTTCTCCGTGATGGTTATCTGTCTTTCGTTGCGTGATGACTGGCGGAACTCAAAGCCGCGCTTAGCCTAGTTTCCAGAGCGAAGAAAAAGGAAATAGAAAAATCCATCTTCCCCGAGTGGGAATCGAACCCTCAAACCGTCACGTTTACAGGCAGACGTTTACGCCTCTGCGCCACGACGGTCCTCTGTATATATTATATAGATCATGAAATATGCAACTAAACCAATAAATATTTTATTTACTTACAAGTATACAAGCTTGCAAGAGTTAATTAAATAAAACATGATATGACGTTTGTTGATAACTGAGCATGCGTACGACATGTGATCAAGTTATAATAATACATTTGTTATCGACTTCATTAATAGACAGTATAACATACGATAGGAATGATGATTCATTTTGCACGATGTCGTTTTGCACTTTTATTTCATATCTTTGTAACAAAATAAAACAATAAAACATTTTTTTATTTTGTGTAACACTATTGGAAATTTGTAAAAATTACCTTGTACGGTTTATTTAATTTATATATATTACGGTTTATTTAATTCCTGATGCTAAGAATAACATAACGTAACAACGTAAAAAAGTTTTAACACAACCATACATGGCTTAGTAGTCAAAATGCTCGGACTGTGTTCATGGCGCACGTTCAAATTTTTAAAAATTATTATTCATTAATACTCAGTTTATGACATAACTTGACATGGTTAGATGGACAGACAGACACAAAGAATCTTTAAAAATTTATTTTTTTTTCGCTTTGTTAGAGAACCACAAGAAGCAAGAATTTTAATATGAATACAAGAATAAGCAATAAAAGCAAGCATTTTGTTTTTTGCATTACACTTTACTGAGATTTGTTTGGAATACCTACCTAACAATCTAACAATGCAACACAGGTATGAAGTAAAGCGACCCAAAAAAAAAAGTATTGTATACACTATATTTATGTATTTATACTATTCTCACGTTCTGTATTTATTACATACTTTTTCTTATCTCTTCTTTCGTTGAATTAGTAAAAAAATTAACTACTTACATATATATGATACTTAATATTCCTAACTTGAATAGTATAATGATGGTGTTAGCTAGTAAATAAATAAGTAAATACACATGACTGTTGATATAAAAACAATAAGAAAAAAAAATTAAACCATTTATAATCATTATTATCTTTTATTGGCATTCATGTCGTATTAACAGTTTATTTGTTTCGACATATGTCCCCAATGTTAAGCTGCGTGATATAGAGTATCATAAGATTTCTAGATCAAGATTCGAGTTTAAAATATACGCATAAGCTTGTAGACATATACATACATACATAACCTCACGTTTTATCTCTAGCTGGATAGTCAGAGAGAACGTTCGTAACGCTGCAAACCTTGCACTCGTTACTCGTACTCTCTTACCTCGTTCACTGTCAATAACCTCTTCATACATGTACTCCTTGGACCTCATGCTGTACGTCACCTTCCACCCGCGAATTTTTGTTTGATATTCTATGTTTTTTAAAGTCAAAGGAGGTGGTACATTTTTGCATAGCATCTTGTGAATATGAAAATTTAAAATTTTTTATTATTTAGTTATACTTTGTTATGTTGTAGAGGTTTCGTTCTACTATTAATTTTAAAATAAAATTTAGATAATTTATATAATTAAATGTAATATCTAAGTTACTTTTTAAAGCAAGTAATGTATGCTGACAGGCGTATGATGCAAGCTTAGTTATATAGCCGTAAATATTATAGTTTTTACTAAAGTTATTTTTAATATTTTTTATTCATATTATTAATATTTATTGTCTTTTTATTCTTGATTAAAATATATTTAAATATATACTATTGTTTTATTTGTTTATTTGTTTATTGTTTTATATATATTTTAATTACCATTACCTATACAGTAAGTGTTTCGCAATCCTTAATAGTCTTAAATAGCAACAATTCTAATGAAAATTTATTTACATTTATGCCATTAGATGACAGTTTTTACATCACTACTGGATGCAAGATTCAATGTTATTCAAAGCATCCCAGCCCTCTATCCTAACATTCATTTGATGTTAAGAACTTATATGTGATCCTAGTGTGTGAAACTTATTTTAAACCAGAACCAGATTTAATTAAAAATAATGGGACAAGAAAAGATGATTGGGTAATGGCTATTTACCTAAGCTATGTAGTCATATGGCTTTTTGAGAAAATTTAAAAAATCCTTCTTAATATATTTTTATTCCGATACTTTAAAGCTATTTTTTTTATAAGAATGGCAACGGTTGGTTGGTCCACATGTTTATTCATAAACAAATAAAATTTTATCAACAAATGGAAAGTCAGCATAATTATGACGAGCAGATAATCCAAAGTAATGTCTCCTGAACCTGTAATCTATCTGTAATTTTTTTCTGTTCATATATTTCTTGTAAAATGGTCACCAAATGGTAGATGTGAACTATAGACTTACAGCTGTGCCCTACTCATTGCTACAGTAAATATTTTGCTGTTCAAGCAGTAAAGCTATCGAACTCTTTACCACATTACATAAGATAATATAAGTCTACAAACATATTTAAAAAACTAACTATCTTTGAATGTAGTATGTGTCTTATTTTAACGCCGCATCTGCCTAATTGCCAGAGCGAAGAAAATGTAAATGAAAAAATTTATCCAAAATTTTCCTTTCAATTTAAGGGTGAATTTTTAAATAATATAAATATTTTTTTTATTTATTAGCAACCTATCCAGAATAATGCTCAAAACAGTAGAAGTAGCAAATTTGATATATTGACACGGTATTTGTTTAAACAAATATATAGGTACAGTTTTTTAAGTAACTTTAAGTGAAATGAAAAATTGTGCATACATTGTAAATTCACAACCCTCATATCTAGATAAGTCATTTAAAAAAAGTTGTGCACATATTGAGCCTTTTCAGCCTTGAGATCTTTGATCTCATTTGTATTTAAATAACCTTTACGTTGTCATTTAATAAAATCTGTGAACCGACCGAGCTACCTTTTGATCAACATTATAGATCTTTGTTATAATCGTATATGACCGCGCTGAAGGTCATGGTAAAAACAATATGATCATGTAATTAATACGATTATAATCTGTGGGTGCATTTGGCGGGAACGCGGCTGGTCCACCGCCATATTGAAAGAGCGCGACGCTACGCCTTTGTGTCCTGCTTCCGGAAAAGCGTGCGGTTTGGGGTCACTGAATTTATATTTTAATAATATTTTTTTATTTTATCAAAATATAATAAATATCTATATGATAATAAGTAATATACATTACATAGAAACTTAAATACATAATAACAAGAAAATAAATTTTTTAAAAGCTATTGTGTTATTTAATTTTAATTACTCAGTAATTTGTACAGTAAAACTTAATTATCATAAAAGATTTTTGAAAATTAGATCTTTATGATAAACAAATAGAGATGTATATGTAAAGTGTGTTGTGTGACGGCCCCTAATGCGTTGAACTGTTAGCGTAGTTAGTATCCATCATGTATGATGATTTCAGTTCGGTCACCGGTGTCAGCATATCTATGGGAAATTAGCCAACCATGACGTTGGTGTGATTCGCTGGTACTGTTCTCCCATTGTCAGTCCCCCCCTTGATGTAATTTAACTGAATTATGGTGTAGAAATATCCACAATTTAGTTTTGGCTGTCCAGTAGTGCGCCCGCGGGCTCTAGTACTTGAGTGGACTGTTTTATTTGGACACTGTGTTGCAAAGTGCTACGTAACGCTACGAGTAGTAAGCGCCTTTTCAGAAAAGCTTAAGTAAGTAGTACCTAGTAGCTTAGAATAGTTTCATAAATATATAATATATATTTTTTTTAATCTTAGTAGTAAATTTGTAAAATATTAATCTAATAATTACTAGATACATAAATAATACTTCAATGTTTGAAGTTAAATTAATAAATAACGATCTAAAAAAGAGTGTTTAGCAGCTATGACACAATATTTACTTAGTTAACGCTAAGACACTCGTAGCAGAGTTCTACGTCACATTATGTCGAACCTACAACCACATCGATCACGCTGTCCTATTGTCTATATACAGTTTTCAGTATACATTTAAAATGTTATTTCAAATTAAAATTATGCCCTTTTACAACCAACGCTGAAAAAATGATTACATATAGTGTATTTATAACTGTTATTAGTTTTATGCAATTTCATTTTAACGTGAGTCGTTCAGACTGCGTTCTGTTTATTTAAATCCTATTCATAGTCATTTAGTGTATATCTTCTTTTAGTAAGGCTGTAGAGATATAGGTATTACCATGATCTCAATTGGAACTTAAACCCACATACTTATTCTAATTTAGTTATGTGGTAAATACAATATGTATATAAGAATAATTTTTTAAGTAGTCTTCATGGCTCAAATTATATTCTGGAAACCAAAAATCTAGATGTCTTTAGTTTTTTCAAAAACAATTCTTTTCTGATGAACGATAACTTCATTTATTTGAAATATGTTATTAAATAACATAATAATTTATTTAATTTGCCTTAATATATTCAACAAGATTGCAGCAAAGGTTTTATATTTTTATTCATAGACTATTTTAACTTTATTATTTACCCTGCTACCGCCATTTTACAAGCGTACCACATATATTTATCTCATTAGCTTCTAATTGGGTCACAAAATTTCCTTTGAGTCGACGTTTTGACGCTTCTTATTACTATATACAATTTCAAGCCTTAATTTCCTTTTTTGTATTCTGCTATCATCTAAGGAACCTACTTGTTAAATTTTAATGGATCAAGTTCTTTCTACATTTAATTATTTCTTCTGTGCGATCAAAATAATTAAAAATAATAATTAAGGAAACCATTGAGTAATTGATCGATCCTTACTCTACTGCTCGTCATTTCTGTTACCATGCAATTTTATCATAAAACAAAATTACAAAATATAGCTTCTATAATCGTTTCACATTAGTAATTTAAGAATCTAGTTGTACACAGCCATTAAAATTGTAATTAGACTGAAAACTGCGATTACATTAGATTAGAGCATTTATTATGCAACTAAAACACATGCACTTACACGGCATAAAGTTTATTCGGAGGAATTATTTTCATATATCGTTCAATTGCTTACTAATATTAATATTATTAAAGTATACAATAATTAAAAGTATTTTTTTTTGAAATGAAACTTTTTTGCTACATTTATTAAATCTATTTTTAAAATTATTAACTTTCTATATATATTTACAATCCATGCTATATATTTACAATATGCTGTATTTATTTTGTATTTTATTGGCTTATTCTAAAACATGAATTATTTATTGCCCCCACTTTCTGTATACGAAAATATTCTTACTAATCTATAAATTACAAATATTTTGATATTGAAATCGTGTACAAAAAATATAATATTTTATCGCACTTGATAATAAATATATGTGTCCAATAAAGTTAACGTAATAATCTCTAACTAATATTGTACGGTTAAATATACAATCTGAACCACGGTTGCCGAATGGGGTAGCATTTGATTGTAAATTCAAAATTTAATTTAGCACCTTATTTAATATATTGCTAAACACGGATTGTAATTACTTGCTCATTCTAGTAAAAAATATATGGTTTCTAATCACTCCAATCAATAAGCTATGCCTCAAATTTGCACTAGCTATCTAGCTTAGCTAGCAGGGTAGGCAGAGGGAACTGCAGAAACCTTGGTAACCGAGTGTTAAGACACTCTGTTTCCTGATTTCGAGGCAATGTGTGTTTGAGTGGCGGAACTCAACTCCGCGCTTAGTTGCCAGAGCTAAGAAAATAGAAATAAAAACTCCGTCTTAGTCGAATGAGAATCGAACCCACAAAAAAAAAGAAACGAAAATGCAACTACAAATAATAATAAAAAAAGAAAGTCATTACATTTTTTTATTTTCATTTCTTATTTTTTTGCCTTCACGCTTTATCCTGCACATGGCATGATAGGCAGAGGGAAGTGCAGGAACCATAGGAGGATAACCTAGTGTTAACACACTCCGTTGCTTAGTCCCTGCTTTCTCCGGGCTTGCTTTCCGTCTTATTCGAGGCATTGCTTGTTGAGTGGCGGAACTCAATGCCGCGCTTTGCCTAGTTTCCAAAGCGAAGAAAATGGAAATAAAAAATTCGTCTTCCTTGAGTGATAATCGAACCCACAAACCGTCGCGTGTACAGGTAGACGCTACGTCTTTGCGCCACGATAGTGCTCGTTACATGTCTGATGTATATTATCTTCAACTCAATATGCTCTATATCTACTTTATTAAATCAATACACGTGTATTCAAACAAATCGATTGAAGAACACAAAACACAATATATATTCCATATACAGTTGACATATTGTATATTAGAAATAGACTATAAATAATAAGGCTTTTCATTTTTGAAAGCTTTTAAATACAGTTATTTTTTTATTCTATTGCGAAAGGATAGGATAACAGTACACTTTCCCACGAGCCCATCCTAGCCAATCCCATTTTTACAATAGGTCAACTGTTTTCACACTACCGTTGTGCGTGATTGGTCATGAAAGAGTCCCGTTAAGTACTAGATGAATTGGTTTCCGCATGAAGGAAATGCTATACAAATACGCCTTTCGTTCTAAGTACGTACTTAGTTTTAACTATTATTTTTTCATCTGCATGAGATAGTATATTAAAATGATCGTTATATATTATTTGTGCGTTTTAATTGCGCATACTTTGAGAGGTAAGGCACGTTTATAAAGATAACGAAAAGGCGGATTCGTGAAAAATATAGCCGATGCTCGACCTTGAACAGTTCAATTGATAACTGATTAAAAACATTCTACACTTAAGCCAATTAGATTTGTTTGAAAACAAGTTGTGCGCGTCTTTTGACAAAAAGGTTTCTTAACCATTCCCGCTAGTCATATTAAATGGTTTAAATATTGATAGTACCTACCTTAAATGAAACATTATTTTTAAGAATTACTCTAATTCAATTTGAAGAATGAATTTGAGTAAAGATTGTTAGCGTACATGCAAAATAGAAACAGTCACATCAGTTTTAGATTAGTTCTACAAATACTGAAGTAAAAACATAATATGTATACAAAATGTTAAAGGAAAAGCTTATTTAATAGTTGCTTATAATAATACAATATAAAAATTGATATTCATGTCTTACATACATGCACTCATATACACAAATCGCTCTGTATCTTATTTGCACTATATAATATAATAAATTAAAAAAAAAGCAATTAATTATAGTAATTGTAATATAAATATTATTAAAAGTTTATAAATATATAGGCAATATAAATTAAATATATACCTAGACGGTGATGGTAAAGATAACTGTTTAAAATTTAGGCTACGCCATTAGTCAGATCACTCTGACGAGGACATCGGTCAGCCACAAAGCACAGGAAATAAACATCCGCTTTCTATCGGCACAATTTTTGGAAACGCCAAAATTTTAGTACAGTCCTTCATGCCTTTGTCATGTAGATTTCATTTTTATTTCATGTTGTTATTAACATTATTGTTATTTAAAACACTCGTGAATCATCTTGATTTTATGTTGCGTTGTTGTATATTTAACATACTTAATATTTTTGACACTATACACTATTAAGGAAAAAATAATTTTCCGTTATTGATAGATTATTATTATTATTATTGTCTATACATTATTTTATTTATTTTGAGATAAGCTCGCGTTTTTTAAAGTTATACATAGTAAGAAACACTTAGTAATTACTCTTACAAACTTACAAACAAAATGTTCATGTTTTTTTTCTTTGATAATACTTAAAACTTAATTAACTTAATTGTACAATTCAATTATTATGACCATTATTTATATTACACAAAACACTAAAATAGTAGTTACAGGTTAATTTTGTAGTTAAGAGAGTTCAAATGTACACGGCATTACTGCCATGGTGGAATTGCTTCGCTTTGCGTAATATCCATTTTCAAGGTGTATTCCACAATACAAAAAGTCGACGTTTGATATACTATGTTATAGTTTGAGTCGTTAGAGTAGAGATAGAACTCGTCAATCACATGATACAATAATTGTATGAACTGCAACAGCCAACGATTTTCATTTAAAATTTTCTTTTAACTTTAAGGCTATTCAAGGAGGTTATGTAAAATTTGTTGTACTGTGTATATATATATATATATATATATATATATATATATATATATATATATATATATATATATATATATATATATATATATATATATATATATATATATATATATATATATATATATATATATATATATATATATATATATATATATATATATATATATATATATATATATATATATATATATATATATATATATATATATATATATATATATATATATATATATATATATATATATATATATATATATATATATATATATATATATATATATATATATATATATATATATATATATATATATATATATATATATATATATATATATATATATATATATATATATATATATATATATATATATATATATATATATATATATATATATATATATATATATATATATATATATATATATATATATATATATATATATATATATATATATATATATATATATATATATATATATATATATATATATATATATATATATATATATATATATATATATATATATATATATATATATATATATATATATATATATATATATATATATATATATATATATATATATATATATATATATATATATATATATATATATATATATATATATATATATATATATATATATATATATATATATATATATATATATATATATATATATATATATATATATATATATATATATATATATATATATATATATATATATATATATATATATATATGTATATATGTATATATATATATATATATATATATATGTATATATGTATATATATATATATATATGTATATATGTATATATGTATATATATATATATATATATATATATATATATATATATATATATATATATATATATATATATATATATATATATATATATATATATATATATATATATATATATATATATATATATATATATATATATATATATATATATATATATATATATATATATATATATATATATATATATATATATATATATATATATATATATATCTATATATATAAAAATGAATTGCTGTTCGTTAGTCTCGCTAAAACTCGAGAACGGCTGAACGGATTTATCTTATCTTGGTCTTGAATTATTCGTGGAGGTCTAGGGAAGGTTTAAAAGGTGAGAAAAATTCGAATAATTGCCGGGAAAATCCTCAAAACAGCATTTTTCTATTTCCCCTACAAACGTTTTCTAAATAAAATGGAGAGTCAATTTGTAATTTATTACCGCTGCATAAAGTTCAAATTCGCGTGCGCGTTGGAGGATCTAATATCGCGTTCTGAAACTCAACAGAAGAAAATTGCACAGTCTAAAAATACATTGTACTGCAATCATAATATTTGAAAATAGATTTGACAACCAACTAATATGTCAATTCATCCTGTCGCATTTCAGAGCATGGAAAAAAGTATTACGATATTATATCTATCTTTGTGGATACGTGCGCGAGAACTTTCTTTACTTTGGTGATCCTTTGTGATAGTGACATTCCAAGTAATGTGCTTTTTTTGTGGTAGTGACACTTTATTGCTAAATAAGCGGTAAATTTTTTCACTTTGATTAATTACAATTTACGATGCCGAGGAGAAGACGACCTGACTTAGGTCGTCGTAGTCAATCAAATGTGCGAAGAGCTATCTCACGTGCTAACCGCACTGATGACCAGAGACAGACAGATCAAGAAAATAGTCGTATTGCTATGTCAGAATTGCGTTCTTTAGTGAGTGACAATGTAGGAGATAGGCTTAGAATGCAACGAGTTCGTGCACATCAAACACATCAACAGCAAGCTAGACAGAATGAAATTGAGCGAATCCGCAGACGCAGAGCTCCTGTGATTCTTGAACGAGCTGCATTCCACTATGATCCGGCAATTGATTATTGTGCCGACAAATCGGTAACAATTGGGGAAATGAAAACAATTTGTAAATATTGTAAGGCGTTAAAATACACTGGTGAATCTACTGGATTATGTTGTGCTGAAGGCAAAGTAAAATTGCCACAATTGGTCCCACCACCAGATCCTTTACGCTCTTTAGTTTCTGGGATTGGAAATGATTCTAAACACTTCTTGACCAACATTCAGAAATATAACAATTGTTTCCAGATGACATCATTTGGTGTTACACATATTATACAAGACAATTTTATGCCCACTTTCAAGGTATTATATAAGAATATTTTTTTATATTATTCAAGTTTGTACTAAATATATATATCGAAAATAATTAATGGACAAATTTTTAAAAATTACAGATACAAAGACAAATTTATCACTTACTGGGAACTCTGTTACCACTACCTGATGCAGATCATCAATTTTTACAAATTTATTTTATGGGCAATTCAGATGCAATGCAATCAGCAATTCAGGCAATTCAGATTCAATTAATAATCGTTGTGCTCACAATCCCACAGTGAAGAGAACAATTGTCCAACAATTACAAATGTTTCTTCATCAGAATAACAATTTAGTAAACATGTTCAAAATAGCATTGGATCGGATGCCATCTGATAGCCATAATATTATTATTCGAGCTGACAAAATACCTGCCGGTGAACACACAAGGAGGTTCAATTCACCTACCATTGATGAAGTGGCTGTTGTCATTGTAGGAGAAAATTTACAATCTAGAGATATTGTGCTTCATCGTCGGAATAGTGATTTAAAACGTGTATCTGAAACACACAGGAGTTATGATGCACTACAATATCCTTTGATCTTCTGGCAGGGGGAAGATGGATACCATTTTAATATCAAAATGGTAAATCAAGTAACAGGTAAATGAATTGAACAAGATTAAATAACATTTTTAAATTCAATTCATCTAAGTAACAATGTAAACATTTATAATTTTTGATTGCAGGTGCTGAAACCAACAAAAAATTTATTGCTATGAATTTCTATTCATACAGACTCATGATCCGTCAAGGTGAAGTAAATCATATTTTGATGTGTCAACGACTTTTTCATCAGTTTGCAATTGACATGTATGTCAAAATTGAGACTGAACGATTGACATACATCCGTTTGAACCAACGACGGCTACGGTCAGAGGAATACATCCATCTCCGCGATACTATAAATGCTGATGGCAATGTGAATAATGTAGGAAGAATGACAATTTTGCCAGCTACTTATATCGACACCGTAATGAACCAGGATGACGTAATCAAATATCCCACTGAGTTTTTAAATTCACTGGAATAGCCTGGATTACCACCTCACAATTTGCAGTTAAAATTAGGATCAGTTGTTATCATGCTGCGTAACATTAATCAACCTCGACTATGCAATGGAACAAGACTGGCTGTGAAAAGACTAATGAATAACGTCATTGAGGCGACAATCATAAAAGGAAAATACAAAGGAGAGGATGTCTTGATCCCGCGGATACCGATGATACCAACGGACTTACCATTCGATTTTAAACGCTTACAATTTCCAGTACGTCTGGCCTTTGCGATGACCATAAATAAATCGCAAGATAACGATACGATAATGACTGTCGTTACAAGTTTGTGGAATCAACTTGGTATTTACCTGTTTCGCGCATGGACAATTATACGTCGCGTGTTCGCGCGTCGGAAAACCGTCTTCTTTGTTTATTTACGCACCACAAAGCAAAACAAAAAATATAGTTAATGAGAAAGCTTTAAATTAATTAACAGACTGTATTTTAACAGTGTGTGTCTGTGAATATCAAATTTAAACCTTATAAATAATAGCCAGTATTTCAGGAAACCTCTTTTTTCTAAGTAAGCAACACGATGTATCGAAAATAATAATAAGACTTCCTGCTTTATTCAATAAATTCTTTTTTATTAAATACGGATTCGATTTGTATATATATATATATATATATATATATATATATATATATATATATATATATATATATATATATATATATATATATATATATATATATATATATATATATATATATATATATATATATATATATATATATATATATATATATATATATATATATATATATATATATATATATATATATATATATATATATATATATATATATATATATATATATATATATATATATATATATATATATGTATATAGCAGCTAAGTGAACTCGAACAAGTAAAATAATCAATGACAATGTCATATTATGGAACTAGAACAGCAGACGGCGTAATTAATAGCTGCACTTGACAACAATTTAAGCTTATGTTAAAGCTTTCCCCATTTTAAATTAATTGTACTAACCAATTTGTAATAATCGCAACAATACTTAACAAAAACCTAACAGTACCTGTAATATATATTTTCTACTCGGTTTAAACACCTTAATCAGCAGTCCTTTGTTGGAAACATGATATATCAATATTTAATGACAAATAAAGAGCAAATACAACAGCAGTCATTATTTTTATTGCGATATGACTGATAATGTTGATGTGCAGTTCTGAATCCCGTTATTTAGCTATATCATATACTGTAGCTTAATTATAGTAACATATTATGTTGGTGCTAATTTCGTCTAGACGCTGTGATGTGTTGTAGATCGCTATGTTTTTTAAAACTTAGGAAAAATAGTCGTTGAGAACTCAATTTGTTAAAAGTATTTATTTTAATTTGAAGACAATTGTAGTTTATCTTTTATTTTTTACTATTTACCTACATTCCATCTTACGTATATTAATAATAAGAAATATATATATTAAAAATATATTATAATCAATATTTGTAATAGGAACATATAGTGTAAGTTAAAAAAGGGTACGGACCAAGTGTCTGTAGAGCAAACTATTTTGAAATAATATATATATATATATATATATATATATATATATATATATATATATATATATATATATATATATATATATATATATATATATATATATATATATATATATATATATATATATATATATATATATATATATATATATATATATATATATATATATATATATATATATAAAAATATATTATAATCAATATTTGTAATATATATTTCAAATAATCAATAAAAAACGGTTAATATTACTATCTTGAGCTATTTCACTACCGTTGCTTAATTATTTTCAACTTAATGAATCATGATGGTATTCGTAATTTTGCATGAAACACACATATACAGTCATATAGAGACACACATGCAGACACTGTGATATTTGATGTTACATGAAGCAAAATATTTATTCAACCTTGCTCCCGATTGTCCCTACATTCATATGATGCAGCCAACCGATAATTTTGCATCGTGTTTATGTATCATATTCTAATATTTTGTACGTACAGAAAATTAATTTATAACATTAGATAACGCATGGTTTTTGGATTTTTAATTATTAAGTTTATGTCTTTATTCAAACTTGATTTAACGTCAGTGACTCGGTGTTCGTCCAGAGTCTAAATTCAATCATAAAATTATGTTTTTTTTAATTTACATACCTTATTTTGTTCAATATCTGATAATAATATTCAAATATTGATATTATAGAATACGTTGTTTTGTTACAGATAAAGGTAGATATACATCTCAGATTTTTTGGTTCATTACCCTTAAAGTATTGTTTGTATGTATCGACTAGTCGATAAGCCGACTATCCGGCCATTTAGTAGTAGGTGGTAGTTTTTATCTACTTAAACATACTGGTCTAGATGTCAAGTACCTAGAATATCTAGGTGTTTTCATTTTGTTTAAATGATCAATTTTGGTACCTACGTATAGGTATACTTACATTATATACTTACGTATGACTCGACATCTCTTAAACGATGCGACAAGTTGAAAAAGATTATATGTTATTACATATTAACTTTAGGTTAACAAATTTGTTAATTTAATATATAGATATATATATATTTATATATTTATACATTTTATTTTATATTGCAAGAACCTATATGCGACGTCGGTGACGCTAAGATTAGAAGCAAGAAGATGAAGCCCCGGGGGGCGAGCGTCATGCACGCCTTCACTGCTCTCACAATGCTCACGATGGCAAATGGTACATTTACTAATGATATAGGACAGCATTGCATTTTGATTGTTTTAACTTTTAATAATGCTTATTTTATTTAATATGTTATAGCTCAAACAACTTGTAACCAAGGTATGGGACGCGTAATGTATGAAAGATTACCGAATCAGCAGCTTCATGGATTTGATGATGATGTGGTAAGTATATAATGAAAAGATTATTAAATAGTGTAGTTATACTACAGGCTTAACGTTTAGAAATGAAATTATTTAATTGTTCTATTTAAGATACGTGAAACAGCGCCGCCATTTCGAGTTCTTGAAAAATGCCAAGACCTATGTTTACGCGATCGCTCTGGTAACAGTTTAGTTAGGACTTGCAACTCTATTGATTTCCAACCTGGGGCCCGCATTGCTGCCTTCAGCCCAGAACCTGAATATGAGGAGTCTACCTGTTACTTGACACGCGAGCAAGCTGCACCTGAAGGCATTGGGACCCTTATGATTGTTCCAAATAGCGTCCATTTCAACGAAATCTGTCTCACTTGTAATTATTCATTTATTTTATTTACCATAATTATATGAACTTATACGTTTAACTACATCAAGATATATTTTTTTATTGAGTAGTATAAAGTATATCTACTTTTGTTTTGCCATTTGGTAGCATAATTAACTAAATTGCCTTTTCGAGGTACTTAAATTGTTGTTATATTGTCTCTTTTATTGTGAATGTTTTTGGTAAACCACTTATTTTTGAGTATGTAGATGTTTTATAATATCTAAATACATATCAGTTGCCCTATATTGATATTATAATAAAAACATTCAATTTTATCACCTGTGTTCTTATAGAATGTCCTGATAAAAGTAAAAAAAATATTTTTTGCCACTTTAAAGTGTATATATTATCAATTCATAATCAAGTACTTAAGGGATTTACGCTTCAATAAGCCTAAATATTTCTTATACGCTAAAGTAATCGCTTTATAAAATTGCATTAATCATTCTTATCACGACACCTCCCACGAACAATACTTATTGTTTATATCGATATTGCGACGATACATGTTGACAATTGATATGTAAAAATACTTTTTTTAAATAAATTATCTCACTTTATATGGTCGTTGATACATAGAACAAATATAAATAATAAAAAACATTTTGAAGGGCCCTTAGCAACATTTAACGTAACTATGGAGAGATCCATCTTAGATATTTCATATTGCATGAAATTCTGATATAATAAAATATTTTTTTATTAATATTTTTGTCTAATGTTATAATGGCATCAAGCATATACTATCAGTAAGAAAATAAATATATTTCTTTGAATTTGTCTATAGCAAATCGTCCTGAACGTGAGTGTCCATCACGCCGATACGTCTTTGAGCGGCATGCCCGAAAGCGATTGAAGCTTCCACCATCAGATCTTAAAGAAATTATGGTTGCAAATAGAACCGAATGTGAGGACAAGTGTTTGGGCGAATTCAGCTTTGTTTGTAGATCTGCTACTTATGATTCTGCACTGAGAACTTGCTCTTTAAGCAGATTTACTAGAAGAACCCATCCAGAGCTACTCGAAGATGATCACAATGCTGATTATTTAGAGAATACGTGTCTCAATGGTAAGTTCTTTAGAAATTATATAAAATATGGGAAGATAAAAGAATGTGTGTTTAAAATATTTCTATTTATATAGCGGAGCGTCGTTGCGATGGCCTCGCTGTTTTCATTAAAGAAGAAAACAAGCGTCTCGGAGGACCCTTCGAAGCTGATGTCTTCTCAAATATGACTCTGGATGAATGTCAATCTATGTGTGTACGTGCTGAAAAGTAAGTAAAGTGAAAAAAGACTATCATTTGAATTTGAATATAATATTATAAGAACTTATACAATATTATATTCTTGTAAATTAGATTCTAAATTATAGCGTTTTTTATTTTTACATTGATACATATAGCGTCGTGTTAATGTATATTGAGTGAATAATTTACATATCAGGTACTTCCTTAAAACCTTTATGAGATGAATCGTCTCATATTGAATATATTGAGTTATTGAAGTAAATTCAAATCGGAAAGGTTAGGAAGGAGGAAGAGTATGTCATGACCACCGCTTTATGCATAATATCTCTTAAAGCTGAAAAAAATACAAAAGTTTTTGGTTTTTATCACAAGAACACAAAATAAATTTATGTTAAATTTGCGACATATTAGATATTTCTGCCGATCAATCGAACACGACGCAATGACACGACAATGTGTACTTTCCGAAGAAGATTCGGTTTCCCAAAAAGACGACGTGACTGTGAGCGCATCGCCCACACACCACTTCTACGATCTCGTTTGTTTAGATAATCGTAAGTAAAATCTCAAGATAATATGGAACATTGTTTTGTCTCAATAAACAATCTCAAGTAAATAAATGTACACAGAAGGCTTGCTATCTAATGAAACATAAATAAACACTGAGTACGTAAATATATTAAAAATAGATCGTATTTACAAAAACTATAAGCATAACAAATACAGCTTAATTTAAAGTAAATATTTTGCACTGCACTTTAAATTAATTTGACAAATAGATAGACGTAGAAGGTTTTAATTATACTGACTAAAACAAAAATAACATAACCTAAGTTGGTCGGATTAACATAATAAAACCACAATAAGGTTTCTCTCGCAATGATTAGTCTCTCATCGGGTGACAGCTCGCGGGACCGAGTATCCGGATAACAGTGTGACGTCACACCTGTTCTCCCCGGGCAGGAGACCCGACACCGCCTTCCAGAGGTACAGGAACAGCAGGATAACTGGAGAATTTCACTCAGAAATCACTGGACGATCCTTGAGCGAGTGCTTGGATGAATGCTTGAGACAAACAAGCTTTCAATGCAGGTAAATATGTAGCTATAGCTTTGATTTTTTGTAGGCATCAGCCAAGAGGGAAGTAGGTAAACGTTTGAATGTGCAGTAATTTAACTATAAGTAATACTGAGGCATACCGTGTATTTAAATCAATCATAAATCTACCAACCATCTTCAAGAATCTAGCTTGGTTCTTCTTTTCTCATAAAAGTTTAAGATAGTACGCGGGTCAAACTGAAAGTTCTTAGAAAATCAAAAACTAAGCATTCTAGCAAGTTATTAGTTTTATTATAACTTTTCAAAATAGTGTCCATTTACATTAATACATCGCTGCATTCGATGGAACCATTGAGATAAGCACCTTGCCCACACCCCTTAGGAGTTTCTTCAACGGCGTTTTGAAACGCAGCCACTGCTTCTTCAGCGTCCATAAAATGTTTTCCTCGAAGTTTTTCTTTTATTTTCGGGAATAATAAAAAACGCAGGGTGCGAGGTCGGGGCTATACGGCGGGTGACCCAGTAATTCCACGTCTAAGGTCGCCAAATAGTCGAACGTTTGCCTGGCGGTGTGCGACGAGGCATTGTCGTGATGAAGGAGGATCCTGCTGCGAGGTCGTTTCTCTCGAACTTATTCCAAGACAAGTGGCAAACAGTTGTTAGTGTACCACTCTGCATTAACTGTTTTCTGATCCTTTAAGACAACTGTCGCGTAATGACCTGTCTTTCTGAAGAACGAGGCCACCATCTTTTTTCCAACACTTCAACCTCTCTTCACTTTAGTTGGCAACTCTTCGGAAGGAGACACCCACTGAGCAGACTGTCTTTTGGTTTCCGGATCATAACAGTAAATCCAGCTTTCGTCACACATTTGAACACAGCATTTGAGTCACCTCCGTTAAATTTTTGGATCATTTCTCAGCACCAATCAACACGGCGGAGTTTTTGAGCCTCGGTCAAATTATGCGGTATCCAGCGGGCACAAAGCTTCCTGACCGCTAAATGTTCATGGAGGATTTTGTGCACTTGACTCATACCTATGCCTAGACTTTTCCGAATCTGCTGATAGGTCACTCTTTTGTCAGTCTCTATCATACGCCGCACAACACTGATATTATCTTCAGTCGTCGCTGTAGAAGGCCGTCCCTCACGCAAATCATCGGTGAGATTAGTTCGACCACGCTTGAATTCATTAAACCATTTGTAAACTGTGGCACGAGATGGGGCTTCATCGTGAAAAGCCAATCGAAGTCTATCATAACTTTCTTGTTGACTTATATGACATCGAAAGTCATAAAAAATCATTGCACGAAAATTTTCTCGGCTTAAATTCATTCTGACGTGCACAGACAATTTTCAATTTGCCGCCAAATCGTAAAACAAATGACAAATGAATGAAATGTATACTCAATATTATTGGTAAAGAGTTCTATTTTCAAAATTTAAACTTATTTTTTTAATATAATGCTTTTAAGTTGCCAGTTCTAAAAACTTTCAGTTTGGCCCTCGTAACCCACCCATATAATTAGAACCTGAGCCAAAAGCTGAGCGTTGTTGTAATTCTAAAAAGATCTGTTCTTCGGCCTTGGGTATTATACATGAAAAAGATAGAAATATCCTTTCTCAGTCATTCAAATTAAACATTCTACTTATAGCATACTTATTTACCGTATATTTTAAATTCACTATTGTTTAATAGTACAGGTAACATTTCTATATTTACTTCGTGTGTATTTCTTTTAGCCTATCGATAGAGTATTTACGCAAATGATTTTATCGTAATGCGTGCCCTACTTTCAAAGCATATTTCAGAAGATAAACACGGCAAGTTTTACTGTGCAATAGCAAGTAAAATACATTGAATGTCAATAAAACTCCAATTTTAAGTTATTTTAAAAATTATTAATTTTTTTTTTAACTTCATGTTTTATCCCGCACATGGCAGGGTAGGCAGAGGGAACCACAGAAACCGTGGAACCTAGTGTTAAAAACACTCCGTTGCTTAGTCCCTGCTTTCTCCGTCCCTGACTTTCGCATTTTTCGAGGCATTGTATGTTGAGTGGCGGAACTCAACGCCGCGCTTTGCTTCATTTCCAGAGCAAAGAAAATGGAAATAGAACAATCCATCTTCTCCGAGTGGATCGAACCCTCAAACCGTCGTGTTTACAGGCAGACGCTTACGCCTCTGCGCCAAGACGGTCCCCAATTTTTAAATTTAGACTATTAGTTATTATTGGAATTTAACATATAATAAACAGTAATTAGTATTAATTTTATCATATTAGATAAAATTATCTAAATTTAACGGGGACTGTGTTTGTAAACACAATTAATATTGCTAGCGTCATTTGCAATGTACTTTTATAATAACAACTAAGTTCAATGAACGATTATGTGACTGAATGTGAATTATATATCTATAAATAAATATTTTAAATTTTTTTTCAGTAAGATGTATATTTATGTATAGAAATATAAATAATATAACCATTTACATTTGTGATAATACAACAGAAATATAAATAGAAGTATAAATATTACCTTTTTATCTACTATCAAGTAGAGGTGTCCTCTTTATTAGAACATCTTATTTAAGTGGTTGAGCTTTATATTTACAATTTAAGCCTCATATTTGTCTCAAAAATCTAGAATATTTTCTCGTCTGAAGATTTGCTTGCTTATCTTATAAGTCAATTCAAGGAATGTATGTATGTCATAGGTCAGCAGTATACAGCGACCGTGCAAGGACGTGTAGATTAAGCAGATACAATCAAAAAGATGGCATGCGTTTGTTATACGATCCGGACTTCGATTACTATGAAAATCTTATGCGTGAGTAAATATTTTTAAAAAATATGGGTTATCTTATAAGAGTTTGTTCATTTTATTTTTGTATAATTATAAAATATACCTTTTAGTACTTATTTACTTCAGAAAAAAAGTATTTCTATTTTTGTTTTTGTCGTATCTATATCTAAAGATGGCTCGCTACTTCGGCGGATGGTATCAATAAAGATCGACCAATAATAGCAATTCAATGCAATTAGAGGGTTATATTTGCGTACTGCTTCTTTAAGTGGCCAATTTGCACAACTGAAGCCACGTGACGTTGTTATCAATAAATGGAAATAGAAAAACGTTATAAAAAAATTATGAAAGCATGTATTCATTAGAAACTTATATAAGTGAAAATTATTATTATGGAAAAGATATTAATTATGTGTATATAAATTTAATTTGGACGCAAACACTAAGAATAAAACGATATTTTTACTGCTTTTGCTAGCATATTTTTAAATAGTAGATCGGATTCTTAAATTTTTGAGTGAGATATAGCCTAAAAATGTAATGGCATAAATTGTTGTGTCAGATCAACTAGTTAGTGGTGAGACTGACGCCGGGGGTTCAGCAGGTGGAACCAAAGCGTCTTGGGGTTCTAATTCATCAGGTTCGATTGGCATGGAATTCTTAAAATTTTGTAGACTGTTTACTCGTAGACATATAATGACATGTATATACGTATATACGTTTTCAAAATTGCATGATAATATTTTAAATTATTTTCTAAAATGGCTAATTGTACTCTCCTCTCTACATAAGCTGATTAAGTATTTTATTGCTTAGTTTAGTTTATAGTTACATTAGTTTCGGTAAGTAGATGGATTGAATGGATTGAAATAAATCTTATAAGACTTTTTATTTCTATTTCTTCCTGTTATATTTAGCTTCTATATAAAATCAAGTAGTGTAGAATGTAATTTAGATTAACACAAATGTAGATGTAAATAGCACGTAGAACCTCCTCTAGAAATCATCATATTAATGTATTAATAAATAAAATATTTTAATTTTCAAGGTGGTAGTAATGGCGGAGATCGAGACAGATATCCGCCAGGCGTAGACCGCTATCCGGATGACGATCGTTATTACGAAGACGATCGCGATCGTGATCGCTTTCCTTCCAGGCCGGACCGGTATCCCGACGACCGATATCCGGCCGGCCCTGACCTATACCCCGACAGATATCCGGGCGACCGATATCCAGCAGACAGATATCCGGAAGATAGATACCCTCCTGGTGTAGGCCCCGACAGATTCCCATCCGATAGGTTCCCATCCGACCGATATCCTCCACCTATAGATAGATATCCTCCAGGCGTCGATAGATATCCTCCAGGTGTAGATAGATATCCTGCTAGATACCCTGACAGAGATCGATATCCTGATCGGGATCGATACCCAGTAGATGGTGGACGATTCCCAGTTTACGATCCACCAAATGATATAGGTAGATATCCGCCTCCCGATAGATATCCTGTCAGCAAATACCCTATAGACATCTATCCTGACAGATTTTCACCTGGACGGTATCCAAATGACAGGTATCCGATTCCTGATAGGGACAGATATCCGATTTCTGATAGAGATAGGTATCCCAGACCGTGGCTTAACCGATATCCTGACAGATACGATCAGGACCGCTATCCTGGTACTATACCTGGTAATGATCGGGGTCGATACCCATTCGATCGCTATCCAGTTGGTGTTAATCGCGATCCTGCGCCTTTGGGTGGCGATCGATACCCTGATTTGTATGACAAATATCCACCGACTGGATCTTCATATCCTGGTAAGCACATTACTTATAATTGACATAAAAGAAGTATATAACTACTTACAAAATTATTTATATATGTGTAAGTAAATTACATAATATTAATAGCATACGTTTGTCGTATATATTAAATAGGACGAGGCGGTTATTATGGTTCAGATTTTGCTTCCGGCGATCGTTTCCCAGCTGGCGATCGATTCCCAGATAGAGTTCGTCCTGGAGCTGACAGGTATATTTTTTTTACCAAATATAATGGTGTCTTTAATTATACTCAGTGATTTCAATATATGTGTTTTTTTATAGATATCCAATAGAACCAAGGCCTACATTCGGTATTAGACGACCTACTGATAGACCGGGAGGTTACCGCGGTAGCTATCCACCGCAAGGTTTAGACAGGCCTATAGGTATGATGTTAGAATAAATGAGTAATAATAATAATAATAATATAAATTTTAAAAGTGTTTAATATATACTTATATAATAAATTTAAAAAATATTTCATATATATATTTATTAAGTGATGTTCACTTTTAATAATTTCATTTTTCACTTTTATCTTCAGTGGCAAAACTCAACACTACGCTTTATTTTATTACCAAAGCGAAGAAATAACTAAAATTTTATTTCACTGAATAGGAATTGAACTCATAACCGTGTCGATTACGATTGCTGAGACGCTCCGCCGCGACGGCTTTAAAATTCTCTTTAGCCTTATAATTATGTTAGAAAATATATATTAAATTACATTTTTATTTATAAGGTGGAGGATATGGTGGTTACGAACCAGATGGACCAATAGGGCCAGTCAGTGGTCCTGTAAACGTTCCTATTGGTAATGGTATTGGTGGACATATCGGAGGTCCATTAGGAGCACCTTTAGGGGGACCCATCGGAGGGCCTATAGGGGGACCTATTGGGGGGCCTATAGGGGGACCTATTGGAGGACGACCTCCAATCGGCCAAAGGCCATGGCAAGGGTCTAGATGCTGAAGAAGACTAGTTTTAGGCAAGTTGGAAGGCAAAGAATGCAACGGCGCTTTGTCCGTCGCTTCACAACTGCGCAATCCCTGGCGCACTGCCAACGAGAGTGTATTGAGGCAAGGGATTTCATATGCCGGTCGTTCAACTATAGGTAAATTATTTATTTAAGCTTATCACAACATATTGAGAATGTAAATTAAGTAATTTATATGCTTTTCATGTATTTATATTCATGTGTTATCAACAATGATTTTTTGTAACATATTTTTTAAGGAGTAAATAAATCTAGATTTATTACAGAAGTGAGTTTTACACTCATTTATACTGTATAACGAAATATTAGTTATTATAATGTTTTGATTGCATTTGTAACTAAAAAATTTACTAGTAAAGTGTTCGCAATTATAATAGGATATAGGAATAGGATAATAATAGGATTCGTTCGAATATTACGTATGCACTCCTTCTTCACGTCCTTTGGCTTCCTTATTTTAGATGACATGTGGAGTAGAGGAGTTTAAATGTTGATTACATCGGTAGTTATTCATTTTTTATACGAATAGCAACATTTATAAATAATATTACAACATAATAATTATAATATTAAAAAACCATATATCAATTCAAAAATATTTACATAAGCATGGAGAAAGAGGGTAAAGATTGTCGGTAAAACGTGTCGGTATATCACGTTTCAGGGAAATAGCCTACGGTGCGGAGCCACGTGACAACTGTGAACTAAGTGACCGCGACACACGCGAGCTCGACGCCGCCAACCCCGCGCACTTTGATAATACCGCAAACGAGTACGATTTCTACGAGAGAGCTTTGGGACGTATTGCTGATGATTGTTTGGATGGTGACCACTTTTCATACTATTTATTCTATTTTTTCTTCGTTCTTCATTTTTATAGACAAATTAACAAATATATGTATATAAATATTTATTGATATTGTCTCATATTTCATGGCGATACATAACTCTATATATCTCTTTAGTCGGGTCAGTTAAAATTCATATATGTTTATTTATTATATATTATGTAGTAATAGATTACTATATAAAACATTTTGCTTAAATATTTTAATATTTATCCCATATGAAGAAAAGTTTATTTGACCAGAATATTTTTGTCACCTATATTTAACAATTATTTGAATTGCAGAAAATATATAAGACCTAAAATATATATCTTTTAATTATTTTCCAAAAAAATACTATAAAGTACTAAATTATATTTTTACCTTTAGTTTCACAAGTTTGCAACGAAGACGGCATGGAGTTCACTCTCCGATTACCCGAGGGTTTCTATGGGAGAATGTATACTTATGGATTTTATGATCGATGTTTCTTCCGCGGTAATGGCGGCACCAATAATGTGCTGCGAATAACTGGGGCTCATGGGTATCCGGAATGTGGGACACAGCGAGTGAGTTTTATTTGGGTTTTACGTAATATTCTGTTGATAAAAATACATGGAACTTTAAATATGTTAAATTAGGTCACACATATAAAATATTAAAAGTCCCATGTACATATAAGAGGTTCAAATGACCTCTTTCTGATTGGAGCTCACCGTCATTATTTCAAGAAAACAAGTAAATTTAGTTAATTTAAAACTCTTTTACTCCTTATTTTTTTGCGTGAACTTGACGTTAAAAGACAAAAATATTACATTAATGAGTCGAAAATGCAAATACATCATAAATATTTACAATACACATTTGCAGTACGGAGACACAATGACAAATATAGTTGTGGTGCAATTTAGTGACAACGTCCAAACTTCAAGAGATAAACGTTTCAATTTGACATGTTTGTTCCGAGGACCGGCTGAAGCCGTAGTCACATCGAATTATATTGGAGCTGGGTGAGATTTCTATTATAACTCTCCGTATCTATCGAAAAAAAGAAATAATATATACTCATTTATTAAAAAACCTTTACGATATCTAAAAATGTTTTCTCTTAGTTATTTTTGCCTTCATTTCTCTTTTTCGATAGACACAGTAAATTGTGTGAATGTGAGGATTAACAGTTAACAGATCGTGTGATTTACATTTGCGTGTGTGAGACTTCAGAGTTTTATATGAGCTTCTTTAGAATATATTTCGGGTTTTAAGGTTTCTTTGAAATACTCTATATTTTTTAGTTCTCCAATTTTATTTTACTATTTGAATGATTTCATGTGTTGGATTTGTTTTTTGTGCGCTAGCTAGTCGTTCAGGCATATGTGTATGTATGGGACTATGTAATATATTATATGATTTTGAGTGCTGTTATGCACTAACAGCTACTAACGATAAACTTTGAATGAAATCCATTAGCCTTTAACAAGTCTTTATTTAGTTCAGACAGGTTTAACTTGTCTGAAAGCTATCCAAGTTCACTTTCTACAAGTAGCAAGGCTAGTTTAAAATTAGCTTAGTGCAATTAATATCTTTTTACAGTAATATTAATCGAATATAATATATAAAATAATATAGATTTCATTCAAAGTACCAATCAATTTACAAAGCAATACATTCTTAAATCTAACCATAGTTTTGGCTATGACTTGGTCGACAGGTCCGGAAGTCCGATACCAATAGAATATCTACCGGAGGAAAGCTCTTTGAATTCCAAAGTTCGATTACTTATTTTATACCAAGGGAGACCCACAACAACCATAGCTGTGGGTGATCCACTCACGTTTAGATTGGAAGCCCAGGACGGATATAACTACGCTACAGATATATTTGCAACTAATGTGATCGCAAGAGATCCTTACTCAGGGCGGTCTGTTCAGCTTATCGATCGAGTTGGGTATGTATAGACGAATGTCATTGCCATTTTTTTATTAGCAGTTTTATTCTCTTATTTATTAAACTTTAAAACAATATATGCTAATTAATATTTAACGATTCAAAAATAAAAATAATCGAATAATGTTTTAAGATGCCCGGTCGATCCAGATGTTTTCCCTGAACTGGATAAAGGTCGTAATGGCGATTCTCTTGAAGCCAGATTCAATGCGTTCAAAATACCCGAATCTAATTTCTTAGTATTTGAAGCTACTGTAAGGACATGTCGAGATGGCTGTCAACCGGTAAGTTTTTGATAGATTTTCTAAAAAAACCTTGTACATATGAAGAAGGCTCTCAATCCGCACTTCTAATAAGATACTATGCTTAATTTTTTGTCCATTATCTCTCTATGGTAACGAATTAACTCATTATGTCACAAGCAGCAATTAAATATGTTAATTTTAATAATTTATTAATTCATTTTTCCATATAATAATAACACAATTATATTAATTAATATTTGATAGAAACAATATTATATGCCAATCTTTTTGTTGATATCACGTTTAAACGAATGTGTTTTCACAAAAACTTTAGGAAAATATTCACTAAATGGAACTTATCATCGTACGATAACTACTTACGTCAATTGGGTATAATAAAAATATAAATAAGAACTTATTTATGAAAAATAGTTATAGCTTGAGGTTAACTCCAGGTTATCTGAGAGTAAACGTCTATATTTGTGCAGTTTAAACAAACACTTCTTGTTTACATTCATGATTCTAATAATAAATAACAGCGCTTGACTTTATTTATGTCACATAATCTATTAAAATATTTCCTTATCTTTACAACTCTTGGACGTTTAGAAGAGTAAGTATTTAACTAGGGAAAAAGTGTTGAACATATCCTTTGTTGTCTTTTTAAGACACTTCGCAATTTATTCGCTATTGAACTTTCTTTAAGTAAACTTGAATATTTAAGCATTTTGTAATAAATATATACAAGAAATTCGGCTTGCCGTTTTGAACGCCTTCAAAATATTCGAAAAATAGACACATCATTTTCATATACTACATACTACACATACTAATACATAATAGACAGACATTTTCGCTCAAGTCATTGACATTGCGCTTAGTCTACCAGAGCGGGAAAATGAAAATAATTTAACTAAATGATTAACGAGAAATTTTTTTTTCCAGGCTTACTGTCCAGGCCACACAGGTCGATCTGAACCGTCATTTGGACGTAAACGGAGAGAAGTAAACTCAACTGAAATAGAAGAAACAGAAATAAAAGAAGATGATGAAAAATCAAATAAAACAGACAATAAAAGTGAAGCCTCAGTTTACAAAGTGTCTTATGAAGAGACGACTGTTGATAAATATCTGAAAAATGAAGTGGAAACACCTAGCCATGTTCGAAAAATGATTGAAGTAAGCATATTTTATTATGTAATTTTCATTTTATAGGTAAAGTTTTTATACTTTAGTTGTTACAGGTATCTATAGAATTTTGAAGACAATTGTATTGGACTTGAATTCTAACTTGCTTGAAAAATATTACTTTTAATAGCAATCTCAAATCTCACAAATATATAAATATAAAATATATAAATTACTGTGACAGATCCATAGCAGAGGCATAGCGTCTACCTGTAAACACAAGAGGTTGTGGGTTCGATTCCCACTCGAGGAAGATGGATTTCCATTTTCTTCGCTTTAGCAACTAGGCAAAGCAGGGACAAAGCAACGGAGTGTCTTAACCAGGTTCCCACGGTTCCTGCAGTTTCCTCTGCCTACCCTGCCATGTGCGTGATAAAGCGTTTAGCTAAAAAAAATATTATAGTAATTCCTCCTACATAGGTGTTCGACAACCGCAACGAACTCCTGGAAGAGAACGCAGCAGACTCAGCACCGGTGGTCTCAGCGGTGGGCGTGTGCGTGACGTCACAGCACTACCGCGCGCTGCTCGCGGCGCTGTGCGTGCTGCTGGCGCTGCTGCTGGCCATGCTCTGTGTCGCGCTTTATGTTTATAAGTAAGTTGTTTTAGGTATATTAGATTTTTTTTATTGTTGTGGTTGATTAATTTTCTTTTAGAGACATTAGATACAGATCGTATCTACGCCACGTAGTTCTATTATATGTCGTATGTCCATTGATTTTTCTTTACATGTTTTGTTACATTAGTTTCATTTTAGAATTTTCCTTGATTTCCATTTTTTATCAACTTGTCGAGTTTTATTTCTTTGTTCGTCACAAGTCAATATTTATTTTTTTTTTTCAATTTTTACTTACCCATGATTTATTACTACAAGTTACTCGACCGTAAAATATTAACCATTAATATTACATATGTTCAATCCATATGTATTTAATTCTATAATCGCTATAAATATTATTTTTAACGAATCTTTAATATATATATATATATATATATATATATATATATATATATATATATATATATATATATATATATATATATATATATATATTACAGACATAAATTATAAGTACTATTTATTAAAAACACAAAATTTTGCTCTAATCATCCGCCAGGCGCTACTGGCGTGTAGTACGCAAGAACATAGAAGTAACGGCGCCGCGAGCAGCTGCTCCCGCGCCGCGTCCCACGCGACCCTCTTTGTTCTCCGCTTCACACTTGCATAAGCCGTTTTCTTTAAAGTATGAACTTTTATTTTATTGATAGTTTATTTAGAATTATGATGACGAGTTCGTTCCCATTGAAGGCTTCAACTTCATGATTCATTTTTCTAGGGCAGGAAAATGAAAATAGATCAACTCTTGGATGAGATTTTATCCTCCTCCTCGCTCCAGTCTGTTTCAAATGTGTCATTATCAAAATGAATTAATGTAAAAATATTGACCACTTAAAAAAAAAGTCCCGCTGAGTTTCTTGCGCCGGTTCTTCTCAGGTCTGAGGCATTAACTTTAGTGAACCGGTGGTAGTGTTTTTGACGTTCAAAAAATGAATCATGTATTCTCATTTTGAATATAATTATTTGAATTTGAATCCTTATATATAAACATCAACACAAAGATACATAATAAATAACTTGTAACAAAAATTCATTTTATATTAGGTTTTCTAGGTAAAATATGTCTTACTCTTTTTATATTTCACTAAAAATATTATTTTATCTGTTTTTACGAATTAATTTCAATAATTTATTATTACTTTTTTAGTGGTTTAGGCAGAAATTTCAGTGACATTGGCGAAGAGGCTGGTTCATCAGGTCGTCTGGCGAATGCGTTTGATGACGGCAGCGAACCAATATACACAGACCCCTCGTTATTTGAACGTTCCAGGTCTCTAAGGTCCTTGCATTCACTGGATTTGAAACCGGACCGTCGTGAACATCACGCATAATTATTATCTTCACATTTTCATCTAACTCGTAATTAATAAACTAAGATTTATTCGCCTAAACATGCTCAGTTTCTTATCCGTCCAAAGAATATTTATATACAATTTAATTTTATAATATTTTTATATTTTTTAACTTCCTAATTGTATTGTATATTTTAAACTGTTTATAATAAGTCAGTACTAATGAATAAATTTTACAGTGATTATATGTGACTTTTATTTTCTGTTTATGTTCCTACTGTAGTTCCAAATACATCTTTATAGTTTACACATATATGTGTATATTTAATAATAATAATACTTTATAGCACAAAAAACTAACACTTAAAACTGTTCTAATAATATTAAGAAAAAATGTGCACTGGCGCCCTTATCGCTGTAAGCGATTTCTTACAGGCAACTATTATATTTAATGAAATTAAATTTATTAAAAATACCAGAAAGGTGAAAAAGTTATGCGTTAGAATTATTCATTTATTTACATTTACTACTATAACAAAATCTAAACTTAAGTTTTGTATATTCAGAACTGTTAGATGAAACTAAATGATTTCTTGTTGTTTAGCCCAGGCCTTTCTGTACTTCTTTGTCCCATGAAACTCTAGTAAATTTTCTCACAACTTTGTTAAGTACATAATATGTTTCTAGATAACACAAAAAAAATTATTTTTAAACAATGGCTAAATATATAAAAAAAACTCTTTATGAACAATAATTTTATTTTATATAATATTAGCAATACTTGTGTAAGAACACATTATACTTTGACATAAAAAGATTTGAACAATAATTTTGAAACATATAGTCTTTATTAATAGATTACATATAATATATATTTCTTAATTTAGTACATAGTTTGTTGTTTATACTGTAATTTTATATATGATAAGGTGCTGGTGTTGGAACACTCATGAGAGGTGAATCTAAATATTCCATCTCACTAGTAGTAGGGGCTGGTTCGGCTTGTGTATGCATTTTCTGTAGTAATGTTTCATATAGTTTGTGAACAGATTCATTGTGTTGAGTTCCTGGCTGTAGAGCCTTCATTAAAGTTTGAATTCTAGTCTCTGGCAATTTTGGATGTATGTACCATAACAATTTAAGTAAATGCCTTGTAACATTATCCTTCGACAGGCCAGCAAAGAAAAATTCATCAAACAACACAGTACTAAAATCTTCACCTTGGAACTCATCAGGAAGCTGTATCAATAAGGCTACTAATGCATGTAAAAATGGATCTTCATAAGCTCTACCATCTTTACAACTACCTAATATGCTTAAAATTCTAAGAATTGCTCCTCTATCCCTCAATTTAGCTGCATGCAATGTATAATACATTGCTATAACACCACACACAGCACTCTCTCTCATATAAGCTTCACAAGCATCAGGTGGGGGACCAGAATGTTCAATTGTTGTAATAGCCGACTCTCTCTCATCAGGAGGTAGTTTATTATGCAGTGCTCTTACTTGATCATCCACCATAAGGGACATCAAAGCTGGAAGATATTTAGTCACAACCTGACTGTCAAGCTTAGGCTCCTTGAATTCTTGTGAATCAATTATTTCCCAAGCACTTAAACCTAATGCTAACATTCTTAATAGTAAAATTAATATAGTATTGTCTCTTGGAAGTCCCTCAGTATTTATTAAATGATGAAGTATTTTGATAGCAGATGTTGCTAGAAAGTTAACTGCATATGGATCACATAATGTCATAGATAGGTCTCCAAGAACCTGTTCTGTTCCTTTTTTTATGCTATCTAGAAAACCTTGAAGTTCTCTTGATCTTTTGATATCAACATTCTTTTCTCTTATACAAGCATCCAAGCACCATGTAAACTTGTGACATGGATCTACAGATATAATATCTTGTACTTCTGAATCATGAAGAGCCATCAATAGCTCTGCTCTCAAAGTACAATAATGAACATTTCTTGTTCTAAGGAATAATGTACGCAAAAACTGCAATACCATATCATACAGTTTTATACTAGTTCCAATCATATGTGCCAGCTTTTGCACAACAGCACCTTGTCTTCTAACCTTTGGTGATGGAAAGAAAAATAAATTTGAAAGGTTTTCATGGTCGAATAATACATTTTCCTTTTCTCTAATGTATTGACTTAACAATGGTGAAACTTCATCTCCAAATAATGATTGATTGTCTTGCCAAATTTGTCTTTTTACTTCTGTGTCTGTATCATTATAAAGATCTCTATCACGAACTAAAACTCTTAAATATTTATCATCAATGTGTGGAGTATTTTTTAAAATGCTCATTATAACTGGTCTGAGAGCCTTCACTTTAACAACAGAAAAGCTTTTATTTAACAACTCTTTAAGTTTCTTTTCATGTTCTTTCTTGTCTTTTTTACGTAAATCATTAATATGCGTAATTAACTTATCCCTCAATTCCTCTAAAACAGATGTATGAAAATCTAGACGACGAACACCATGAAGATCAAGTAATGGAAGCATAGGCCGAAGCGAAGGCAGTAATATGCCATTTTCTAATTGAAATTCTTCAATAGCTTTAAGTGGATCAGTACAACTTGTAAGGGCATCACGGAGAAAAGTTTGACCAGGTACACCAACATCTTCCAATCCAGTTCCAGGGAGTTTGCTTGACGAAGCCATGAGTGCACTTAAATCATCAATTATTGTATCAACACCTATACGCTAAATATCTGTTCTTTACCGTTCTTCGTATATCTTTCGAAATCTGAACATTAAAATAAAACGCGGAAAATCAACACGCCAGTAAACAAAATAAATGTCAATGTCAGTATATTGACAGATAAAATAATGATGGATGGATACGTTGTTCTAGGCAATAATGCCAACTCTTAGAAAGCTCTCTCTCACCCCTTTTTTTAATACTTAAAAACACTTATATATTTGATTTAAAAAAAGGAATATGAAATATAATATCTGTAATATATATAATAGAATAGTAAAATAAATTGTGTCACTATATTGAATACTTTTACGAAAGATGAATAGAAATATATGATTAAAATATAAAATATTGCCTGTCTACCTGTCTATTTGTTATGCGCATGTTTGGACCTACTGGACGAATTTAAATAAATTTCATAATTATTTAGTGTATAGTTTTCATGTTTCGGAAGGATCTGGAAAATAATTTATCTTGAACACTAGCTGTAGAACTGTTTAGCTGATAGGGTAAAATTATCAAACATGAAAAACATTTTCCCTTGACATATAAAAATCAAATATCTGGCAAATTAGAAATAAAATAAACATAATAGTGTTCTATATTTATGTGGTATTCTTCTTAATCCAAAAAAGATACAATATTTTTTTAAATGATTCTTACAAAGTCACTTTGAATAAGGTATCTTAAGGCAGGGAAAATAATTCAAATAATTCAAAAGTTAACATATCTTTTATTAAAACTTCATAACTGAGTTGTGTTAGGTCAATTCATAGGAATTCATATCAAATTTTGACATATGGGATGGTCACCATAATATTAGATGTCTAACAGTATTAATGTATCATCTATGATGCTTAACTTCAAACTACGATTTGAGTCAAATACGTCAAATCATTTGACGTATATTACAATTTGAAGTTTCACTTGTTTGTAACACAAAACACATTTACACACATTTTTCTGATGTTTGAGAACTCGTAATATATGTTATTTATACTAAATAATGTACAAACTTAAACAATAAATAATGAACCAAGATTTTTAAATATCTGAAATTTCTTTACGATATTTCACTGAAAATATTATATAGCTTGTACATAAATTCCATATAACGTTTTGCGATTGTAATATATATAAAATTAAGTTAAATCATGACGGATAAACAAAAGACGTAAGTATTAATAACCTTAATATGATTAACCTAAAAATGTATCCAATATTTCACATAGTTGTAATAATATTTTTATAGGCTCGTTTGCGGTGATGTAAACGGCAGTTTTAATGCATTGTTTTCCCGCGTAGAAAGTATTACCAAAAAATCTGGACCTTTTGATGTATTACTTTGTGCGGGAAACTTTTTTGGTTCAAACAATACACAATTAGATCCATATCGTTCAGGATCAAAAAAAGGTAATCTGAATAAATAAATAATTTTTTTTGTTAATAAATTTCATTCGAAATATTTAAAGAAATACTTAACACATAAAAGTTTCAGTGGTTATAACTATTGACATATTTTAAAACTTAATATATATACAGCAAAAAAAGTTGACTATTGATATTTTTCTTTAATTTATTATATTTTTTTGCAGTTCCAGTTACAACTTATGTGTTTGGACAAACTAATAGTGATCATGTCCCACTTTATTGTGAAGAAGGAGCCGAGCTAGCTCCTAATATTATTTACATGGGTATTATTCCCTATTTATGATATTTTTTTTCTTTGAGAAACAACAGAAACTTTATAATTCATAAATTTAATAATATTCACAGGTACAAAAGGTATTTTTACAACTAGTGCTGATGTTAAGATTGCTTATTTAACTGGCCTGTCTAGACGTGAATTAGGAAAAGATATACCAATGTGTACATTTGAGCCTAGCCACTGTAGTGCTGTCAGAGATGCTTGCTTTAGGGGACAAAGTGAATATAGAGGTGTTGATATTTTAATCACTACCGTGTGGCCTGCTGGTATACAGCAAGACAATAATCAAAAGGTTTGTTTCAATATATATTAAATACATACATATACATGTCTACATGCTTTAGCCCTAGCGGGGTAATCAGAGACAATGGAGCCCTATCCACTGTTATGAGTCTCTTTATACATGCTCTCTGAGGAGTCCTCATGCTTTTTACATGACCTTCCAGTATCTTTGATACTGTGTTTTCGAAAGTCAAACGAGGTCTCCCTTTACCTCTTACCACTCACTTTTACTTATTTATCATTCTTTCACCACTCATTCTTTTGACCTGCCCAAACTATCTAAACATCTTATTTATAATAGTTAGTTTTGAATGTAGAAAGTAACTTATATTATGTATAAATGTATTTTTTAATCTAATTTCTGTTATTATTTATTTAGGCAGATGTGAATCCAGAAAGCCTATCAGATTTAATATCTTGGTTATCAATACACATTAAGCCAAGGTATCATTTTGTGCCTGCAAAAGAGAAATATTTTGAGAGGCAACCATATAGGTATATTTTTCCTTTATTGTTTGTTTTTATCAATAATTTTTAAAATTAAAATGCCAATAGAACACTTCTTTTAATACTTGTTTTTGAAATTGTTAAAATAGAATTATGTAATGTGATTTAGAAATTTTCTTTTATTTATTGGAAAAAAATTTGGTTTCAGAAATCAAAGTATACATCAAGACTACAAAGAATGTGCAACCAGATTTATAGCACTTGCCCCAGTTGGAAACAAGACAAAAGATAAATGGATATATGCATGCTCTTTACAACCAATAACTAAAATGAGAATGACTGATCTATTACAAAGTACTACTGATGAAACAGAATGCCCTTATGACCCTAACTTACTAAAGCAACATCAACCGGGGAAAGTTGTAAAGGTATAAAAAAAGATCAAAAGACTCAAAAATCTTTACTATATTTTAATATATAAATAAATATATAATATTATGTAATTACATATATTATACAACCATATAATACAAACAAAATTTCTTTAAAACATTACATAAAAATGAAATATTTAAATTCTTTGTACATACACTGTTTACTTTTTTAAATAAAAAAATAATATTTTTATATGTTGTATTTAAAGGTGCAAATAAAGATATTTTTTTAAATTATAAATATAATTTTCCATATGAATTTGACAATTATTAATGAAATAATAGATAACATAATAGAATTTGACAACCGTCGTGGTGCACTGAGGGTCATGAAAATATATTATTTTATTTTTTTTTTCGCTTTGGCAAGAAGGCAAAGCGCGGTGTTGAGTTTTCATCCCCAGATAGACTGAAACTTTTTCAGCGAACAGAGTGTTTTAACTAATTTTAAAGAACTTTGTGGTTCTTTTTGCTGATGGTTTTATCTCTCTACTCTTCTTTGTTCGGGATACAGTGTAAACTTAAAAAAATTGTTTGCGATAGGTATCTGGTAATGGTCAATTCTTTTTCAATATGGATGCGGCAGATGATGACTTTGGCAAGAGAAAGAGGAAAGGTGACCATCCTGAACGAAAAAGAAAAGAATTTGATCCAGGCAAGTACTTTTAGCAATGCTACAAATAGTTGAGTGAATTATAATATCCATCAAGTAAATTTTCATTATGACATTTATTTTTAAGGCAAGTTTATTATTTCTCATCAACAATTAGAAGGGAAAAACTAGTATGAATGTGAAGATGTGAGAAAGAAAGGGAATCAAACCTACAACTAATGCCAGAACAAGTCAGATGCTGTCCTACTACACTACAATGTCCTAAAAACTACTAGTTTTAAAATGATTATCATTTTTTTTTAAATATTCTCCTTTGCTTTAAATGAAAGTATTGGTAATTCAATAATTTTATTTAATACTGAATGCTTTTATTTTAGAGACATGTTGGTTCTGCCTCTCTTCGCCTACAGTTGAGAAACACCTCGTAATATCAGTGGGAAGTCACACCTACATAGCATTGCCCAAAGGACCTTTAACAAAATATCATGTGTTAATACTGCCTATAGCACACCATCAGTCATTCACAAAGGTAACAATAATATTATTTATTTTAATTCACTTTTATTAAAATTATGTAACACATATTATATTGCAAAAATGTAATAAAAATTAAATATATCTATTGCAATTGCCATAAAAACAAAAACCACATACTTTAGTCAAGTTTTAGAAGTTATATTGGATTATAGTGGATGACATGTAGTGATCTTGCTCTTTCTTTTTTTAAGCACTTAATCAATTTTTAAATTAATTTTTAATTATGGACGGAATTTGAATAACGGACACACCAGCTTGTAAAATTATTAAATTTTAGAAAATATAAAATATATTTTTCCTATACCTGCAAAACCAAATAGCGCCATACATTAAATTAAATTAAATATATGCATACGTATTTCTTTTTCAGGCGCCCGATGACGTGGTAAATGAAATTAAAAAGTTCAAGGAAGCTATAAAGAAATTTTACGCCTCAATGGGAAAACTGGCGGTATTTTTCGAAAGGAACTACCGCACGTCTCACATGCAGATACAGTGTGTTCCAGTGCCGGCCGCCAGCAACGAACAAATATTAGAAATATTTCAGGTATATTTTGTATTTATTTGCTTAAAATCTTCTTCTTCGTCTTCCCTAAAACATATTTATTACTTTGCATATAATATAAAAGAATATATGTTTTTTTAATGCTTATATACATATAATATACATTTATATTAATACAGGATGAAGCAGGTATAAACAGTATTGAGTTGGAAGTCCTGCCTCCTTATTCAGAAATAGCACAAATAGCATTGCCCGGTGCACCATACTTCCATGCAGAGATGCCCTCCGGAGAACAGATATTTGCTAAGACCAGGCAACACTTCCCGTTGCAATTTGGCAGGTAATGTGATTATTTGATGTCTTTAAATGTTGTAGAAAGAGAGATTGAATGGGTTATTTTTTTTTCAAATAGGATTTAATCCAATAATCATTATCATATTTTACTGTAATATAATAATATTTTTAAATTGTTAGGAATATAATTATAATTTTTTTTAGAAATATTCTTTATTGACAACTATATACCAAAATGTAAAAATATTTGGCCTCATTAGCTTCTCTCGTCAACTAAAGGCTTACTCCCTTTGATGATGAAAAAAAATAAAACTTCTTCAGGAACAACAGTACATAATTTTATGTGCATATATAAAACTTCACATCAGTTACTTAGTCCGCCACTGACACTGCTATAATAATAACAAAATACTAATATAATATAATTATTTACACATGCAACTTGTGAAAAGTTTATTTTATTTTATTTAACTTAATTTAACAATTTTATTTTCAGGGATGTTTTATCAAGTCCACCTATATTAAATTGTGAAGACAAAGCAGACTGGAAACAGTGTCTCCTCAGTCGGGAGGAGGAGGACGCTCTAGTGGGCGTCTTTAGGGAAAAGTTCAAACCGTTTGACTTCACATGTGATAATAGTGACAGTGACAGTGATTAGTGAATTAAAAGAAAAATGTGTTTTCTCTAAATAAATTTGAATACATTAAGGAGTAATTTTATACAATTTCATTTTATAATAATGCCTAAAATTATTATGTTCTGGCTCAGTGACTTAAACTCTCAATTTATATTTGGTTGTATCTTTTTAATATTAATCATAATAATGTAGATGTATTTCCTTTGCATGGTTTTAAATAAAATACCATTTTATTTTATTCATTTTCACTATGCAATGTTGGCAAATGAATGAATATATTGTTTTTATTGTTAGATTAGTGATATGATGAATTTAAAAAAAATATATACATTTAATTAATAACTTCTGTCTGTTAGTTTTAAAAGTTTAAAAAACATATAGGCATAACTGAGTGTTGTATATGATTCACAGGCGCCATGGGTTTGCATCAAAACTATTAAATATATCTACAAAACACAAAATATTTTTAACTCATTAGTTCCTGAGTAGTGTGTTCAACTCAAAAATAATATTTTTCTTTGTCAATATTAATATAGAATATAGATTAATTATCAAGACTAGTAAACTTATATCTTAAGTAGTACTTTTAAATCTCAATATAAATGTACATACATGATATAGTAACATTCTGTTATATAATATTTTTTTAGGACAAATATATATTTTGTACCAATTATTGTTACTTCTTACTAAAGCAATATTAAGTATAGACGAGATATTATAACAAAATAAAACACAGAGTCAAGTAAATGAATTTTTATTTTCGCTCACATCATACTGTTCCTAATATAACTCATTTATAAAAACATATCTGTAACAACATGATTAACTAACTTACAATACTTACGTGTCGTTAACAAAACGTTAAAATATGGTACATTGACTAGAAATGAAGTGATCTGCTGATATTTTATAATGAAAGTTGCGAGTTCGTTGTAGATAATAAGACCGGTTTACATTTATAAATTATATTTAAGTACCATGTTTACATTTACGTGGGTTTCATAATGTTTTATTAAATATTATGGCTTATGGCCGTTTGTGAGGAAAATGTTGTGACTACCACGAATTTTATTTGTCAAAGTAGATATATGTTTGCCTTAATTTGATGTTTAAATTGTTTTTTAATATGTAATATATCTGATTCCTTTACGTTAATGGTCGAAATTAATTTCAATTTATTATTTTGTTAGATAAAGAATATGAGAAATTGGCCTTATCCACGACAATTTATAAGACCTTTTCACTCTTATTTTTACTAGTTTCTGTTAAATATAATTTGGCAATAAAGAATTTTTATGTATATGGTAGCGATGTAACGAATGTCATTTTTTAACATTCGCAAATGCGAATGCGAATATTCAGTAATTCTTGTAAATTTGGCGCTAATTGTTTACGGCAAGCAAGGTAGCACTTTGGATTATCATATTAAAAACCTGAGTATTAGCTGATAAAACTTCTTTTAGAAGGGAGAGAGGATTGATTTCTGTTTGTTTAGATTGCATTAAAAAAATTGCTTCATAAGATATAACGGAGTCTGTTATTGTGTTTACGAGGTAAAGTTACTGGATTTTGAATTAAAAAACACAAAAAGTAAACTGGTTGAGATTTTTATAACGTATTATCGTCGTCAAATTTTTTTCTTCAATTCGCAAAACATTCGCAGAATTTTTTAACGTACAAACGTGCCCATATTCGCGAATGCGAATGCGAATTTTCGTTACATAACTAGTATAAACTAGTATGGTATGTTATGTAAGTTAAACTGTAGTATGTAATTATATGTTTATGTCACACGTAAATATACACATGCTATTTTGAATTAGGCGAAATATTTAACTAAGGCTATCAGTCGCTCTTTGACTGTAATATCAGTGCTAGGAATTACATGAAACATTGTTATCTACAGACGTTGCGGGAACTTCCATTAAAATGATCATTCAATTAATCAAGGAATTTACTAAAATTCTAAACGATTAACTTTGATTAACTAGCATTAGGTATTCGTGTCTAGATTATATAAAATAGATTTCAATTAAATATAGGGCAGTCTTCGTTGGAATTACGAAAGAGAGTCAACGTAAACGATTGTAAATTATCATTAAAAAAACGCGCATACCACGTAAACGTGCTTCAGTACAAAACTCGTCAACCTAGAGCTACTGATACAATTTACATATAAAGTTAACTTTCTGCCGTATTCACCAAACTATAGGTAAGTGTATTGTCTCGTGTTACTGTTACTGAGGACTGTATATACTAACTCGATACTCCATACTTTACATCCAATACTTAGATACTTTAGGCATACAGAATTAGGTTAGTGCTCGGCGCTGAAGATTCAATCTGACACGTGGTCTTATTATATTTTAAACATTTATTACATCACCATAACAAATTAAATCTTTTACGCCTTTTTTGCATAAAGGAGTGTATTGATATTTCATAACATTAGGTAAATTAAAGAGAAAAAGAACAAATGTATGCATCTACTATTAATTCATTTTGTTTGAGTTTATAATAAGTAGTTTATTACGTTTACAAACATGAAAAGTGTTTCAATTTAGTGACAGACGATATTAAATTATTAATTATTAGAGATAAAAAGTTTTTAAAGTGTAACTCGATGTCAAATTTTATCGTATTATAATGGTTTTAAACGATTTTAATCACATCTGTATTATTATCGATTTGTTATCGAGAAGAATAAATGACAATATAGTGATGTCAATGACGATGAAGTTGCGATTAAAATATGCTAAAATATTTATTACATATAATCGAATCGATTAGACGTGAGTGGTTTAACGTTCACATATTATGAAATATTAGAGCTACGTTTAAATGTTTATTATTTAACATTTACATACGTCTTAAAGTTATTATTTATAGACACAGATTTAATTTTTCGATGAAAACGAGATGTTTTCATAAACTTTACAACGATCAAACAATTCATAATTAATATGGGACACAATTTTTCAATTGTATCCGTAACTAGTTTTAAGACTTTGGTCAATAAGGCATTAAGTTTAAAATATGTATATATATTTATTTTAATTATTGTTCTTCTTAATTTTACATTTGATATTATAACAATATTTACAAATCGCCATTCAAGGTGCCAAATTTTACCCTTATTGACACTTCCTTCTTAATTAGTTATGAATAAATTATTGTTATTTCTAAACATTGGATTATACGCTTGTATGAATGGAAGTGGCTTCAAAGTTAGAACTGTTCATTCCGGCTATTTATCCATAGTTTGGTTAGACACTTAAAGTTAATCAAATTATCCTATTTTTTATTAATGGCAGTCAAAAGTGGCATGTTGATTGTAATTAGCAACTAAATATTATGCATATTTTTATTGTGCGTATATCGCTTTAACACTAGTTTGGCATTTGTGTGTTACCATTTAATAATAATAATACAATGTAACGACAATGCGTATAATTCGATGTCAAGTTAATTATATACTGCAATAATATATCCATAAATTGTTTAAATAACTCGGATTTGAGTACAGAGTACAAAAACGATTATCATTAGATATATATTATGTATGTGGCACTAACATTATTTAATTATTTACTATACCTATCTATCTACAATATATGTACATCGATATATTGAGTTTTTGGCAACAACTCTGCGGGGTCAAATTGTAGTTATAATAACGGCAATATATAATTGTATGTGTGTATTAAAAAATTACCATATTATTACTCAGATAAATAGGAACAATGTTAAAATCGTTAACAAACCTTTTCTCACAGATTTTGACCCCGGTTGATATTAAAAATTCAGTGCGTTATAAATTACGCTAATATTATTTATTGATCGTTCAGTGATCGATAGATTGGTCTGTCGAATTTTTTTGAATATCAATATTAAGAATATGAAATATTATTACAAATTAAAAATTACAAGACTGTCACTGATTAGGAAAGCCTCTGGAATACATTTAAGTTGTATACGAAATTCAACCATTAGTTTCACAAAAAGCATATACAATTTGCTATAAATGTACCTCAAATTCAATTTTTTAGGTTGTCAATCTGAAAAGATGCCATGATTCAGTCAGATAGTATTGTGAGAGGTTACCCATATTACAATTTTCATGAATCTAGAACGTTCTCACATACATAAGTATTGTCCGCCTGAACCATGAGACTCGCGTTACCTTCGTGTTGCCTGGCATCAGACGTTAATCTGGAAGGCTTCGCGTGTCATCTTGGGGTCGCTGGCGAGCGCGTGCGCGCGCTTGCGGCGGTGGTGGCCCTCGCACTCGGTGTCGTCTGAAAACCGCGACGGAGGGTGGATGTGCTCGTTGAACGACGGGTAGTTCGATATACTGGATCGAAAAATATTTTTCTACTGTGTAATTACCAGGTGTTGGACCTCTACATCTATCGCCAATTGTGTGTGCTACTCCATGGAATGTGTGAGACAATTTGTTTTGATTTTCGATTTTTGTGTACGACTACATGTAGTGTAAATCACTTTTTCGACCAAATATTTCGACCCTGTACAAGTTTTGAGCTCATAAGCTGTGTGTTTAACTTCAAAATAAACCTATTTTAAGCCAAATATTAAATTTAATCGTAGTTCTTACGGCTAGTTAAGAATAGGTTTATTTTAAAATGCATGTTTTCAAACAAGTACTTGATGTGTGTGAGTATATCTCATAATATTTACTGACGGATAGGCATTGGTGCATTAACATGCTATGCATATGCAATATACATACTGAGTAATGTACTACTTTATTGCCTTATATGTGTACATAGTTTATAAAACCATTTAATGTAGCATGAGCATACTTTGTTCGATTACTAATTATCTTGATTGAACCTTTAGCATACAAAAAATATTTACATATATGAATATTTTGCCTTATCGACTGATAAAGTCAAATGTCCAAGTTTATGTTCATCCAAAATATATTTATTTTGGACTTTGAGTTTATACAAAATTGTTACAATTACACAATTACATGCAAATTAAATTGTTTAAATAATTACAAGCAGATACATATTATATTTATTATTCACAACTTTTTTTCTATAAATTACCATAGGCCGTGTTCACATTGACCTATAATACATCAAAACGTTGTATTACTTGTCGATAACACAAACATCTCTAAAAAAATGAAAGTTTCATCACTCATTGGGTGCAACAATTAAAATGTACAAAGAAAACCAACAAGGATATTAGGACGTTATTTAGGAAATATTCACCTGAAAGTGGTTTCGTCGTTGTGACTGCTATATCCACTGGAAGACCGCACGTGCCGCTTGCCCAGCGCGCCCGCCTTGCCCTTGCGAGACGGAAACGCCTTCCGTACCGCCCCGCCCACTGATGTCTCTGATGATGATGATGACTCTTCACGTTCCACACTCGGGTCTGAAATGGTAAATTAAATTTGTGTATTGTTTTTGTCATTTTTTTAGTTTCACGCTTTATCCCGCACATGGCAGGGAAGGCAGAGGGAAGTGCAGGAACTGTAGGAATATAGTGTTAAGACACTCCGTTACTTTGCAGAACGAAGAGAATAGAAATAGAAAAATCCATCTTCCTCCGAGTGGGAATCGAACCTCTGCACTACGGCGGCCTCATGTTTTTGTTATGTTATGGTAAATTATCTGTAATTATTCTGGATTAATCTTCTGTTAAGCTATGTCGAATGACGTAGAACTAAACTTATATATTAACAACTCAATATTTAACTTCCCAGCGTAAACGAATATGTAAAGAGGTTACGATTACCGACGATTAAACAAAGATACAAGGACAAAAAAAACACTAAAATATTTACGCCGGCTCCTTTTTTTATGTACGTTACATCAAATAATTTCTCCTGAATGCTATCTTTAAGGAAATAAACAATTTACAGGCAGTAGGATGCGCAGGACGAAGGCGGGCGCCGGGCTCGCTGTCGGAGTGCGGCGCGCTCGCGTCGTCGCTGGCGTCGTCCTCGTACTCTGTAATTGGCAGGTGCAGCGTTAATATCTTCTTCACCTCCGAGTCCGTTGACCCCAAGTTGTCCGACTCTGTAAACGAAGCACGGCTCACGTTAGACTGGTCGAACACTCGGCGGGCCGTGACGCTGTGCGGTAACACGCTAACGACAGGATACCACCTAATAGATCGATGAAGTATGACAAAGTAAATTTTAGTTAGTAAGTAAAATATTCGAAAACTAGTAATTTTTCTACTGAGATACAGAAAATGATAGCCAACACCAACATCCACAAAACATTTATGACAAAAGAAAATAATGATGAGTAAAATCAACGCCTACTTGATTAGTGCTCAAAAAGAGGAAGTTAGATAATTTTATTAAAAAAAACCATATATATAATAGACAAAATACGTAATTAAATATAATTGTGTCTGTCGTTATCGTGGTACCATGTGTCACAGCGGAAAGCACGTAAAGAGTGTGAATAGAAAAGATGTATGATGATGTCCTGACGTGATGAGTCGATACGTTATCGCAATGGACACGGAGACCATGATTGCTGAATAAGAAGCGAAGGAGCGCGAAGGAGATGAAAGGATCCATTCACTAAGTGACTGAATGTGAGACAAACAACTAGAATTACAATGAAAAATCAAAGTATAAATTATCGAGGATAGCATTACAGTACATTATGTGCATGCTTACCTTTATAAATTACAACACCAGTTACGCTCCCATCAGGTTGCATAAAAGGCGATCATTTTGTCAAATTCAAATATCAATACTTAAACTTAAATGGGTTAAATTAAACTTAGTAATAGAAGGTGCATCTACGTAAAATAAAACTAATGTAACTAACTACTTATAGATAAGCTTTTTATTGTCAATATTACAGATTGGACGTACCTTGACTCTCTGAATGTGGATCTCTTAGTCTGTTCCCTTTTCTTCTTACTTTTGTGTATTCTGGTTCTTTACCCTAAATGAAAGAAGGAACTTTAGATTGTTATCATATACCTACATATATATGTCAAATATTAATAATATGTACCTACTAAGTAATGTTATAAACGTTCTTAAATTTAGGTGATAACTTTACATGTTAACCAAAGTTACAAAGAGTAAATGAAAACTATAATGACGATTTTATGTTCAAATTTTCCTTTATAACGTGATAAATAGCTTAAATGATTCAATGATTCAGATAAAATAAATTGAGATTTAAAAGCCAAGCTTAAAACGTTTTTTATAGCCAAAATAATCGCCAAACGATAAAAAAACCACTATTTTAATACTAATTTTGTTTGCTTAATATAATCCCAAAATATCATCTTTAAAAAACAAAGTAAATAGTAATCATCCTACTTTATATTTGTCATTTTGTTTGAGGTCGTGGTACACAAAGGACCCCCTGACGGAATGGTAGGGCCCGCTGTACACGTTGCCGCTGTAGCTGCTCTCGCTGTACGCGCTTGGCTTGGTTAGCTGGAACGTCGCGTACGGACAAATGTCTTCTATATATTCTGGAATTAATATTAGAATACCAAAATATAATACTGATTAGTGATTAATTAGTCTAAATCATATTTATATTTAAATAAAAACGATATAAAATTAACATATTTAACGTTATGGTGCATTTTATTAACAAAGTCTACAATAATTTAGCAGTCGTTAACAAAACTTATATTGTTTATAACAATTTATTATCAAGAATTTTAAGAAAAGCAGTTTTATTAATAATATGGTGATTTTAATAATAACACTTTATTGCACATAAAATTAAAATAAAAAGTACATATAATTAAAATAATACACTTTAGTTGCAATGGCGGCCTTATCATTGTATCAACAAGTGATCTCTTACAGGCGTTAAAGTGTTTGTTAATAATGTAGAAATAATTACCATTAGAAGCATGTTTGTAATGGTGTGGCGGCGCGGGATGTTGCGCGCGCGCAGCCAAGTACTGTTGGTCGCGGTTAGCCTTGTTTTGTAACTGCGCTACAGAGGGAGACTCGCCTACGCCTGTCTCTGGCGCTGTGGTCTCAGTTGGACCTGCTTCTGATTGGAAATTCTTGTCTTAACATCAAATATTATTACGTATTTTTAGAGTTCCGTATCCGTTTATTTACAATGAATTAGATTTTACGATACAACACAATGGAAATGTTGGTACATCACAATCAGCTTGTCAACTTATATCCTACTTTTTGTTGACTTACAATCATGGAATTTGTTGGGAGCCCCCAGTGTGCGAGTGCAATTTACACTTGACATATTTAATATTACATATATTTTCGGTAAGATTAAGTAAGTAAGTAAGAAAATAGTCCATAGGCTTATTATATTATATAACAACTAAATATATAACAATATTATGCTAGTCTTTAAATCCGGCATCTTATTAGATATTATGTTTTTGTATACACTCACTATTTCTTCTTACTAGGAGTACAATCGCTACTAATGCGGCTAGCACGAGTAGCGATAGTGCGGCCGGTAGCAACACTCTCGCGCCTCCCAGGGATCTACTCCCTGCTGCTGGAACTGCTGGTGATACCTCACCTTCTAACACTGTGCAGGAAATATATATGTATAACATTCTACCATCTCAAAATACAGGTACTTGATAAGGTAATTGTAAGGCTGAATTTATTATTGCATTAAATAAATTAACTATTGTTTAAGAATCTTCAATGGAACGCTAGAACTTTTTTGTTGTATCAAATTGGAATCTATAAGTTGTATAAAAAGAGTCAGACAGAAAAACTTTGTTAAGTGGCTTCACCTAATATTATAATATGTTTGAAACCAAGCAGATTTAATTATAGCCACAAGTAAGAAATAACTCACTGCCGGTTAACGAGTGTGTTGTAAAGTTGTAAAGTGCTAAAGCATGTCCCGCGTTGTTGTGCGCCGTTATACGTAGCTGGTAGTGCGTGGCGGCGCTTAGTCCTGTCACGCTGAATACGCGTTCTGTTGCTTGTACGCTGTTTGAGACGAGCCTCCACTGGAAAAAAAATAGAAATGATTAAATATTTTGTGATTTTTTATAGTGTTATCTACACTGAGCATAGAAGTAATACTTAAAAAAAAAACATATAAAAATTTGAACGCAACGGGATTTGAGCCCGCGCCCGCTTGCTAACCGTGTCGTACTGAGCCATGCGTTCGTCATATTTTTAGAAATTATTAATGTAATTAATTTGCCAGTGTATGCCATATTAATGTATTATAGTGAAATTTTCAAGTCTTTTTGGCTTTTCCAAAAATAAATATTATTTTTAGTAAGATATTTAAAATGAATTAACAAAAGAAATCAATTAAAATATCCTTATAAGTGTTATAAATAAACTATGTTAAACATTGTAAGTATTTTAACTTTTTGTGTAAAACTCATCATAAAAAGATATTAAAAATTGTAGTGTAAGCTAATATTTCTAAAGTAATAAGGAAACATAAAACTAATGAAAAACTTACCTGTGACTGACTTATCTCTCTGTATTCTATGACAAAGTATAGAATACCACATCCACCGTCGCCCCAGGAGTCCAACCACACAGTCACTGTTGTTGTATTCAGTGTTATCATTTGTGAATGTTTCGGCTTCACTGGCACTAAAATATAAAATGTATAGTGTTGAAATATATTTGAGTATTTTATTCTACGTGACAAATATATAAAAATGTAAACATCAATATATTTTATTAGTATTTTTCAAACTTAAAACAATAGCCGCCATGATATGACGTCATACGGTCTTCTAAACAAATCGTCAACTGTAAAGCCAACGTTTATTCATAGATAATCAATATTAGTGCTTTTACAAGACAATCTGACATCACAGTACTACAACTTCGCGTCCAGTGATTCAGTCATAATAAAAAATAGTAAAATTAAAATGTTATTGTATTTTTTTGTTTATTTCGGTAATTTCCAAAGACAAGCCAATAAAAATTAGAAAGTATGACTATTATTAAGCCAACGTGGTATTGTAATAGTCGTATTTTCGATAATATAGTTTTATATACTAAGTATGGTATACACATATGTTTATTTTTTAGAAGATGAGAGTCAAAATATCATTATGAGCTTATAAGCTTTACACTATAAGTAAAATTGATATATGCTGGTATTGTTAGTAATAGTGCATTAAATTTTTTTTTAGCTTCACTTTTTTATCCCGCATTTGACAGGGTAGGCAGAGGGAAATGCAGGAACCATAGAAACCTAGTGTTAAGACACTCCGTTGCTTAGTCCCTTTCAGTGCTTTCTCCGTCCCCGCTTCTGTCTTTTTCGAGGCATTGCGTGTTGAATGACGGAATTCAACGCCGCGCTTTGACTAGTTGCCAGAACGAAGAGAGTGGAAATAGAAAAATCCATCTTCCCCGACTGGAATCGATCCCAGAAACCGTCGCGTTACAGGCAGACGTTGCGCCTCTGCGCCACGACGGTCCTGCATTAATAAAATACAAAATATGATCCATTACCTGTGCCTTTGGTATAAGCATGTACAATATCACAAGGTAGTCCGGTGCCAATACGGTTGAATGCTGTGATGTATAGCTGATATCGAGTGCCGCACCAGAGATTTGGTAAGACGTGCTCCGACGTCCCCGCCTCCACTTGTAACTCCTCCCAGTCTCCGTGCTCCCGTTTGTAGTTTATGACATAGCCTAGAATTTTATTTAAAAGGCTGAAACTTTGTTACGTTTTTTGACAAATTTTGTTCATAAAATATATTTGGTGTTATGACGTTTTCGTTTTGATATAGGTATAGTTCAAAATACATATTAATTTCAAAGTAAAAGTGTGTTGATTTAAGAAAAAAATAAGTACCTGTTTTACTTTTGTAAGTATTTAATTTTAAAAATATAACATATATATCCGTTTTGTTACATATTGTGTTCAGATATACATTATGTATGATATAAAAGGTATAATAAATTTATTTCAAAGAAAATCTCACCTAAAATAGGACTGCCACCATCACCCTGATCGCTCCACTGAAGATGAAGCGAGTCAGCATATGAATCGACGACCGCTAACACAGGAGGCTGCGGTGGTACTTTAACTTCTACACCATACGTAACTTCGTCACGCCCGTGAGCATTTTCCACCAAACAAGTGTAGTTTCCACTATCCGCGTACTGTGTCATACTGTTGAAAATGATCAAGTAAGTTTATAGGAATAGTAGGGGTAAGTTTACATATTTAATCAGTGATGAACCAGAAATCATGTGAATGTAAAATATTACTGCTATTTATAATATAAAACGAGGTCCCCTAACACAGGCTTTGTTTCTTTAAAATAAATCTCCACCACACCTTTTGTTATGTCAAATCGGTTTTTACTAATAAAGTATTTTTTTATTATTAACAGGCTTAGTTATTTCATAAATTCTAATTTACTTAATAACTCAAGCAACTGAGTTAAAGTACGATGTAAGATGAAATAATATAAGAAATAAAAATTCATTTACTAAATTATAAACAAATTTATCAGCGTCACAAAATCTACGCTACGATTATATTTTGTGATTTCGATAACTCTAAAGAGATCGCGACTTAATTTTTATTATGTCATTAGAGTATAATAAATTGTGCTACCTAATTACGAGAGTGCCGTCGCTGGTAACGTTTTTCCTTAGCGTGGACTCCAGCAAAGCGCCATTCATGCTCCAAGTAGTAGATGCTATCGGGACACCCACTTTGTTGCAAGCTAAAGATATGTTTTCTTTCCACGGTGTAACTATACTTCTACTAAATGATGTTATTCTTGCAGGTACTGTAATAAATGTGAGTACAATAGGTTTGTTATATGTACCGTGTAAAATCTTATAGTGTAATTTATAGTAAAGTATATTGGATAAGGATTGTAAGGGTCTTCATGATAAATAAAATCGTATGGACCACTATTTAGCGATTAATGCTTTAAAATGTCCTTGATTAATATAAAAGCTGAATATCACGAAGACTAAATGGAAAAATTTACATATAAAATATTTAGGTTATATATTTTATTACGCTTTAAAATTAATATATTTTTTTAAATAAATGACTATTAAAATAAGTAACACACAAATGAAATTTGCCGTTATTCGTTCCCTGGAGAGTACTAAGACATTTATGAAAATTTATACAGGAAACGGTCAACTATGACTTGTGTTATATAAAATGTATATACATTATGCAATATACAAATATTTATTTACCAGTATCAGAAGGCAGTACAGTAACGACTCTCGTGGCGTCTCCTTCCCCCAATCTAGTAGAGGCGGACACCCAAAACTGATGTGTCGCACGCGGCGGCGAGCGCGCGGTCTCGTGAGACAACGTGCTTGGAGATAACATGCGTTTGTGTGTACCCTCCTGAAAGTTTGATATGCAATTAACTTGGCCTATTTAAGTCAGTAGATTTTTCTTTTGTCCTTGATAAATAAGTAATTTTGACAATAACCCACCAAATAGTAATAAAAAAATTGGAAATCTAAATAAACTTGAGTAAATTGTTCAAATTAGTTAAACAGTTTGTAGATCTAAGTTCAGACCTTTATGTATTTTATACTTGAAAATATCTTTTATTGGATGATTAATAATTAAATAAATAATTAGAAATAAAATTATTAATGCAATATTCTAATGCAAATGCAATATTATAAGGCAAATGCAATTTATATGTTATTTAGTTTAACTAATGTTGAAGTAAAAAGTTTTGTACCTCACGGCCATCCTCGATAACACTCATATAGAGCGTATATCCTACAAGTACACCGTTAGGCGACGCAGGCGGCAACCAGGATACTAATATTTTGTTCCGTGACGATACTACTGCCTTAATGTCTGCTGGTGCTGATGGAACTGTACATAGAGAAATATTTATTAAGACAAGTTAGGTGTATTTATTATCAAAAAAGTTAGAATAGCTAAATAAATCTAAATATTTACAAGTTTTTACAGTTATAAAAGGAAAATTGTTAGTTGGCTGAAATTAGCTATAAAAATTGTCACGTAACTTTCAAATACACGACTGAATAAAAAAGAAATTGTATCACTATCAATGAAAAATTTTACATTACTATTCAACTCGAAAAAAAAAAACGAACTGAGGTTAAGTAATCTCGATTAAAATTATAATTAATGTAACAAAAATTATATTGTGTATGCTATGTTTGATTTGTAACACCTACCGAATATATAACATTATTGTATTTCATTAAAACAAAAACTGCAAACTTTTTTTCATGAAGAAGAAAATGTTGTTCCGGGTGATATGATTTCGACAGAATACGTATTTTAAGAAAAGATAAAGTAGCCACGTACCATCTTCTTCAGTGTGGCAATATACAGGCGCAGCTCTCACGCCGTCCCCAGCCGCTGTGAACGCGCACACAGTGACTGAGTAGTTCGTGTATCGACGAAGACCAGAGAGTGTCGTGTGCAGTCCTGATATTTGCTTCGTGACTGCTTCTTCGCTACCTGCAATATACATCATATGTTTTATTATATATTGAATATATAATATTACTCTATTTTATATTTGTCTATAGCTGATTTTAATCAACATTAAGTCTGTATATTTCAAAAAATTATTTTTGTGTAAATATAAATAAACTAAAATAATTGACTATGTTAAGGAAACGTTTTCAATATTAGCTATATCAGCCATTTTTACGTTCTTTTTTAATATATTTGTTTACACTTTTTTTCTATGAAGTACATTTTTTGATTAATTACGTTAATTAAGTAATACTTTTTTTGTATATACAAAATAATTACACCTAACACGTACCATACCAATCAGTGACAGGTGCATATGTAACTCTATATCCTTGCAACACGCCGTTACGTCCGCGCATCGGCGGCGGCTCCCACGTCACGCGCACTGATTGGGAACTCAGCGCATTGCATTGCAGCGAACCGGGTGGTAGACTGGGGACTGTCGGAGGAATCATGTTAAAATATGTTACCTACGTAAAAATATATGTCTCTGTGAAATATACTATATGTTTGTTATTTGTATATTTTACCGCAATTGTTTCAATTTTTTGTATTTTCATAAACATGCATTTGTATACTTTACAACTACAAAATTAACAATGAACGTTAATTTTTTCTAAGAAACCATTTAAATTTTTATTAATGTTTTTAATTTAAACATTTATTGGTATTTTATGTAGCTCATATTTATAGTACGTATGGAATCCAAAGAAATGCCTTACCATCTTCCATAGTAGTAGCAGTAGTAGGTGGCGAGGCAGGTCCAGCACCTCGACTGTTATATGCTTGCACGACAACCGGCATAAGCTGCGTGCTTTTGTAAGCCGGATAAAGTGGTACGAGCGCGCTGCTACTCCTGTACCTTCCACAGTTCTAACTGTGTAAGACGCGCCACCAGGACCGCTTGCACTCAAAATAGTGCTATTACTGTTTAACTGAAAAAAAATATAAAGTTAAATCAATAAATATTTTTCTTTGCTTTCTCATAATTTTTTACGTTGATCTTACTTCCTGAAATCCCACGTAGTATCCTAAAATATTTCCGTTCCAGAGATCACGCTGCGGTGGATCCCAAGTTACTATTAACTCCGTTGAGCTTTTTGCTTCCACCCGCACGTCTATTGGTGGACCGCTCGGTACTACAAAATAGATAAACAGTGTGAAAACATAAAAATATATATATTTATTATGTATGTACGTTTAATTTCATTAAGATTTCAAATAATTCACTAATAGTATTTGGTGAGCGAAAGTTTGTGCGGCTAAACTCAACGTGTCTCTAACTTTTGCTTGAAGCTAAGTCTAAGTCAAACTATTATATTCGAAGCAAGTGAACTACCTTCTTCAGTAGTAGTAACTTGCACTAGTTGACTGGGTTCGCTTTGTCCGAGACGATTTTCGGCAATTATTCGCAAATGATATGATGTGGCTGGTTGAAGGTTTTGAACACTAGCCGATGTCACACTTCCAGGTACTATAACTTTCTGCGGTGTTGTAGGCCATGGCTCTAAACATTAATTAACATCAAAATTATTATATTTTAAATCTATTAATTTCTCTTGATCTGCAGAATTATTTAAGTTACCTGGTGCTTCTTTATATTGTACAATGTAGTTTATTATAGGGCTGTTCCCAGCATAAGGTTGAGTCCAAGATATTTGAATAGATCGTGATTGCTGATCTATGATTCTTATGTTTTTTGGCATTTCTGGAACCTAAATAGTATTATAGAGTTAATTTAGCTGTTATTTTTAACATTTGTTGAAACTAAGTATACAAAAATATATTCTTGATGTTTTACCTCTTGGACAACTAGGTGTATTAACATTTCATCTTGGCCATAAGCGTTTGAAGCGCGACAGGTCAAAGCACCCGTATCTTGGCGATAAGTCTGTAGTATACTCAATTCAGATACCAGGCCGTCGTCTAATACTTGCTCGCGTATTGTGTATCTATAAGTTTTGTGATTAATGTTTTTAAATATGCATAATTACTAACATAAAATACTTGTAATGTTAATATTTCTAATGTTAAATTAGTTTTAATGTAGATAGCACCTTAGACACCTTTTCCAATAATTTTTCAATCATATACCTACTTATGAATTGTTACAAATGCAATAAACAGTATATAATAGACTAAATTAATAACTTATAAAATCACTTACAGCAAAATATCATTGAATCTTTAGTTTGATTCATTAGTTAACACATTTTTACTAAACCTCGCAGTTCTTAATTTTGATATATCCCTACGTGGTGTAATCTAACGCCATATAGAGCAGACCCGTATATGTTTACAACTGATATAATATTGCGTAGTCTACGAACACTATGCAATGTTCACTTAAAGCAAATTATCACCTTTGATCCAAATGATGTGCAATCGTATGGTGATGAGGACTACGCCAGCTTACTTCGAGTGGTGCATCACCCGATGCAGCACACTGTAGATGTGCCGCTTCTCCAGCTGTCACTTGTACTGTTTTACTTTTCATTGGGAATCTAGCAGGCGCTGTAAATATTACTCAATAAAATGCTATCCTTCAACGTAGAATGAGGAAGAGATTCAAATAATCTATTTGCTTAGTTAACCATGACACTAGTGTTCTAGTTCACGAAAGCACTAGTAGGATAGACAGAATGAAATTGGTAGAATACGATTGGCACGAAAGCTAAAATGTTTACAAACTGCCCGGAACGTGACCGAATCGAGGTTCGAACTAAGGAAACTATACGAGTATACGGGTGCCAAAGCACCTAGGAACTTGTTAGTTTTGCATAAATTGAGCCCATGTTTTACTTTGGGCTCCGAGTAACCCCTGTTAATACTTATAGTAAGATTTGTTTGTTTCTCTTCAAAACGTGGGAAAAATTTATAATTAGCAATTTAGTTATTTATTCAAGTTGCATAAAACTTCAAATAGGGTGCTAACATTTCTACAAAACGACTCGAATCTTAATATTATAATATAAATATAAGATAGATAGTTATTGATAACATCAAAAAAATAAAATTTCTAATTGCCTCATAACTATTACAATGAAACAAATACAATAAAACTTTAAATTATTATTATGTTATTTAATCAACTGTGTAATTCTCTACAAATTCGGGATAGTTAAACAAGAAACCTTCACCCCAAAACTAACGTAATCACAACACGATAAATTAGTAACATATAGTTTTAGACAGTTTGCTAAACGTCAACGATGTAATGGATAGAGATATATTTGCCCCACAAAAGCCAATATCGTCGAATACAAACACGTACACGAAGTTATTCTAGTGGAAGCCAACTGTCTCGTTTTCCAATAAAGAGGAGACGTATTGCGACGTACGGCCATTGAGTTTTCTGCACAGACGCGCCCGACTTCCGCCGCTCACAATAGAGCCTTTTCTTTGCTGCCTTTCTAGTTTGTCTAATTATCTTATTAGACAATATTATATGAAATACGTGACTGTCACTAAGCTTCACTTAGCATTGTATTTGTATATTTGGACGCAAATTAATATATATTTAATGATTTTGTTTTCTTCTATTCTTTTGAAATTAAAGTAAGAAAATAATTGTTTAATTATTCGTATAAGTAACTTATTTGTGAAGTGAAATTTTTGAAGATTGTTACATTGTTTTTGATTAAATAAAATATTGAATTGATTGAAAAATATAAAATCAAAGTCCTTATTAGAGTTTTGTGCTAAAGAGAATAAAACAATTGATATTTGTTTGTATTATTAATATGAAAAATGCCTCCTAACATTAAATATCGACTACTCTACCTATATACTCTAGTTAAATGCCGACATATACTATAAAATATGTAGTGAAAGTTTAATATAAAAATTAATTCCCGCAATAACCAATGAAATTTATATAAATAAAATTAGTTGATGCTTGTTGTTTTTATTTAATAATAACAAAATATTGGTTATAAAAACAGGTATAATTTTAAATTAGCTGAACTCGTTTTGTCTTCATTTGTAAACTGTGACATATTTTTAATGGTAAGTTTTTAGACTGTCACAACTACTAATAAAAAAACTTATAATAAAATTTACATCACATAACAGAAATGTAATGTAATTTTCTATTTTATTAAATATTACTAGAAATATACAATACACTATAGTTTAACATAACAAAGAGCTATTTTACTTTGCTTTATGTATGTGTGGAACAAGGAAGGTAAAATATGTTTATAATACATATATAAAATTGAAAAGCACTTGGACTTGTATCTCTTGAAATCTGTCTAAGCGCCTTTTATCAAGTTTCCCTTGTCAAATTCAACTCCTTATGAAGCTACGTCAAAATTTACTCATACAATTCCCTAATAAAATTTATTTACGTTGTTAGAATTCTCTCTGTAGGGGGATCGATATGCATTTCCATTACAAAAAGACTACTGTTAATCAATGACCAATTGGCTCGAAAGAATGCTATGCATAATTTAAATAATTCTTCTTATTATAGAGAAGAAAACAAAAATATTTAAAATTTTTGGCGTAGTCAATCTGCCCATACCCTTGACGTGTAAATACGTGAAAAACAATTATATTAACTTAATTGTGTCTCAATAACGAGAGGTTATAAAATGTATATTTGTTTACATATTATATAAATATGTTATTTTTTTTTGCTATAATTCATAAAGTGTGTGCTATTTTAATCAGTACATTTTCTCCAGGCAGTATTAATTCTAAAAGTCAATATAAGCTGTAATGGTAGAAAAGAATTTTTCATTTTACGATCGCGTGTCCGACGTCATAGAGCCAAGCATCGGGGCATTCCAGTGGTATTTCTAAAATATATCTACAATATGTCTGCTTTGTCTAATGTCCTTAATTTTTTGTCTTTTGATATAATTATAATAAAAATAAAATATATAGGATACTTGATAGTAATTATAAATTTATGACATTTAGGCATTTTTAAACACTGTAAAGAAAAAAAAAATGTATTTAAATTTAAATTTAAATGACTTACCATTGACTTTCAAAAATATAAGTTTACTGAGTCCTGCCCCTATGTCATTACGAGCTTCGCAAAGATAGTGGCCTTCACTGTCTTTCGCAACACGTTCGAAAACCAGAGATCCATTCTCCAAAACTCTAGAACTTCCTTCAAACATGAAGTCTTTATATTCTCCGGGAGTATTGCCTAAATAAAAAATACGTTGATTACTATATAAAATAAAAATGAAATATATAAAAAAAATATATCCTATAGATTCTAATAATGACATAATGTTAATGATAACATAATGTATATGTTAATAATAAAATTAAAAACTATCTTTCTCTTACCAACAGCTTTTTTCCACGTAATGTTAGGTTTAGGATATCCATCAGCTTGGCATTGAAAAGTGACATCTTGTCCCGCAGCAACTGCTACATCACTTGGTTCCAATCTCCATCGAGGAGGCACTATTGTAACAATACAATTATATTATAAAAGTACAAATTTGTGTGATGTCAGTTTATTTAAATTTCCATATTTACGTACCGTTCACTGTCAGCGGCACCGTAAAACGTTCAGAACCAGCGACATTTGATGCTATGCAGGTATAGTTTCCGCTATGCAGTGAAGTAATATGCTCTATTACTAAAGAAGCGCTATATTCATCCATCCGTCTAGTTATAATACCACTAGGTGCATACGGCGACGATGTTACGGGCTGGCCATTTTTCTCCCATCGGAATGCAATCGGCAAATCGCCCTCCAATATCTGACAGGAAATAGCCGCTCTCATGCCCTCCCTTAATAAATTCGTCAGAGGCTGAATTGGCAATATCTTTGGTTGAACTGAAAGTAAGAAATATATTTACCGACCGAACTGCAACCTCAATCTTAGTTCTAATTAATTTCCTCGGTAAATTTCTTTATTTTACCACTAGAAAATTTGTAATATCATCTTGGAGCTTTCACTCTTGAGTAATGGAAACTTTATACAAATTTTCATTTTATTAGCCTATAAACTGAAATCCCAAAGCCATAGTGGTTTCTGGTAAAAAATGGTGAACGCGCTAAATTTAATGAATTACTGATGAGTAATCGTCCGTCTTGAATTTATTACTTCGTGACCCTTTTAAATCTTGCTATAAAAATGTAAAAACTTTTTACAGTAATTTGGTTGTAACATTTAAATTAAAATAATAATATATTACATCATTATTTAATAATGTAGACAGCTTTTGTAATATTGATAGCATATACATAATATATATGTATGACAAGTAGATACGGGCAGAGAAAAGCACAAATATATTTTGTTTTCTTTTTTAAATTAAAATTTAAGTTAAACATAATTTATTTGTAGTATGTTAAAATAGGGTAGGTTCTCGTAAAAACAAACTTGGTGTCTGCGGATGACGTCTCTTAGGATTAATTAACGATAATTACCATATCAACATTTGCCCACTCGGCTTTCACAGTAAGTTTGCTACATTCATTAACATATTATGTATTATACGAAGCCTTATATCTTGAAGCTTTATAAGTAAAATTGTGTAGACGTTTGTAGGAGTGGCTAAGTGAAATTTTTTTACGGAAAGAGATGTAAGTCTTGAGATTACTTTATAATTGTACAATATTCCTATTTCTTTTCTATATACCAATATGATAAATATAAGACATGCGTTAACTTAAATTCGCAAAAAAATCAAGCTTGGGACTTCAGTTTTATAATATTTAACAGTCCCTTTTGTTAGATAAGATCAACAACTATTCAAAATCAAGAAACCGAAAACTTAAACGTCAATATATAGTTATTATAAGTATCTTATATAAGCACTGTACCTAATATCTGCACTTCCACGTCTCTTCTTGCAACATGGCGCTGTCTATTTGAGGCTTGGCAGGTGTAAGTACCGGCGTCTTCGCCGCGTTGCGTCTGCTCTACTATTAGAGTGCCATTCGGAAATACCTTCTGCCGTCGATTTAATGGTAAAGATTGGCCGTCTGTTGACATTTCATATCGTAGTTTTAATATATATACATGTGTGTAGTCTTTATTTATATAGATTCTTACTTTTGTTGTTATAAACAAATATATATTAACATTTCTACATTAAAATTTGTGCTATATAATAAAAAAAACTTTTAATATCCCGTTTAATTTAAACTGTAAAAATAAAGTTAAATGAAAAATCCTGCCATTTGCTGGAGTTGCAAAAGTTATGTTGAAATATGACGCGCTATTTGGCCAGCTTTCGTAAATAATAAGTTGTGTGTAACTTTTTATATTAAAATCTGGAAAAGGTCAGATAGAAATAAAATTCTGTATAAAACTTTATATGTTATTTTTCGGTGCTTGGACTGAAAGGACTATAACATTACTTAATATATAGTCTGTCATATTTTTATTCATGTAACTTTTGTATATTGTCTGAATCTCATAAAAAAATCAATAATGTATCGAAGACATTCAGTCAGACCGATCATAATTTCGCCGTTATTACTTATTTATTGTTAATACCGAAGTAATTGCAAATTTAGTTGCGAATTCCCGGAAAAATAATAAAAGCCATTTAAAGGCATCGGACTAATGAGATCTCTATGAAAAGATAAGATCGTTGTTGACAAGGGTCGCAGAGGAAAAGGAAAATTACGAAGGAGTGACCGGCGAGTCTTAATTTGATCTTACCCAGTAATTCTGTTAAACGGGCTACGGATTTTACGGTCTGATATTTTCTTTATATGTCTTTGATCTGAGAGAGGAAAAAGTGTTGTACAACGAAAACAGATCTACTTTTGCCGAGGTCGCTCGCTGTAAGTGATACTGAATTATATTCAACCGTAATCCTTGTTTATATTTGAATTATTATAAATATTGAGAAACTTTTCTTTAAACTATCCAGGAAAATTATCTAAATATATATAAATTGTAACAATTATACTTGTGTGAAGTAGAGCGTAGACACTAGACATGCTAAATGACATAATATAGTCTTAGAATAAAGTGTAAAAGTTAATATGAATCTGGGGCGTTGTCGGGTCACAATAACGTTGTCACATTTTGTCTTGAAAGTGTCAACAATCTCGCTCCAGAATGCTGACGTCACTAGAGACTTCCAGCTATTCTTTGTATATTTTCGCCTTCGCGTACTCGCCCTAGTTTCCTTAACGACCTGTTGCTAAGAGAAAGTTACCCTGTCTCCCCTGAGTTTAATTCGATACTCTTGCACTAAAGTGTCCTTTCAAACGCTTGGTTAAATCTGAAACTATATACTTATCTGAAACTGTATACTTGATTTTCTTTATGTCGTGCCAGACATTGTGGAATTTAGTCTTCGGTCTGTTTGATTTTCCGCCTGATACACGGATTTGCTGGAGTATTGTGGCTTATGTTGCTATGTTTAAACTGGGTGAATTGTATTTTAACTTCATAGTTACGTACACTACTATAGGGTTGAAGGGTGTCTACCCTTATCCTCTGTCACATTGAATGAAATAGATCTTAATAAAACTGACAGAGGATTGCGTTATATGTACATTTTAAGGCAATGGATGTTTGATAAAGAGCTTGGGCATTATACTTAGGATTTTAAAAGAAATATATATTTTAACTTAAAAAATTCATAATCTTGATATTAATCGTCAAAGGGTTTAAAGGTAAGTTTTACTTTTAAGTAACATAGCTCTGTAAAAGGATAACAAGGCGGAATGAATGCGAGATGAAAATAATCTCGGAAAAGCATCAAGACGACAATTCAATTTTAGAATGTAATGGCACGAAATGAAAAAACATTCATTAAACAAGATGGGAGGGAAACGGCGTATTTCGTTTTATGTAATATATTTTTCGTTTTTAATATAAGGTGATTAAAACAATATGTTTGTGTTAATTAATTATATCTTCCTTCTAATTTTGGTTTTTTATATTGCAATATATTTATGAAGGTACAATTAAAAAAAAAAATTAACGGAAGTATTTTTTAAAGGAAATGTACAGGCTTACCTCTTTCCCACGTAATCGACTCAATGGGATATCCGGCTACAGGACATTTAATGTTCAAATCACTTCCTGCGACGGCTGTAACTTTGGGCATTTCCCGTATATATGGGAGGCCATATACATTGACCCTGGCTGCGTGAATTGCTTTTCCAGCGGAGTTGCTGGCAACACACGCGTATTCGCCGCCATCTTGTTCAGTTACACGACTAACGTTAAGATGGCTGACGACATCATCCTGAAGGGTTACGTGTTGGCCGACAACAAATCTATAACAATGTCAAATATATAAATATATTAAAGAATATCATAAGAAAAGAAGATTGATTTAGACTATAACAGAAGTAATTATCAATACATTACCTTTATTTATTTCATTTACTCTTATTTATAAACTATGAACACACTCACCTTGAATTGGTTGGAATGGGAAACCCATCTAAAAGCCACGAAAATTGAGGTGGTGGATGACCCATTGCGACACATTTGAGTGACACACTTGGCCCAGGCTGAAGTGTCTGCTCCGAAAACCAATACACCAGCTCGGGTTTCGATTCTGCCAAAGGGTATATATTAAGTATACTTACTTATATTCTTTGTGTTACACATTTATTTTATTATTTTATGTTTTATTAAAACATAATAAAAATCTGAAGGTATTGTCGTTTGCAAAATTTTACTATAAAAATTCTTATGAATATGTTTTGTCTTAAAACATGTTTACAATAATATATTTAGTTCATGTTGCTGGCAGTATATTTTTAATAATTAGTTCCAGCGGTATATTTAATTACAATGAAAAGCAAGACAAGCCAAGAATATGAATCAAAAACATCGCAGACGGTGCACTATTTTACGATGAAAAAATATTTTCTGCGAAGATAAGAGAAACGCCTTATAATTTCTAGAGCGTGAGGTCGAGGCAAAATGTATGCCTAGTGAGGATCCAGTTTAATTTGCGCTTCGACTAAGCGGCATAAGTAGTTAAGGTATTATGGAAATAGGCGGGTCGCAAATCCGGTCTCGGCGAGCTCTGGCACGAATCTTCATAGGATGGTGGTTACGTAAAACCTTATGAAATAATATACTATATTTTTATTAATTATTTAATGGACCGATAATGACATTATTGTTGGAGCTTTTTCAAAAGCTTTTATCATGCATTACAATATATTATATTAAACGTTGTTTAAATTCCACATAACACTCCACACTAGTGCAGAGACCCTTTAGCACTCTGCCCTTACGGTGTAATTAGGAGTTTTTGTTGCATAGACAAAATAAAAATCAATATTGTTCTTCTATAATAATATTTTTCTAAATTAAATTATAATTTTACGAGTAATAAAACTAAACATAAATAATATATTTGACTGTCTGTCTGTCTGCTTGTCTATGAAAACCATTTTTTTAAATCACTCTGAAATCGAAGGAAGAATCCAATTGAAATTAAAATAAAATATCCAAATCGATGACCTTTTGAAGTACCGATATATCAAACTTATAAGTCAACACAATGAAAAGACAACCCTGATAGGGTCGTTTACTATTTATTTCCTACTGACCTAAAGTGGCATAAACCAATTTTTTTAATAAGTAAGAAATTATTGACATTGAACATTTATTAACATATCCCAGAAAAAAACGATTTTAAATTTATACTGTACTTCATTTCATACAAAATGAGTGCATACTACCACAAATTAAAGTTATCGAGTTAATTTCTCGGCTCTGATTATTTCATTGACTTAGCTTATAAAATTTCACGAGACATGATAAATTATAGTATAGAAAATAAAAGGGAAAATCTCAAAAACTTTATTCGTATATTTAAAACAGAATGAAAGCATTACAAATTGATATTTATGATACATTTTAAAATAATCGTAAATTTAAGCTTGTTATTTTTTATAAGTAATATTTTCCTCAGCGGCATACGTACAATCATGAAATTGGTACGAACTTCTCGTTGCGCAACTACTGCTTGTACTTTATCGATATTTTTAATTAATTAATATAGATAGAGACGTAACATTGTAATCATAGGGGCCAGAAACATCTGGCCCTTGCAAATTTAAAAACATAAAAATTTTTCATAGTATATTATCATAGCAAGGACCGTCGTGGCGCGGAGGCGTAGCGTCAACTTGTAAACGCGACGGTTTGTGGGTTCGATTTCCTTCGTTCTGGAAACTAGGCAAAACGCGGCGCTGACTACATGTCTCGTAAAAGGCGGAAAGCAGGGACTGAACGACGGAGTATCAAAAAAAAAACATCAATTTGACGTTAATTATTTTAATATACTAACGAATAAGTGCAGATGCCCACGTAATAATAAATAGCAAGAATACTCTTTATAATTCTCACTGAATCACAATGATCCCTTAGCCAAACTACAAAGTCAGCCCTATCAACGAGAGTGTTGGCAAGTAGATGGAAGTTGATATTACAGCTTGCATTTACTTATTTTAGAATATTCATTTGTTTGAAAATTTCTATATAATAAAGAGAAATTGTAGCTTGGCGTATTTCTTATATAATAATGACTTTTTGAAAATATATGGTATATTAAACATAGAAAATATTAGTTAATTCAAAAAGCTTCTGCTGTAGTCACAAATATACGAGGGCTATTCCTCTAAAATGCAGGTACTTCATAATAGGATAACGTTTTATAAGACATTTAGTATGTCTATTATAGACGTGCATCATAAATATACTGAGAAGCTGGAGTGCACCTCAGCCTCGTTGTATATGGAAGTAATGCTCTTAAATGTTGCACTTAAAATGTTGCTTCAAATTATGCAAATAACAAGAAGAAAATTTCACTGTAAACCTATATCTAAATATGATTTTTTATTATTTTTAAAATTTTTGAAAGTCTTTATCGATTTATGCAGCAGGGAGTCTAATATCAAGACACTTTTTGCATTGTTTATTACCTGATTCTGACACATTGCTTAAAAGTGTCGAAATATAACGCTACGTTTTCTCTTACAATCCGTAACTATGAAGTAGTTTTCAATATCACTAGGTCAAAATGGTTACGATATAAAATATTGTTTAGTGTACATATATTGTATATATTATTATAAAAAATATTTTGAAAATAGGATTTTGGTGTAAAATAATATAGTGAGACTTATCAAAGTGTCTAATATAGTTTTCACCATGATCATTTGGGTCTTTGTTTAGGATGACGTTTTTCCTTCGCCTCTCAACTTATACCTACATAGTACACAAGAAATAACTTATAATGTGTAATTTAACAAGGATTAAAAATATTTTGTTAATAGGTTTATTCAAGCTTATATTAATATTGAATCACGTTTGGTTGTCAGTGCATGGAGATGTTTAACTAATTGGAGCAGCACGAGTATCTCAATAATTATATTTTTTTCTGAATAAAACCAATTATTTTTTTATTACATTGTTTCATCTAAGCCGGTTAAGAAGAAGGAATTGATGTTAATTTTATGAATATTAATTTGTGGAAAATAATAGTAATTTGATTTTTTTTAGCTTCACGCTTTATCCCGCATATTGCAGGGTAGGCAGAGGGAACTGCGGGAACCATATGAACCTAGTTTTAAGACACTCCGTTGCTTAGCTCCTGCTTTTTCCGTCCCCGCTTTATTTACCTTGGTCAAATGTGAATCGAATGCACAACTGTCCCGTATATATAACTTTTGTATTGCATCACAGTATTACTACATTCAAAATCAAAGACAAATATAAAAATAACTAAGTATTTATATTACCATAGTGAAGGAGATATATTAGCAGTCTCCCATAAAAAAATATACTGGTAACGAATACTTTGTTTCGCTTTGAAAGTTTAACCTAAAGTTATTACTTGTTAAGTGAAACTTGTGAAGTTTCAGCTCCTTTACATTTCATAAGCAGACGCGCAAAATTCTGATATAGTTTAATACAGACGTAGATGGGTATACGATGAGGGCTTATATATTTATGAGGAAATTTAAATCTTAAATACATAATGATGCTCATTTGCTTTTATTTTGTTTAAATACGAGTATTCTGGCTATTTATATTTACAAGAGAATATAAAATATTAAACATGCTCTATTTTAGAAAGAAACATACAAAATAAAATGTATATTTTCTTGAAGTAAAATATTATATGCCATGTTAGGTTTTACTTCGCTATGCGCGTATACTTTGGTTTTGACATCAGCTCCTAAAATTTATGCTGTAGAATTTCATATGAATGTATGTTCACGTACAGTGTAAGTAAGTATAGCTTTAATGTTAAACTTCGGCAATATCAATTATAGAAGCTTTATTATATTATTTGGGCTTGCTACGAAATTTAACTTTGAAATAAAAGCTATTTCTTATAAATCATCAACATTAACACAAAATTCGAATAAACTTAGAGTCTGCTGCCTATTAATTGTTGGTGTGTAAAGAGATATACGAGCTCAAAAATAAACTAATTCTATTAAAAAAAGTAATCTTCGAATGGAACATTTTATAAGGGATATCGAGAACTCAAATTGTATTCATGTTGTCTATCAGGTCGTGCCTGATTATGTATCTCGTTCTAATCCTTTTGATAAATTAATCGTTCCTTTTATGTTGTACTGGGGTATCTAAAGATTAAGCTTTGTTTAATCACTTTACAAAAAATGTTAAATTGTTTTTAGCAATCACCAAAAAAATAATTTTGGTTATATATATATATATATATATATATATATATATATATATATATATATATATATATATATATATATATATATATATATATATATATATATATATATATATATATATATATATATATATATATATATATATATATATATATATATATATATATATATATATATCGCTGTGTAATGTAAGCTTTTTCTCTCTTAGTTAGATTACTAAATCAACCAACCAAAAAACGATATAAATAACACGATAACGACATAAAATATTTTCTGTATCTTATTGAAGTGAGATTATATATCATTGTAGGTAGCAAGGTAGCGGTAGTCGCAAATGAGTCATTTAAAGAGAAGGTCCACCACTTGCATAATTTATTCACTCGACCCGTCTCACACACGACACACAACATTATAGATTGTTTCTGTTCGCCCGTTTTTAACCGCAACATTTTTGCCCGCTTAACATGCGAAATATTTTAAAAGGGTGTTACCAGAATATTTATGTAGGAATTTTTAATAGACCGGCCCCAATATGGTGCTATTGAAATAAAATTTTAATCTACCAATACTGCGGGTGTCCATTCTCTTTTATATTTAATATATAATGCCTACATATGCTCGGTACGCAAAAGTTGCGTAGATATATAGCCAGTCGATTTTTATTATTTATCTATAGAATTCTAAATGTATTTATAATATATTATATTACTTAATAAATATTATCACAGTGGTGCACTTCATATGATTGACGTGATGGTTTATGAAAATATTTAATATTATCGAAATAGTGTTATTTCTATACTAGATTGATGCATCAATCATCCACCTATCATTTCTACACTGAAGATACAAAAATATTTTTAGCAATCGCATCAATTTTAAATGGGACCCGAACCCGCAATTCTTGTATCCTTTCTAGCGTTCTAGCTACTTTGAACGCTGTTAGAATACTTATGTTTTACTACGTTTTATTCAAATATCGTTTACCTGATCCGATTTTTCAAACACTCTTCCTCATTTGCGACGTCATACAGATAGATAAATAAGTAGAGGAGTTACCAGCTGAGGTTATAATACAGTTGCAATTTTAAATAAATAATTTACGGAAGTTTCTAAAATAATTAAATTAATCATATTATTTTATTTACAAAATTAAAGAGCTTGTTGATATAGTTTATATATCCCGATAGCGAACGTGTGTGCATTGCGACGGCTCTCGAGCCCTGAAGAGCAGCGACACCAAATAGCGGGGAGCGAATTAATAATGAGACAAAGCGGCGTATATTTCACTTGGTTATATAGTAAAATGTGCCTTAAGAGTACGATATACGATCTTAATTGGTACGACACAGTTTAGGTTTTAGTGCAACATTGCATACGCTCGCGGCAGTGCCCCGTCACTGGGGCTCTTTGTTTGAGCTGAAGAGCTGACTCTAATAGCTTGCAGCGGATCCGCGCTTAAAAATGGACTTTTAAATATTTTATGACGAAGGCAACGAAAGCGGATAAAAAGTTGAACATTACCTAGTTCGATAGTGATTATGTTATACTGATCCGGTTTTATGAGCTGTTGGTTTACAGCTTTACGCGTAAAGTAGGGTAGCGTGTTTAAAATTAATTTTCACATTATATTATCACTTTTTTGCAAAGCCTATTGGTTAAAAATCTGTTTTATTTCCTTTTATTACAGATAGATGTCAACAATTAGTTTTTTAAAGTTTTTCAACCTCACAAAAATACTTAACAAACATAAAAAAATTCCCCACTGTGTTCAAATTTTTAAATATTTTCTTTAAATAACAACTTAGCTTCTGTCCTATGCCTCAAAAGGAGGACTTAGTGTCCAGGAGAGGACAGAACTTAGTTAACGTCGACATTCATTTTCACTTACCGATTTATTGATTTTTGTTTTATTTTTTACTGTAAAGATTATCTAGTGTAGTTCTATATCAGGTTCGATATTTTTTGTCATGGCATCATTGATTAAAATTATTTTTATCATTATTTTCTATAATTTAGTTTCACTACCACGGTGTTGCACTAGGTGTGTCAGTCAACGTCAAATATATCTTATTCATTATATACTGAACAGATATAATGAAGTTTTATTTAATACCGTTCAGTAGATCCAAAAATATTTGAGCGTCGACAAGTCGATAAAAACATCCAAAAATCATAGGTATATATACCTCCCTCTGCATGTTTTTGCCGTAGAAATATTCAAAACTAACAAATATAGATATGATTTTTACTACTTTACTATAGTATTAGAAGGAGACATCTCTTATATATATACATATATCTCTTGATTTTGAAAAGAAAAATACCATATATAATTATATTTTTCTTTTTGTTTAAGGTTTTGCCCACTGAACTTCTAGGCACTTCATTATTCTCAATCAATAAGCTTCACGTTCGCGTATAGAAACGTAGATAGCGAGAAGCTTAGGGAGTGTTATGACACTTCCTTCCCTACTTTCTGCTCAATTTTCACGTTTCTTAGTGATAAAACTCACTGCCGCGCTTGTCTTATTAAAAATATCGATGAAACAAAAGTCAATACTTATGGGTATCGTATCTATATGAAATTATAAAATTAAAACCAGTCACGCAATATAAAAAAGAGTGTATTTCTATACATATATGTCACAAAAGCTGTTACTTCAAAAAGCTTTTGACTTCGTACATTATCTAATTTAAAGTTTCCTTTGAACAAAATAAAACGAAACTTGACAGAGCTGCGGGGCTCAAACACGATGAATCTAACTATTAAACTTTATCCTAGGCTTATTTAGGGACTTTTGCTGTTATGGTGAAGAATATAAATAGATTGTGTAATTCAAATGGCATGAATTACAATCATATATCTTTATAATTTTTATATACTTAGAATAAAAATAAAGATTAAACGTAAACTTTATTCTTAATTTATTCTAGTTTCCTGTTACAAGTTAAATGAATCGACATCTTGTAATGTATTTTAATTATTATATTGTATTTAAATAAAAACATGACTAAGATGCAATGCATTATATTCCTATGAACATAATGCATTGCATCTATATAGATGTCCTAGAGAACTATTACATTTATTCTTTGTATGAGCTTTTTTGCTTTAGTGTGGAGCCATTTATTATAACTTTATTAAAAATACCAGCTGCTTCATACAATTTATAGTGACAGTTGAGGATAAGCTTATTCTATTAATATTGTATTTTAAACTATATATGCAAACAACGGTTGTGGTATTTTAGTTGGCCAGCTTTGTGATTTAAGTTTTTTTTGGTTAAATGCAAAAATGCATTTGATTCCAGCTTTTTAATTAGTTCCGGTTTTATAGTCAATAAGTTATCGGTTTTATTAAACATTTTAATGTGACTGATTTGAATGTTAAAATATTATAAAAGGACTATACCATAAAACTTTACAAATACAATCGAGTTAGCAGTTATAATATTTAGTACAGAATTAAAGTTACGATCACGTTTTATCTAGTTTCGAGTTAGTACAAGATAAAATGAGGCTTGACAAAGCCTAGAGCAGCACGTAAATATATTTAACTTAGTATATACCTATTTAAACATTGTTCGAAATATATGCAGTAATTTTATGCATGAGAATGGCGTAGTTTAGGGCGCATTTTCATTGGTCGATAAGGCCCGCATTCGGGGTGCGGGAGATTTCTGTAACGCATGCCATAGGGCCCGCAAAGAGTTTATCGTTTTCACTGGTCGTCAGAGCCCGCATACAGGGTGCGGGTAACTTCTATAACGCATGCGGTAAGGCCCGCATGCGGGATCCATTTTCACTGGTCGTTAGGGCCCGCATTTGAAGTGCGAGAGAATTAGGTACCTACAGTTTGGCAGTGGGTTTTGAGATAAGCAGACGTACTTATAAATCATTAACATTAAAAACAGCGTTAACAATATAAATAATGCGCGTAGTATTGATGACGTCTAATGAATGACTGAGCGGAGGCGAGTCGAGCATGCGTTACAGAAATCTCCCGCACCCCGAATGCGGGCCTTATCGACCAATGAAAATGCGCCCTTAAAGTGATAAGTTTAATCTATATGATAAGTGATTTGTAAGTTTGAAAGCTATCTCCAGTGGACTTTCTATTAACTTATTTGTAAATAAGATATATATATATTTATATATATATATATATATATATATATATATATATATATATATATATATATATATATATATATATATATATATATATATATATATATATATATATATATATATATATATATATATATATATATATATATATATATATATATATATATATATATATATATATATATATATATATATATATATATATATATATATATATATATATATATATATATATATATATATATATATATATATATATATATATATATATATATATATGTGCACACTTCAGGTCTTCAATATTCAGTCGGTAAAAAATATTTGTATATAAGTCTTAAAACCCTCTTAATGTAAAGTAAGGGACTTGACAAAAAAAGATCTAAGTCAATCCTTTAATTTTAACACTTCTGGTTTGCATTCTACGTCGTTACCAGCTCAATTTTCACGTACAATGAATGCACGTAGGTACTATATACTAAACGTTACCCAAAGTCTGATTAAGGCAAAGTGGGAACCGCAAAAAATGCCGAGAAGAAAGTGCACGATTTTTTTGAGTCTTTTTCTCTGTCTGCCTCACAAGTGAAAGACAGTGAAGCTATTCATTATTCACTCGGTGCTTTATACTAACTACTAACAGCCTTTAAGAGGAGTTATTAAATTTACAATTTTTAAGTAATTGCTGTGAAACAATTCAGTAACATTTTACTCTCAAGTACCTAATATTGTATATTATATTGTTAAAGATATTTTTTTTAATCAAAAATATGTGATGTATTACATCACCACACCACATATTAGTACTTAAAATATTTTTGGCAAGGCGAAGTTGGTAATGTTCTATGTTTATATATAGTTACAATACAATGTATAAAGATATAGAAATAATGAAATTACAAGTTCTAAATTATTAAATTAGTTTTTATACGTACATTGGTACTTCATTGCGTTTCAAGTTAAAGCAAAAAAAATCAAAATATAAAAAAATGAAATCAAAGCGTGTTTTATTAGTTTTGTGAATAATTTCGGCTTGTTATACTTAGCATAGATATAAGATTAAAATTTGCTCTACTTCAATTTTTACCTTATTTACGGGTTTGTATATGGAGGGAAAGCACTAGTTCTACAAACTACTTATTTTCACACCTTTTCCTTCATAGATATATTGAATATTATTCAATCACCTAAGGGAAAATCGAAGTCATAACCATCACGCCTAAAGTTATTTTTTTAGAAATGTATAGTACAATATGTTGCTGACGTACATATATGCATTCAATTTATATGCTGTGAATGAATAGAATGACACAATATAGTAAAATTTTATACCTCTCGTGCCAGTGAAATTCCAGTCGTTGTCGTGTGTGTGAGTGTTCCGTGCAAATGGGGCGCGCCTCGATCGGTTCCCTGTTGCTCGCCCCCGGCCTTCTGATGCTAGATAAAAATATAAATGACTTCCATTTACCATATGATTATTAATAAACATATTTATATATATATATATATATATATATATATATATATATATATATATATATATATATATATATATATATATATATATATATATATATATATATATACATACATACATACATGAACATGGCAGGGTAGGCAGTGGCGGAACTCAACGCCATGCTTTACTTAGCTTCCAGAGCGAAGAAAACGGAATGAAATGAAATGATTGAATAAAAATAGAAATAGAAAAATCCATCTTCTCCAAGTGGGAATCGAACCCACAAACTGTCGCGTTTACAGGTAGACGCTACGCCTACTGCGCCACGACGGTTCTCACTGGTGCTAATATTTAATATTATATAAGAAAATAGAATTTACAATTTCTTTACAAACAACACTTGGCTTACTTCTACGTCTATATTGTATTATAGAATGTGACTAAAGCAACAATGTTATCTTAAGAGGAGGCTGCTTTACAAGCAGTGCGAAATACGAGATGGGAGGAAGGCATCTATTGGTAGTACTAAACATCAAACCCTTTATCTTTAGCTGCGTATACATATATATAAACTTTGTGAAAGCATATTCAAAAAAAACATTTTTTACATAAGTATCCATTTAGTAATAAATATGCTTAAATATTAAACAAATGTTATATTCAAAAAGATAAATTTGACATGTTAAGTTTAAAAGTGTAAGGGTAAAATGAATCCAAAGTAAATAAAGCTATACTTGATAAATGTAAGGAATATTCAGTTAGAGATGAACATAGAAGAATTTATTTTTAAGTCGCGTTTTTTTAGCTTTATCCCTTGCGTAGTAGGATAACCAGAGGGAACCGTGTCCCTTTATTTTGAAGTACAATTTTTAAAGTATTTGGTATTTAATTACACATATAATATAATGAATACACATAATAAATAGAATTATGATGCTTATATTATCAAACTTTTTGAACTTTTCTTCCTTACCATCGATAATATATTCGGTGATTCCATACGCCTGATCTCTCGTATTACTTGCAAAGCACTGATACAACCCCTGATCATTTTGTTGTGAATTTTTGATATGTAGTCTAAGGCCGTCGTCTGATATTCGTAACCTTTCCGTGTCCTTCACGACTTTGCCGTCGTGTATCCAATATATTACTTCTATAGGGTGACCGGACACTTTGCATTCGAAACTGACATCAGCATTGAATTTTGTTCGTAGTAATTCTGGTTTTATGCGGACGGATATTGGTTCTGCAAAGAGGGTACGTGTTTATTTTTGTAAGGAACATCTTAATAATTTCAAATGAAATGAAATTTTACTTATATATTAAGATTTATATTATTTTTTTTAACTTCTAATTTTTTTAAGAGGGACCTGGAGGAAGAAACTTAAGACACTGTTTCATCCTTGTATTCCGCCTTTTTCGAGGCATTGCGTGTTGAGTGGCGGAACTCAACGTTGCGCTTGGACTCGTGCCAGAGCGAAGAAACTGAAAATAGAAAAATCTATCTTTGCCGAGTGGGAATCGAACCCAAAAACCGTTGCGTCGTCGTTACAGGCGGACGCTACGCCTCTGCGCCACGACGTTAATCATAGAAAGCTTATGAAATAATCAAAAACAAGAAAAAAAATTATAAACTACGTTCGAGAGATCGTTATTTTGCATTCATGCATTTAACATTTGTATAAAAAATATAATGCGCTTGCTATTCATGTCATACAGTAAGGCCCGCCCGCCATGTGCGTCGAATGTGACAGACAAATGCGTTTCTCACGCACGGATAACTACATAACACTCTGTCGTAAAAACAAAAACAACGTACATATATATTCTAGGCTGTAACAAAAGCCGTTATTATATATAGTAAAGCTATTGTGTGTATTTTTTTAATCCTTTACTATGCCAGTACTACCCGTATTTTTATTTGCATGTACTATATGTACGTTCCCAAAGTTGCAGCAAACACTTAACAAACCTAGTGTTTGCACACTCCATTCATATTTCACGACTTTGGAGATATAGATTAAATGGAGTAAATTATTTTTTATTATTTTTTTTTTCGACATCTCATTGAACTTAATATCTCCGAATCCAACTAATTAGCTTTACAAATTATATATCGTAAACATGTTATCAAGCAATTAATTCATGAATTCAATTGAAAATTTAATTTCCAAGTAATTCAGCATTACCTGTAACAATGATAGCGAAGTGTGCTGATTCGCTGCCGGCAGTATTGTTAAGCCAACAGATAAATCTGCCAGCATCTTCCCGCTGTAGCCTTTGTATACTGAGCAAGCCACCAAGTACTGACGCTCGTGTCCACAGTGCTGTCTTTTCTATTGGTATAAGTTGCTCGTGATGTTCGCGAAACCATCTACCAAAATGATATTAAATAAAGTTTAAAAATAAAGATCGAACGAGAACGTTTTATATCCTTAAATCTTAAATAGTGTTTTTTTGTTTTTATATTGTTATCTAAAAGCGTTTTATTATTTTTATGATTAAATCCTTTTCGACTATAACGCAAATTGGATTATGCATGAAACGATTTGATATAAAGGGAAAATTTTAATTAAAGTAAGCATTCACAATGTCCCTAGGAGTATAATTTCTTGAGTGTAAATAGTTTTATTTCAGTACATCAAATAGTATAACAGACTCTCGGTATTTAATTCGACGATATTCGTCGTAATTGCACAGGACAATAGCAGCAAGGAATCCATTCTAAAGCAAATTATAGGGACCGAGGAATGAAGCACAAACAAGTCGTCATTGCATGTTGTGCACAAAAGTACAAAGAGATTGTAACAATTTGCAGGCATAATCACTAAATTATAAAATTATTGAATTAAAACTGCATTTTGTGCATAAACGGTTCATACTTTTTACCTATTACACAAAATTGTTATGTAAATATTTTCTAAAAAATTAAACAATTTAGATATAATTATTTATAAAGTATACTTCTTTTTTTTACCTTTTTTTGGGAATCAGTGTGAGACTTCGTTTCTCAGGTTGGGCCCTATTTTTGAGACATTGTATGTAAGTTCGAAGAAATCAACGCTACTCTGTGTTTCCACCAGTGCGAGCAAATTGAAATAATTTCAACTCTGTAAGCTATGTTGCGATACCACAATGACCTCAATGACCTCCCCGACAATTTAATTGTTAAATAACATTTATTAAAGTAATTGTATTTATATTACATACATGTCACAATTTAGAGACAGTTATCTCAAGAGAGAGTTATCGACATGTATCTACAGTTAATGAATTCATTAAAGTCGAAATGCTTAGTTAAAAGCTAGCTGTAACCCAGCACGGTAATCAAGTAACACTATTGGAATCTCTCATCCTAAGATATGTCGGAAGCAAATGTCATCTAATATCCTGCGGAATTTCACCAAATGGCTTTGTCGCTGGGAATGTTCGCGAGTTAGCTTCCTTTTAAGAAATAGTTTTCAAAAGAGTCGAAATGCAAGAGACATTTGCATTCTAAAAGGTTTCCGTCTGTGGTCTGAAAGAAAAGTTATGGCAGTGGCAGCTCGAGTCAAGCATAATTTTTGAATTTGCAAAACGTTAAAGTCATCTGTCTGTTATAAGAATTACTGAAGAGGAAATGTGATTGAGAGCTGATAATACCTGTGAATTTTATTCAAAAGATATTTCTACAAGGGCAATTTAAGCTGATCATTTATGTTCGATATATTTTTTTAAATTACTACTATCCAGTTAACTTTTGTGATTTGTAAAGCTCAGATCGACTAAGACCTTATATAGACATGACGATCAATAATTACTGTTTTTTTTTTATGACGGGAGTGGTAAGAGAGGTAAATGGAGACGTTGGTTGATTTTAGAAAACATAGCATAAATGATACTTAAGAAAGATCACGTAAAAAGTATGAGTACTCCCCGGAGAGCACTTATGAATTGGTTAATGACAGTGGACGAGGCAAAAGAGGGAAGCTGGGACCGCAGCGTTTGGCTACTCCGTTTTCTCTGACTGTTTCGCTACGAATCATAATTACGTATGTCTTTTTTATATTAAAAATATTTATAATGTTCTGACTATTTACAAATAAAAAAGAAACTGAGCCATTATAAGTTTTTACTGGCGAGATCAAATAATCCCGGACAAAGAATTTGTTTGGGTTCCGACTCAGTATTTATTGTTTGATGTTTAAGGAAAAATTTCACGTAAAATTAATTTAAATTACTTTTACCGGGCTAAAAGTTATCTTTTGTAAGAAACTAAATGTCCATTGATATAAAAATACTCACTATATTGTACTATTATCTATTACAACTGAAATGAATAACTCTCATTAACACTTAAGTCTGTTTGTCAAAATGTTTAATATGTACATATTTTCACATGTATGTAATTTGAAACATATTGCTCTACGGTGTAAAATATATATTTGGAAAGTGAAATAATAATGTATTATACGTAAGTTGTAACGAAATAAGTTAAATAGTAAATTTATATGGAATGTTTGTTTAAAAAGAATATCACAAATTTCAAAAAACTTAGATATTAAAATCATATCTAAGAAGAACATGTGTACGCTTTCCTTTTATACATTCTGCAATATGAATACGAGTGCTGCTATACCATCTACTTAATACGTACATCGTGCAAAATATCATGGAAAGGTTTCATTACTCGAATGTGCTTGATGTAAGATGTTTTCAGCTTTTAATGAGATATCTACTTGATATGTCAATTAACAATGCTTTTGTTCTATTTTAATTTTATCAAGTCTGTAGTCTCTAAGTACGTATACTAGAGATCTCACTTACCTCTATGTTTTCTGTTGATTTAGAAATTATCGTTCTTTGACAAGAAAAAATTTTGGAAAAAAATATTATTATGTGATATTTGAATATTCATCCAGTTTTATCACATACGATATATGTAAATAAAACTAACCAAACGAACCGAATGAACGAACGAGTGGTACATGATAAATAAATATGAACTAAAAATTAATTATATGTAAAAATTGTTTTTAATTATAACTTTGAACGCTTTAGATATTATATGGAGTTTGACGATTAATCAAGTAATAAGGTTACGTGTCACCATGTGAGACATATTAATAGTAACGTGACATGTGAAGTAAAGGTAAATTGGCTTCTGAGCTGTTAAACTGAATAACACCACATGGGATTACGAAATTGTGTTTAAGCCAACCCTAAACCAAATCAGAGGGTGACGAAATAAAAAGTTGCTTAATGCCGTGGAAATGAGTTTAGGTTGGCGCTGAAGTGTACGGATATTTTGATATTTAATATAGCAGCTATTTCTAAAGTTTGGCTGGTTATATTTTGTAAATGTATGTTATAAACCTAAAGTTTTAAGTTAAGAAACTTTGGGTGCCTCGCAATGGCTCGCAGCCTTATAGATTTTTTAAAGAAACAGCTTTATAAATCTTTTTTTCTGTGCTACGTGGAGACAACAAGGTCTACTTAGACTTTATTAGACTTATCATAAGTGAACATCCATACTACTGACAAAAGATATATTATATATTTTTTACAAAAGATATATTGTATTAATATTGTCTGACTAGTCAAAATTTCGTATTTTTCGCGTATTAATTAATTAATTGGTGGGTTTTTCTGGGAGAGTAGACTAATTGTAGCACTATATATATATATATATATGTCTACTATTTTTTTCATCTCAGAATCTATTGACATATATAACCGACATAAGTACGCTTTTTCATTCTTTCTCTAATATTCTTACTAGTTCTTGACAACCGGTATACATCCTACGAAGAGGCATCTTGATAATCATATTTTTTCTCTTATATTCACTTTGCTAGCATACAACAGACTTGGCACCAAAAGTGAATTGCAATTACCTCATCAAAGTAGACCAAGCATCTTGAATCCAGTTACCGGCAGTTATACGCATTTTCATGTCAATCTCGTGTTACTATACTTTCATCAATTTAATTCAGAATTGCTTCGGTATCTCATATTTTGGTTTACATTATTCTTTATTATGTTATATTAGTTTATATAAAAAAGGCTAATTGAAATAAACGAAGATTTAATTTATAGGTACCGAATATGTAGAGCATCATTATTATAAATAGGTCAACAGCTAATTAATAACTCAAGCTTTTAATTTTTATATATAATATAGTAGAATATGAATATATATTATTTTTATTTAATCTATTATTGCAATGAATAGTAAATATTAGTATTAATTATATGTATTGAACGCATGTGTATATGTTTGTATACACGCTATAGCTTTAGAATAGGTTAATATATAACATTTATTTACATTAGATTTAATTTGAGTAATGGACTACATATTTATTAACAAGCTTATTAATAGAGGTGCATAATGCAATTAGAATTGCAGTTGGTAATAGTCTCAAAATAATATTTAAGCTAACAGCCGCCCCATTTTAAAACCAGTAATATTGTTCCAGTTATATAAGTTTCTAAATTTGATGTGTTTTTTTTAATTTCTTTAGATTTTTCTTTTGGAACTCGCTACCTCATTTAATAATAAGAGGGAAAAATGATAGCTTATATTAAAAGTAAATTGTTTTAAAATGATGCAGATTGATCAAACAGCAATAAGTAACTTTATAGAGACCTTTATATGTTATTGTTCAAAATTTGATGTAAGAATTTTCTCTTAAATATATTCTTAGAATATATAAATAAATATATATTTATTTCGGTGGCCATTTCTTTTGTTGAAACTTTATACAATGTGAAAGTTTAAAATTTTCGATAATAATTTTTATATGGTGAGGTTATTGGAAACTGATACTACGACAAATTACTAATAACCTGTAAAATGTCATATGAATGTCTTTATTAAAATTTTTTATATAAATATTTTATGTCTCCTACATTTTACATTTGTTTTTTGGGATTCTTTAGTATAGTATATCTCAAAAAAAAATATTGGCATTGTATCGTTATTATAGAGTTTATATTCTGGATGAAATTGCCAAATAGAGTAAAAAGTTGACCTTGCCTGTATTTTGTTTAAAAAAATGCATACAGCTGTTGTTCAACCATGACTATTTTCAAAAGTATGTTGAGAAGTTGAATAACGACTTGGCTGATAAAAAATAAAAATAATTAAAAATTTTACAATGCAATGCATATATGTGATTTCATATTGTGTATATTTACGTGCTGCGTCAGGAGAATTTTCGTAAGAATAATATTGTAGTTATATTTTTGTACATCAAGTAGAGGAGGCGGATAAAACACTCATTACCTTATTCCTTACAATCTACCTGAGTCCAAAGACAAACTGGATTAAGATTTCTATGCCACATTTTGAATAAGAGAAGAAACAACTTAGGGTTCCATGGATTCACCGTGCAGGTGTAGGGGTTAAAACTACCAGAACGGAAAAATGAAAATACTCAAAAAATCGATATTATAATTCCGATTATGTCAGATATTTACTGTGGTTGTTGTGGTTGTATGTTATTAATCATAATCTGTTCCTAATAGTAATTAGGAACAGATTATGATTAATTTCAGTAAAAGTTATAATTTATTTTACCTGTAACTGGGGACGGGCCAAGCGTGAGCCGCGCATGGTAATTTGACATCTTTTCCCACTATTACTCTTCTTGAACGAGGCTCTATCGCTATACGAGGACGCACTGCTCCTTTCGGTTCTGTTACTATTATGTGACCTACGGAATTAATATAAAACTAGAAAATCGTAATCGTTACATAGCAAATTTCTATTTTAAAAATAGATCCACGATCCATTGCTTACAATATCTATGAGTTTATATTGTTGTAAGTTTATACCTTTAATTTAGGATTGGCCAAAGTAAACACAAAAACAAGCTTTCTCACGGGTATCTTTAACAAGGTATCTTTAATAAGGGTTACTAGCCATTAGGGGAATTAATGAGACGAGGAGTACAATTCACGAAAACCTATACAATACGTGCCGTAACGTCACAATGACATTACCTTCACGTGGTCTCAATAGAAATCTACGCAAATATATATAAGTGAGGATGACTTACCAAAATATTGACTAGAGTACGAAGCACCCGTGATCCGATCGCGGACTCGACAGCGAAACGCCGTGTACCGGTCGCCCGGACTCACCGAGCTTATGTACAAAGAGCCGTCGTCCAGACGGGAGTATTTTGTACCTACGAAACAATAGGACAATGTAAAGCTATTGTTTAGTGTAGCAAACCTCCTCTACGAATGAAAGGAATCTTAATTTATCGGAACTCTATCTCATAATATATAATAATTTCTATAGTTTTGGCAACAATGAATTCATTTTGCATAAAAATATAGCAGAATGTAGAACATTTTGTCAAATATCTGGAATTTAATACACTAAAGGCTTACGTCGTAGCGCACGTTCGTTATGTTGTTTCCCTCGTAAGCGGCGCCATAATTAGCGTTTGAAATACGATCAATATTGAAAATTCAAGTAATTGATTAAAGGAATTAGCATTATCGTGCTATATTATATATAGATTATATATAATACTTTTTTATAATTTTTGTAAAGGTACTGCCTTACGCATATCAAATACATCAATTTTTATATTTAACAATTAACATAATTATGTATGTATATGTAACTGAGTGCATTTAATATAATTTTTTAAGGACAAAAAACATATTTTTATTAAAAACTTGTACGGAATATTGAATTATATGTCTTCCCGCCGGTTAGTAATAAATTTCAATGAAAGTACTTTATGTAAATAATAAACTTGTGAGGACATTTTCAAATAACATACTTCTACTGTTACTTTTATTACGAATTAGTTCCTGCGTAAGTCCGTCCATCTGCGTTAAGTAGCAATAAAAAGGCATTTTATTTAATGAAAGCTAAACGACCGAGCGTTCAAAGTACATGTCCTTGGGCTTAATCCACTTTTGTTAGTATCATTGATTGTTTTGTACTAGATCAGTATAGATAGGTGTCTATAATATTTATAAATAAAAAGCGGGGACAGAGAAAGCAGGGACTAAGCAACGGAATGTCTTAACACAAGGTTCCTATTGGTTCCTGCAGTTCCCTCTGCCTACCGTGCCATGTGCAGGATAAAAGCATGAAGCTAAAAAAAATAGTATATAAATCTCTTGTTGGTCCAAAAAGGCCTAAATCCTTGATTTACAATATATCATAAACAGTTTACATTAGTATATATAGTATATTAATGTAAACTGATATTATATTTATTGATTACTACCTAAAAACTGAAATACGCTAGTATCGTCGTCTGTAAACCAGTCGGTTTCGTCTACGCGCTCGGTGCAGTGGCTCGGCACAACGCATCGTAGTACTGCAGCGTTCCCCGCCATAACGTACTCGTCGGGTACATGCACCTCCCATGGTATATTTAACTACTGTGACATTTGAAAATAAAAATATTTATTAAATATAACGATTTAACTGGAATAATTGCGTATATTGACATTGTTTTGTGGTAACTTAATGTTTCAAAACTCAGGGTAGTATTTTAGAAACCGTTGGCGGTAATTTAATATAATTATTGTATTAGCTGATAGGTGAATGCCACCTCAGTCTACCCGTCATCACAGACTTCTACCAAGTGATCGAAATGTCGTTGCAATAATAATGTCAATATACGAGATTAATTCTGCTTCTTTTATCTTTTATATATATAAATCTTTGTTACACTACGAAGAAATTTCTTTTAGTATTTAGGATATAGAAAAATGTTTTATTGAATACGTAACATAATAGAATACATAAGAGAAAACACAATGAATTACTAGAAAGTGAAATAGTGAACTCTTGCAGATAATCTTAGATGCACACAAAACATTAATATTCGTGTTGAATAAAAAAAACAAAAAGTACTCAAAAATAGTCTAAATATAAATGATATAGGTACATATAAATAAATAACTAAATTATAACACAGAATAGACATACATATAAAATAATATTATGTATATAGTACACACTCATATGCACATACCAGTGATGTAACGAATGTTATTTTTTTTTAACATTGCGAACGCGAATGCGAATATTTGCTTTTGACATTCGCGAATGCAAATACGAATATTTAGTAATTCTCTTAAATTTGGCGCCAATTGTTTACGGCAAGCTAGATAGCACTTTGTGTTATAACATTAAAAACCTGAGTATTAGCTGATAAATTTTTATAGAAGGGAGAGAGAATTTATTTCTGTTTGTTTAGATTGCATTAAAAAAAATGTTCTATGAGATATAATGAAGACTCGTAATGTGTTTACGAGGTTAAGTTACTGTTTTTTGAATTAAAAAACACAAATAGTAAACTGATTTAGATTTTTATAACGTATCATCGTCGTCAATGATAATGCGAATGTGTAAAAACGTGCGAATATTCGCGAATGCCAATGCGAATGCGAATATTCGTTACATCACTAACATATAATATATATTAATAAGGCTTTACATACAAAATTAAATATAAATATACATTTTAAGTATTATTTTTATCTGTTAAACATCTTTATCACTTTAAAAATATAATAAAATAATATTTTACAGCAAAATTTTACAATGTATGATGAATAATAATGTTGCAAGTCACACAATTATAATCTGTAGCAAATTGTACCTTCATATATTACTCCAGTGTCAGTTACGATCAAGATCGTTCTTAGAAATTAGCATTGCAAATTTTTGATTTTCATGAATGTTAAATGTTAACTAGAACTAATTGTCAGTCAAATAAGAGCAATTATACAATTTTGCCTCTTCTTTGCATTTTCATATGTATAATATTATATTTTTCTAAAAAAATTGTTACAATTGGAGAATAAATCTATTTACTTGGCTTAGAAATGGAATTCTAAGTAATTGAAACGTTGGTTAAAATAAAACGTTAAATAATTATTTAGCACATTTGCACTTGATAATTATAAATATATTAGTGCCATCAATACGAATACAATAAAAAAAATAGTTAAATAAAAAGCGGAATAAATGATATCTCTCTAATAATAAAAGGAAGCATTTACAAAACTATTAATTGGTATACTTAAATAAAATAAAATTAAGTTCATTTACCTGCGTGTACGTGTATGTTTTTAGACAAGATGGCGAATCCTGTGCCTAGCCTCAACCTACACTTATAAGTAGCCGCGTGCACGTCTCGCCTGTAGTGATCTGACGAGAACGGTGGGAGCTCCAGTGAACCGTTTAGCAGTACCTTACGAAGCCCCGCCAACGACGTCACCGGAGTATTGTCGGAGAGTAACCAGTCCAGCTGAAACAAGTAAGTATAAAGAATCTTTAGTTTAAAATATTTTTCGATAAACAAATAATGTATTGTCTGATGTAGCTTAATAAATATTGATTTGGACTGCATATTAAGTGAAACATAAAATTAAACTTTATTATATATTCCGCCCTATCCTAAACATGTTAGCAAAGGGGAAGAAATTTATTGTTAAGATACTCTATTCATGAATTTACACATTTTCAGATATTTTGAATTGAATATTGAAATTTAAAGTAAGTGGAATTTGGAATGGCTAGAGCGAAGAAAATGAATATATCTTTTTTGATCTGAGTGGAAATTGAACTAACATTCGTCGCTTTTTAGAGTCAGTCTACGCCGTGACAAAATATCAGATTCTTGTACTATTCATATTTTAATTTTATCTCGGCAAAATATCATTTAAATATTCAACATAAATATTGGCAGGGTTATGAGAGATAGTCAAAGATCTAGTTAGCTACGACGTTTCGAACGTGCCAGTGACAGTCGAAGATGTCAATACTAAATGCTTCCACTACATAGCCCAATAGAACCGCCCAGCTCTGAAAATTGTGCAAAATACATTTGCCAAGTCAAAGTCGGACACACCCATGAAGGGTTTTTAATATACAATTAGTATCTGAATGATAAATCTCGATTTAATTACTTATAGGCTCAGGGTAGCAAAACAAGCTTATATATATCTCAGTTTGACAAGAAATATTTACAAAAATATTGTAAATTTTTATACCTCCTAGCGTAGTTCGACATAGGTGGTGATAACGTCCTGTAACTAGCGTTCTGCATGAATATTTTGAAAAAATCGTTAATGTCTATAAAAATATATTGGCATATTTTTGTTGCTATCTTTTATAGTTACTTAGATGTGCCAAGCAGTAAAAAATACATACATTTTACTAGTGAGCAAATTATTTAGTTTAAAAAAAATTATAAATAATTTTAAAAATCTAGCCATAAATATCCCGTTTTTGGCTATTTGGCTAAGGAATGTTAAAAATCAGTCTCAAAATTTATTATACTTTTTTAAATTATACTCATTTAATATAATATATTGAGTTGTTTAAAAGATAAATTTTGTTTGTTAAATATGAACTACGTTTATATGTAAGTATTTTTAACATTTAAAACAATACTGTTAATTAATTAAAAGTTAATTAATTGAGATAGTCAAAATATAAATAATCTGATGACAAATCGTTATTTCGCCCAGGTGTGCTGAAGGTCGCCGCGATTAGAAAACTTTTTAATTCGTTCATTGTTTCACGACAGTTCATACCCAACACGTAATTTATAATACTTGTGGGAACATTCGAGAATGTAATAATCCCTAAAATTTAACTCCCTCGTGCCTTTTTTCCGAGCAACTTACACGAATATTTATTTCGAAATGAATTTACATATTTTTCTACATTGGATGAAAATTTTGTTTCGGTAAATATCTAATCTGTTTTCCAATACTTATGTAACGGTTGTGATGATTCATATTTTACCTATATGTATATTTATTTGATTTCATTAAAAGTTTGAGGCCGTCAGCGGCGTAGCGTGACAGCGTCTATTTGTAATTGTGATGAACGTGAATTATTATATTTAAATTGTTTTTATTTTAAACAAATTGAACACCACTGAGTGGTGAATCTTCGACATATTGTCTAAATATTTCTTTATTTTTTGTTAGAAAGAACCTAAAAAACTATTTTCAATGCGTTTTGTCTAAATGAGCTCATTACTTGGTGAAGGCATATCTCAACGTCTCATTCTAAATATATATCTAACTAATCAGATAAGACAAGTAAAAATATTTTGAAAGAAAAAAATATATATTTTTTCGCCTTAATAGGCATAAACAGCCATGTTCAATAAGATACGTTTCAGTGATTATAAGCATACTGTAAAATACTTCTACCGTTTTAATTTATATAAAATTATGCAGGTTAAAATGAATAGAATAATAAAAGTTACATTATTAGACTACAGTAGACCGAAAACTCACAAGTACACAAAACTGAGCGCGATAGTTTGCGGCGTTGTCCATATATTTGCATTTTTCCGCACCATTTCCATTCGCCGGCTGGCAGATGCAAAGCTGATACCACTTTAATCCTTTTACGTTTTTACCTTTTGGTAATATTATATTTTATAATAGTGTAAGAAAATCGTTTTTATGAACCGTCTTCATCTATTGAAAAAGATTTACTTAAAATTTCAGTGCCAATTAAAACTATGAATAGTCATACTTTTATAAGTGCCTAATATCTTAAGTTACCTAAAAATGTGTTGCCAAACTAGTAGTACAGTTCGTTTGTATATAATTGAATGTGAAAAAATAATTAAATATATAACCTGTAAGCCATATTTTATGTTACTCGTATTCATTATAATTAATAAAATTAGCCTTATCGACAGTATGCCTAATCCTAGCAGGGCAAATAGAGGAAGCGCAGGAAATATGAGAACCTAGTGTTAAGGTTCCCTGTTCCCGTTATTGTATTATTATTATTTCTATGTTGGTTGATGTAACTCAGCTCTAAAAATTACATAAATTACATTTACCATAGAACAAGTGGCATATAAACACTTGACGCTCATATGCGTTACATTAATAACGACAAGGTATTATATTTAACCTGTAACAAGTTTGCTAAATAACTAATAACTAATAGCTTAGCTGTACTCCAGATGGCTTGTTGGGCTATGTAAAATAAATACTATTACATAATGACTTCTATTATTCTAATAATGGTTATTATTCTAATTTAATCTTTATTAAAAACGTATTCAAATTACAAGTTTTACTTCAAATTAACATAAAAGCTTTATTCATGGCACGTCTCTACGAAGGCCACTGCGGGATTCTTCAATTAATTAACGAATATTCTTTAAAAGCTTTATTTTTAAATGATTTAATGTAGGATCATGTAAAGAAGTCTAATATATTTCCGTGTTACATACTTATTTCATTAACGAGTTCAAAATATAAAAGTAAAAATATTTTATTACAGCTCCACGGTATAGACTACACCCAGATCTAGACTAGAACAAAAACTAGACCTAGATCTAAATATAAATATTTACTGAATATAAATATATATCTTTCAATAGTTTCTTTTCGCCCTAAAGGTTATCTAGAAGAGATGTTTACTAAGCCATAAGAACGCCTTTTCTGTTATTTTCCTCATTTGTATGATCCCATATATAAATAAAGAAATGAATAAATATATGTGTATAATTACATACTATATGTACTTTGTTAAATTCAAGTCTAACAAAGTAATATTATAATATACATTAAGTGTATTTATTTTGTAAACACGGCAAATAGTAATTAACAGTTTGACCCAAACTACCAGTTTTGGCTATGCTCATGAAGTTTGGCACTTTAGATAGCTCTTTAAAGTTGGACTCCTGCGGTCACACGTTTGCCAGATGAATGAATGAAAGTTGGTGCACTGTGGTCGAACACCTATCTTGTTTCATCGAGTAAAGCGGAAAGAAATGAGCTTATCAAAGTAAAAACGTTGCCATAGTTTGCTTTTATTTTATTACTCTTTTTTATTAATATTTAACATAATTAAAAAAATGCACTCAATACTGTTTATATTGGGGCAAAGTTAGGAGTTTCTTTTTATTGAACATGGTGCATACGTGTTCAATTTTAACTTGAAGCAATGTTTGTTGGAGCTAGTGGGATAACATCTGACTTTCAGTGCAATGGTTGTAGATTTGCTTTCATTACATATACTCTGTATATATAAGTATTTTCCCTCTCAATTAATTCTCATAAGAAAACACACAAAACGTAAGTACAGCACAACGTAATAAGATATTTTATTATAATAAGTGGAGAGACGTATTAATAATGTGTGTGACAGTCTGATTAGTCAATATGAGACGTTAAGCTCCGTTAATTAATTGATAATTTTTGGATTTTTTTTTTTTTTTTTTTTTTTTTTTTTTTTTTTTATAGTTGTAATGGAACAGGCGTTTGTCTCCCATCTCACCTGATGGAAAGTGTAGATGAAGACGAAGGTGGTACACGCCCGTCCAGAAGAAACCTGTTCACTCTACTCTTAAAGGCTCCTGGGTTATATTTATCAGGAAAAATAGACGCAGGCAGGTCGTTCCAAATCTTGGCGACTCTCACCAAAAACGAGCTGCTAAAACGTTTAGTTCGACATTTGGGTATGTCAACCATGTAAGGATGAAACTTTTGCCTACGCCTAGTTGTCCGATAAAGAAATGGATAAGGCTTAATCAGTTCGAAGAGAGCTTTCGAGCACTCTCCAAAGTGCATCCTATAGAAAACCGATAAACTGGCAACTTGACGACGATGCTCAAGCGTGTGTAGTCTGCTATTTGAGAGCTTTTCATTATTAATTAATCGACGGGCTCTTCGGTCAACTGAGTCTAAAGCCTCCAGATGATATTTGGCTGCACCATCCAAGAGGTGACTGCAGTACTCCATGCAAGATCGAACTTGAGCAGTGTAAAGATTAAGTAGCTGTTCAGAGCTGAAGTACTGCCGAACCTTAGAGAGAATTGATATTTTCTTGGACGCAGATTGTGCCATAGACTCAATTTGTTGGCCAAAGTTCAGGTTAGAGCAGATGATAATACCTAAAAACCCTAGATAGTCAGCAATCGGTAAGGATACACCTTCTAACGTTGGCGTTAAGTCGAAGCTACTTTTTTTCGCGGAGAAAAGACATGCCTTTGTTTTGGAGGGATTAAACTTAACAAGATTAGCGTCACCCCAATCGGACACCCACTGCAAAGTTAAGTTTACCCGTTCAATCATGGACTCTCTTAAGGACCGTATTTCCACTGGACTAGCTCGCGAGTTGGTCATGTACCTCTCAATCACCGTGCTGTCATCGGCGTAGCTAATAATACCGGGTCTTAAAAGATCATTTATGTGCAGCAGAAACAAGGTTGCAGAGAGAACTGATCCCTGAGGTACCCCAGCATTGATTGCCATTAGATCAGACGAGCATCCATCTAAGACAACCCGAATAGAACGTTCCCTCAGGAAGTCACAAATCCAATCACAGAGTTCAGTAGGTAAGCCGTAAGCTGGAAGCTTACTGAGTAGTGCCTCGTGCCAGACCCGGTCAAAGGCTTTTGAGATGTCTAATGAAACGGCTATTGCTTCACCGTGACCCTCTAAGGCCTCGTTCCAAATTTGAGTGGCATATATTAGCATATCTCCAGTGGAGCGTCCTTTGCGAAAACCATATTGATTATCACTAAGAAGCTCGTTTGCTTCAAGGTAAGTTAGGAGACGCTTATTCAATATGCATTCCATAATCTTACAGATTATAGAGGTGATCGCGACAGGCCTGTAATTGGCTGGGTCTGCACGGCTTCCTTTTTTGGGGATAGGTTGAACGTTAGCAAGCTTCCAAGATCTCGGGACTTTACTAGTTTCTAAAGAGAGTTGATATAGACGAGTCAGAACAGGAGACAACTCGGGTGCACAACACTTCAAAACCACTGCTGGAATGCCATCAGGACCACTGGCCTTATTAACGTCCAGATTTAATAAACATTTCAGTACTTCTTTTTGATGTATTTTAACGGCGCTCATTTTAGGGCCAAACGGAGATAAGTGAGGTGGACACTTACCGTTGCTATCCAGACGAGAATATTCAGCGAAGAGATTGGCAAATAGATTGGCCTTCTCCTTAGCACTGTGCACCAGGGATCCGTCAGGTTTGAGCAGAGGAGGCAGCGAAGAATGACAAAAGTTTTTCTCGACCGACTTAGCAAGGCTCCAGAAAGCTTTGCTCCCTGAGGGAAAGGAAGCTAACTTTTCCCCTATTCGGCCAATGTGGTCAAAATGAGCTATTTTAATCGCTTTTTTACACCTTTTAGCAGCTGCGTTGTATGTTTTCTTCTTAAACTGGAGATCCAAGGCTTTGTTTTTACGAGCGTCAGCCCAAGACAAAAAGGCTTCACGCTTACGATTTTCAGCTAAGAGGCATTCAGCATTAAACCATGGGCGTGTTTTGGTCTCAAGGGATACTTCAGCAAATGGAATAAAATATTCCATGGCCTGATAAATCACGCTCGAGACAGCGTCTGCGCAGCACGATGGATCTCTAGAAGAAAAACAGACTTGCTTCCATGGATAAGATGCGAAAAAGTGACGCATCTCATCCCAATCCGCTGACTTGTATCGCCACACTCGTCTAGTGCCTTTAGGGCTGGTATCAGGAGGCGAGTAATGCGACACAGATTTTACCACACAATGATCGGATGTCCCGAGTGGTGGAGAAACGGAAACCGAACATCTATCTGGATCAGTTGTCAGCAAAAGGTCCAGGCAATACGCAGTGTGGCATAATTGAAAAATGATAAACAACCTGATGAGAAAAGTGATATATCACTAAATACTTTCTGTAAAGCTTACTTGTATTTGTAAAAAATAATAAAGTATAGAAATTAATTAATAACTTTGCGGCATATAAAATAACCAACTACACATTCCATTATGCGGGGTATTTTTTAATTAGTAAATAGCTCCATAAATGTAGGTCACGTCTAAGTATTGTGAAACAGAAATAAAATAAACGATGTTATGTATCCTGTCTAAATTAATCTTGATATTCCATTTGTTCGCTTCGGCCGATATGATTAATGACGGTTGTGCTGGAATTTCATATCTGAGGTATTTTGAATTTTATTGAAATATTTGCATTTACATTACATTATAATTTCATTTATTTTTTTATCTGTATTTATGAAAATTTTTAGGATAAAATATGCATAATTAATTATCAATTGCAGAATGAAGATCATGAGGGAGAGCAGGTCAGGCAGGTCTGACTAAAGACAGTATCTAGTGTCGAGATATTCCGTTTTCGTAGGTAGCTATTGGAACGAATTCTATGGCATTGTCCTATAATGACTTCAATGGCTCTAAATTTCAATGATTCCTTAGACATTGTGCTGGATTAATATCTCGACCTTCGAAGAACTTAACGACAGGATGTCCTCAACTACACGAATCCTCTCGACTGCACAAATCTTTGGTTGTTGCATCTAGTATTGATGTATCATAATCAATCACGACCACTCTCAAGAGTCGACTAGTGAGAAAAAACTCTAAGTTATAATTATAGTAATTTTAACGAAAATATTATATTTACAAATCACTTTGAGTTATGATAAATAGGAGCAAAAATATGAAGGTTTTTTATTATAGATAAATATATTTTTTCGAATTGAAAATAAGTAATAACTACCTTACACATGATATTTATTATAATAAAGCTGGAAAATATAGTGGGCCGCCATAATTTAAAAGTAAACAATTTATGTATGTATGTCAAGTTTCGTATTATATATTGTAATATATAATTCTGTAGTTCTTTTTTATAACAAAGAAACGAAATAAAAGGATTACTCCCTTGAAAGTAATAAGTTTTATATGTTGCCTTCATAGTTTTAGCTTTAAGGAAAGTGGATTTTGTTTGGAAGGATCGTTAAGAGTTCGAACTTATTCCAGTTTTTGCTATTTCCAAGAAATTTCTGAGTGGCGGATAGCAAGGATTTTTTACAGTATTTTTGTAATACTGTGATATTTTGACTGGGCTATAATAAAGCAAACTTGTATATTAATGATAAAAAGATATAATGTTTGTTTGGTCAGAAAAACTGAATCTTTATAGGATTATATGTTTATTCATCTGTTTGTTCATATATCAAAACCATTTTTTTCAGCTTTACGCTTTATCCCGCATATTGCAGGGTAGGCATAGGGAATTGTAGAAACCATATGAACCTAGTGTATTTTTTTTTTATTTCAAAATAGTTAGCTCTACAGACACTTGGTCCGAACCCTTTTTTAACTTACACTATATGTTGTTATTATAAATATTGATTATATTAATACATAGAATTAATATTTATCATAATGAACATCTATTATAATCTTTACATTTTTTTTTATATTTAATATTACTTAGAACTAAGGCTATGGCTGATAAGCGAATTACACAAGTTTATATGTTTTATCCTTGGTTAAATAAAATTAAATTTTATAATAAATTAAGGTCACTTGATAGTGTTACACAATAATGACAAAAAAAAAGCTTTGATGCGACTTATATCATAAATATTAGGGCATGTCCGCTATAATTGAAGTTGTGACCGCTGCGTTCCTGTCTTTCATGGCCATCTTCAAGTTGTACTCCACAATGCTTTTAGTTGTTGCATCCATCGCATTACGAATTAGTCTCATGACTGCATCGTCTTTGCCCTCGCTATAGTAGGTGCAGCTGTTGGTGTGTCGCGATATTGCTACGACCGCATGCGAGACACTATCATGTAGCTGCAGCTTGGCCGATTTGCTGTTAATAACTACGACAGTCTCGCTGGTCAGGCCTTGAGCCTCATGAATCGTCAGGACCTTCGACCTGACGGTCTTAAGTTAACCTAGTGTTAAGACACTCCGTTGCTTAGTCCCTGTTTTCTCCGTTCCCGCTTACCACATTTTTCGAGGCATTGCGTGCTGAGTGGCAGAGCTTAACGCCGCGCTTTGCTTAAAACCATTTTCTTAAAATCGAAATTCTTAGAAATACTTAATGCCTTGAATATTACGAAAAAAAAAACAATTCTAAGACAAAAAAAATCATCAAAAATTTTTGGCATTTGTATGAAATTCCCTGCGTAATTAACACACACACAGTAATGATAGGTTGACGTATAGCTAAGTATTATCATGAGAACTTTAAATACAACAAAAGAAAAGATCGTAAATTGTAAAACCATATAAGTTCCAAATTTAATGCAAAAATACAATTACAAGTTTATGTAGTTCTTTTCATACAGATTAGGTACATGCTTACAAATATGTACAAATCGCACTTAGCATATATATTATCTGCTGTAAATACTAAGGACTTAACAGTAGTGGTACATACAGAACATATTAAAAAAAAAACAAATGTCCTCGGGTAGTTTGCCATTTTAAGTAAATAAAATAGCTTCAAACGATATAACTAAAGAACTGAATTAAACTGAACTGAACTAAACTACATAATCAAACCATATAGTATACTTAAATAGGTCAAGATTTAATTGATGTTACTAAGTATGGCATTAGTTCTATTCTTATTTTATAATGTTTGTATTATTTCATAAACAACGACTTTAATAGATTTATTAAATATTGATGGAAATAATAAAAGATAAGCATTATAGAGAAGTAATTTATTATTGATTAAAACAATACCTACCTAGAAAAACATAGAGTTTAATTAAACATTATATTTTATCTGTTGTCAAATTTATACTACAATAACAAGAACTATCCCAATAATATTTTCATATTTAGATAGGCAAAGGCGTTGAGTCAATATAAAATATATCGATTTATAGCTCTCCGTGCCCGTTTTACTTTTTCGCTTATAGAAAATATCCGGTTGATACGAGTCGTGCAGAGGTCGAATGTTTGAACAGGACATTGCTACGAAGATAGTTCTTAGAACGTACCACGTATTTGCCGGGTATTGTATTCGTATGCAAATACTGACGATATTTCAATTTTACTCTGAGAATACTTGAGAAAATGTTACTAAAGTTTAGCTTATATTATGTAAGACAATATTAAATGTTACTATAATAAATAATATTATTATAATAAATAATGTTTCATAATAACGTTTGGTAATTTGTGAATAAGATTTACTGTTTGCTTCATTTATAAATCATGAAATAGTGTTCAATTCAATTTTTATTTAGCAATGAACATTATATACGTGCCCAAAAATTTTGCTTACCCAGTTTGGTTATTCAAAGTTTTTACAATATGTTATATATTTATGTTTTACCTTTATATGCGGAAGTGGCAGTAGAATGACATATTATTTATATATACAAGTGTTGCTAGTGACATATTCGCTTAAATGTCTAAATACATAACCATAAAAAATTAGATTTAATATTATTTAATATATCTACACATACTCGTCTGCACACAATGTTCAAGGTTCCACAAATAAAATTTTAAACAATCGACTCGGATGCTCTAGAATATCAAAACGATAGTTGAATATGCATTGTTTAAATCAACTACTGTACGGGTTTTAATGCCTCTGCTTTGGGCATATTTATTGACCCAAATAAAAGGCTATAATTATGTGCTCTAATTTCGTACCTCAATAATAATTAATGTTGTTTCCTTTGATGATCGGGTCTTTGTTTTAGATGAAAGTCTAATAGAAAATCACAATACAGAAGGGATTGATTGTTAGTGCTTTGTTTTAAGTTTATAAGAGAAATTAAGCCTTTTAAGATAAAATATTTATGAAATTTATAAGTCCTCTAAATAATTATTAAGATTAATATCTTTTAAATAAATGACGTATATATATATATATATATATATATATATATATATATATATATATATATATATATATATATATATATATATATATATATATATATATATATATATATATATATATATATATATATATATATATATATATATATATATATATATATATATATATATATATATATATATATATATATATATATATATATATATATATATATATATATATATATATATATATATATATACACAAAAATATGTATACCCTAGCGATTTCTTTTTTATATTTATTTCTTGATTCTACATTTATGATAAAATATTTCAAGAAGGGTTAAATCTTAGAATAAGGCTAAGATTTGTTAGAGCTGTACTAGAAGGAGTCAGAGTTTCTTTCATTTGCATCACGGTAATATTCAATTTCCTAAAAGCAGTACTTCATTAGTTTTTCTTTGACGCGACCCGCATTTTGTATTGTTTCCACGCTTTGCGAAGCCTGCTTTTAACCCCGGAGTAATGTGACCCCTTTCGTTTTTGTTTAGCAATTTTTTGCGACCTTTTAGGGATGAAACTAGAACGCTGGCTGACGCGTTACAAAATATTTTTTCTTCGTTCTGTAGATTTGTTTAAAATATAACATAATAATTCATGTGATTTGATAGAACAAATACAATATTACATATATTTATAGTATATTAAGGTTTCCTGAAAAAAAGATATTGGACAACAAATTAAAAATAAGATAAGATAATATATTGTTCCAACAATCATTTTAAAATATTATCACAATATGGTAATAAGAATATAATATAATCTGTTTTATTAATATAATCTCCACCAGAATATATGCAGCATGCACTTTTTTTCGCATCGTAGGATTAGCACAGAGATAAGGGAGTGTTCCATACTTTCCACCTAACACCATTTCAACTAAATCGGCAGGACTCAACGCCACCTTTTGTCTACCAAAGCAGGGAAATGAAAATAATCGTAATATAATTTTCCCTTGAGAGGGGATCGAACTCCAACTATTGTGTTTAAAGTCAGATCCTGTCCCATTTAGCCTAAAAAGTAAAAATATTGATGTTAAATAAAGTAATAAGAATTTAGTAAAATATATTTCTCCAACAATCAACTAATTCCGTTCGTAAACGCCTGGTATACAAAACCCTTCAGATATATTTGGGTGATTGAATAATAAACATCAAAAAGACATCATCATCATCATATTCACGATTCATACATTCAAATTTCCTTATTTATTATATTACTACACAATTTATTACACAAATTCAATCAAGTATCACAATGTGTATTTTATCGCAGGCATGTATTCAATAATTTCTTGAAACCTTATCTCGAAACATACGACGAAAGCTATCATCGCTATTTCAGAAGATATCGATATAGTTTGAACTTTTTGCGAGTGTTGAAAATGATACGAGAGAAATGAATTTCTTTTATACTAAAAGAAGAAAATATGTTGGAAATTGTACCTCTCAATAACGCTTAGATGGAATATGTATCTATTTGTATCTGAAAGCTCCGAGGAAGTAAAATGCCATAGCTTTTCCGTACACTCCTACGCATTTTTCTTATTTCCCGATGGGACTAGCATATACTTTTAGGACTACGAAAAACTTTATCAATGTTTGACTTCGACTTGTGAATATTAAATCAAATGGCGTGCGGGCGTGTCGGACGTAATTCGTACCCATTGTGTGCCGTTGTTTGCCCTTCAGATATTCAATAAACTTTATAGACAGGTGAATGTTTATGGGTAAAGTGTTAAATAAGCGAACATGTTTAATAAATTAATATTTTAACAAAACAATTGTACGATAAATATAAACGTATAGCGAAAAAAATAAAAAATATTAAAAATTATAAGTATTTATAAAAAAAGTAAGAAAAGTGTCAAAATCGTACTTACAAAGAATACTCGCATTTCGGTACATGTCACGTTTTTTTTTAATTACAATAAAACAATAACTTTACTCGACTTTTTCCATGAATTGGAGATTGAACTCATAATCATTACATTGACAGTGAGACACTGGCCCACTGTGTCATCATGGCGTTAAAACATTCGTTTAAATTATTGGCTTTGAGGCTCGCCTGACACAAATATATATTATTTTTTACGCTGAAAGTGAAATAGGTCAACCAAAAATTCATTTAGCACTTAATAGAATTAGTTTCATATGGTTATGTGTATTTTTTAAACACATTTGCAATCGAATTAGGTTTATGCATCAGTTGATTATTATTCCTAAATATTATTTCATTTTTATTATTTTATTTTTATTATGAAACAGGCAATTATTAATTATTTAAATTTTTATTTAATTATTTTATTGTTATTAATAAAATCATTATCTCTTATGATGGTATATTAAAATCTTAATAATTTGAAGTACATTAAAATATATTAGTCTTCATTTTTTATGACATTACTTTTAAAGACTTTTATCTACAAATTTAGTTTTTAATATTTCATTATACTGTATATAATTAACTAACTACAACGCACAAGTCAACAAAGAAAAAAAATGTATATTGATTATAATTTATAACACATTGAATTGTCTATACTGTATACACGAGTGCTTCCTACACTCACTCATTTGCATAATGAATTCATTAGTCTTGAAAAGCTGAATAATTTTCTTGACTGCATCTATGTATATAAATAAAATTGTAATGTATGTTTTGTGTAAGTGGGCATAATTATTTATATGTTACAGAAACAAAAAAGTGTTCTTTTGTTTTAATATATGTATAATGTTGTTTTTACACAAAATAATTGGAGAGGAAAAAGCAACTCTTAAACTGTTGATAATGCGCTTTGATCAGTTATCGCTAATTGGTAGCTAATTTTATAATAAAGTAAAAATATTATTTTACCTGGTACTGCCCTCTAGTTGAGCAGGTTAGGATGACGCCAGTGTCGTTGGTGAACTCGACGTGATGCGGCGGCTCTGTGATGATTAGAGGTCTTCGAGGCTCTAGTGACGCTTGAACTGCTGTTGAAAAAAATATCAGTTAAGAAACAACGTATTAAAGAACATATTACTTATTTAAAAATAGATAATATTCAGCATTTTTCGTCTATTTAAGCTTCATACTCGTTTCAACTTTTGCTAACATGTTGCTACATTTTGTCCTACCAAAGAAGAAAGTAAAATTTTTCTTTTTAGTGGGTCATCCTTAACCCACAAACCCTCAAACCCACTCCAGTGTACCAGGAAGGTCTCAAATTACAAATATAACATACATTATCATTACTTTGTAGATTCTTTTTGCTCGTATATAAAAATAAATAAATATCTCATTATTTCTTTTCCTAATTGAGAACAACAATTCCAGAACAACTGATAAAATCAGTTTTTACACGCGAAACTTGTATCCGTCGGAAAAACAGGACAAGGCATCGCTTAACTTACTTGATAGTTATCAAAGTCCCGTGAGACACGTTAGCGGTAGGGATCGACTCTAACAGCACTTACAACACCTGGTCGTAATTCGCCATTTTAAGGAAGAGTTTCACAAATCGGCTTTTATACTTCATTGGCGCTTTTTACATTTTACCTTTTAGATGTTTAATTCCATACTTAAAGGCACAAAGATCTTTGATTTTTTTCCTAAGACATATCAACTTTTAAAAGCTTTTAACATAATACGTAATTTTTTTTATATTGCTTTAATTCTGTGTCAATTTTTTTGCAAATCTTTGTGTAAAACAAAATAGCTAAACACGTTATCACATTATTAATAAAATTTAGATGTATAACTTATATTACACAAGCGTGTCAAGACATCAGTTAACCCAATCCATGCTTATCTAAGTCCCATGGGGGACATTAGCGGAAGGGACCGGGTCTAATAGCACTTTGGAATACACCTCTGCCTGCGTCGAGCTGTGAAATGTTTTACAAATACGTTTATGTCCAAGATGGAAACTCAATCTAATTAAGATCGATTTTACTTGTTGACTTATTTAAAATATGAATGTTGTAAATCTTTGATGAATACGAATACTTAGCATTTATTTTTTTCAGATTTTCGTTCAGAGTTCGGATGTTTCGCTACACCCATTTTGTATTAACAGTACAGCATAAACATAAAGCCTTTTGGAGGATATACTCTACACTATATAGATATTAATTTGTCTTACAATATTAATAAAACATCATATAAATTATTCAAATTATATTTCATTTATATATGTAGTTTAAAGTAAGCATAACAAATTCATGTATGTGTATATGTATGTATAGTAATTTAAAGTCGATTACAAATCCTAGGACATAGCAATCACAATCGAACAGATTGTAAATTACGTCGATAGCATCAGACAGACAGGTATCTGAGATGAGTATCTATAGTATTCTATAGGTAGCTTTGCCGCAAGCCGCAGCTTTCGATTTCCGTTTAATTTTGCGACAACCGCTCTTCCTTCTATATTGAACAGAATCTAGTAGAATTTACTACATAAACTCGACGAACATCTATGAAATATGTTTTTTAGTTTATTTCTTAGTAAGTTTTGGTATAATTGTTCTTTGTTATTACAATTTTTATGAACGCCGTTGTGTAGAATTTTGATATTTATATGTAATTGAACACTTAAATATACACTGTTATTATAATGTATAAATAAAGAAGTATAGTAACTTATAAATTATAATTGAAAATGTTATTAAATTTTAAATAATAGCAAACAATAATAATAATTTCTTTGTCTTTGACTATATCGCTACTTGTTCCGTCAAGTCAACCCCTTCTTGAGACTAGATATTATATAGAGCTTCATCTGTCGCAATATTAATTGTGTTATAATGAATTGTGACAGTAAAGCGAACGCTCGAGGCGCTTTTGACACTCACAAGACGTTCATTCCATCTGTGATTTGCGTTTACTTGGCAAAATCTCTTCAAGTAATAAATAGCTTCTTAGAAGAAGCGTATATAGGTTGTAATTTAATATGACTTAATTTATTTCACCGGTAAACATTTCAGTATTTAAATGATTTGAATATGAAATTTTAGCAATTTACAAGTCTTCCAAGAAATAAATGCCTATTTTAATTATGTAGTAATGTAAAAAACACTTAAGTGCCATTCTAGACAGATTACTATTTAAAAAGGCTTAATATATCTATTTCCATGAATTAAACTCCACGTATATGTTTGTAGGTGTTTTTAGTGATGTTGCTGTAAATGTAAATTTTTCGATTAATTTATTTATTTGCATTAAGAATTATGAAACCTTTGTGGGTTGCAATTCTCTGTTGGGGAATGGATTGTTTTCATTTTTCATTGATTTTTCGCTTTGGCAACTTGTTACCTTTCGCCTGTATATCTCCAAGTGCGGAAATTATATGTCAACATAAGTAAGTAGATTTTGATTACACAATAAATTTTGTTCAGATCTAAAATGTTTAAATTCTCTTCGTTAGAAGACACAGATACATATCCTTAAAAACGTCGTATTCAAAGTATTAACATTCTAACTTATAAATAAATAAATATCGACAGCCGCGAATATAAATCTAGTGCAAAGAAATATTTTGAATATCAACTATATATTATAATTAATTTAAAAAGATGAATATTAAATATTTTTTTCATAACTTAAACAATTGATATATTTATATATAATATGAATAACATATTAATTAAAAGCTCAAAACAATCTGTCTCTGATTTGTGTACAACTTAATGTCCTTTGAAGGAGTAATTAATGTTTATGTAGCGCGAATGGGATGTATGATGAGTGTATTATGGCAATGAATACAGTGATTTTAACTATAATTAGCAGAATATTATTACTGGTGACACTGTGGCGCAGTTGGTATTTATTTTGTTCAAAATTATGGCTACAAACGACCGTCGTGGAGCAGAGGCGTAAGCGTCTGCCTGTAAACGCGATGGTTTGTAGGTTCGCTCCCCACTCGGGGTAGATGGATTTTTCTATTTCCATTTTCTTCGCTCTGGAAACTAGGCAAAGCACGGCGTTGAGCTCCGCCACTAAACACGCAATGCCTCGAAAATGGCGGAAAGCGGGAACGGAAACAGGAGGGACCAAGCAATGGAGTGTCTTAACACTAGGTTCATGTGGTCCTTGCAGTTCCCTCTGTCTACTCTGCCATGTGTGGAATAAAGCGTGAAGCTACGAACGATATTATGTTTAATTTATTAAACATATACTATGTATTTCGGTTTCATAATGTATTGGGATATTAATCTCTTATTTAAGGTAATTATTAAAATCTAAATTGTATATTTGTAATAATATTGTCACAGTCTATAGTATTTTTTTTATAGCTTTACGCTTTATCCCGCACATGGAAGAGTAGGCAGAGGGAACTGCAGGAACCATAGGAACCAAATGTCCGTTGCTTTGTCCCTGCTATCCGCCTTTTATCGAAGCATTGCGGGTTGAGTGACGGAACTCAACGCCGCACTTTGTCTAGTTCCCAGAACAAAGAAAATGGAAGTAGAAAAATCCATCTTCCCCGAGTGGAAATCAAACCTACAAACCGTAGCGTTTACAGGTAGACGATATGCCTGTGCGCCACGATAGTCCTCAACTACGTAATTATTATAGTTTAACATTTTATACTACAAGCCAATATTTCAAACCCATATCGATTATAACATGGGCATAGACTTAAAAAGAAAAAAGTACGGAAGCTGCCTAGACAGAGTTGTCAGTGTCAATTAAGCGTTTGAAAATATCTGAATCCTGATGGAGTCGATATTGGAGAAGACACTTGAGAACTTGAAATGTACGAACGAATTATTTACCTGAAGGTTCTCACAATTTTGTATATAGTTGCAATTTTGTATATAATAAATAACGAAAAAGTGAGAAATATTTATTTATCTTAATATATGTATATATTATATATGTCTACCAAATATAAGCATGGGTGTCCAAAAAAATTCAAAAATCTAAATTTTTTTTTTTTTTTTTTTTTTTTTTTTAGCTTCACGCTTTATCCCGCACATGGCAGGGTAGGCAGAGGGAACTGCAGGAACTATATAAGAACCTAGTGTTAAGACACTCCGTTACTTAGTCCGTCCCCACTTTCCGCCGTTTTCGAGGCATTGCGTGTTGAGTGGCGGAACTCAACGCCGCGCTTTGCCTTAGATGCCAGAGCGAAGAAAATGGAAATAGAAAAATTCATCTTCTCCCACTGGGGATCGAACCCAGTAACCGTCGCGTTACAGGCAGACGTTGCGCCTCTGCGCCACGACGGTCCTCATCTAAAATCTAAATATTTTTTGATAAAACTTAGATTTTTCCCCAAGTAAGATAATATCTTATTTAAATAAAAAATTGAACATCTAAATGTGACTTTTAGTTTCGGCAGTAGTAATAATATCCATTTTACAGTCAGAAAACATATAAAGCTATTGTAAATAAATACATACGCACCGAGAGCAATCTGTGTAATATTAATACAAAGTAACCATTATATCTTACGAGCTAAAAGCTATTTAAGAATATGTAAGGTCGACTGTACAAAGGCTATAGTAGAAGCTCCAATCTCTCAGAACACTGATTGCCTCTATTCAAACCCCTGTTGCAACGTTAAGCGCCATTAATGTTTGTTTTTTTTTAACAAAGTTTTTAAATTTCAAATTTCTCTTGGTCGTGGTAAAGAATTTTGCATATTTAATAAGAAAAATTTTCATTTTCACTTTGGTTTGATCTATTTTTATTTTTTAGGGTAGGCAGAGGGAACAGCAGGAACCATACGAACCTAGTGTTAAGACACTCCGTTGCTTTAGTCCCTGCTTTTTCCATTCCCGCTTTCCGTCGTTTTTCGAGGCATTGCGTGCTGCGTGTTTTCAGAGTGAAAAAAATGGAAATAGAAAAATCCATCTTCCCGAGTGGGAATCGAACCCACAAATCGTCGCGTTTACAGACAGTTCTCTGATTTGATCTATTTAAACAGGAAATTTATTAGAAGGACAAGTAATTATTGGTTTTCGTTTTCAACTTTTACGCAGTAAATATTCTATGTTGTACTGTTAATTTGATATCCAAGTCCTCGTCTCAATAGCCAACTAACAATCCTACTACGCATTTGGTGAAAAACATAAAAAGTAAAGTATGAATATCTCGATAGCAAAGTCACGGTACAACGTAAACTAGTGTACAGGCATGCGTGAATATATATGTTGTATGTATGTGTATGTTAGTTAAGTCTAGCCGCATATTCTCCTTCTACTACAGTTGGCAGTAAATTATTGTAATTGAATTGAAGAAATATCAGCATCCATCTATATATCCTATAATTAATATAATTTCATAATAACTCGTCCACTTATATAATGACTTTCTGAATTATTGTTGTTGTAAATTTATGTTAAGCGATTTTGTCTTTGGTTATATTTTTAAAGCATTGCGTTTTTAAAGAAAGTAATTGAAACACTATATATAAACATTACAGAGGAGGACGTTTTAAATGTAAAATATGTCGTTATATACGCTTACCTTAATGTTAGACATAAATTTTTTAACAAAAAATGCTAAAAATAAATATTTTTCAAAGAAATATTAAATCAAATTTTGAGTACTGGCGAAAATTTTAAGTAATTTGTTAATAAAGTTATATTACATATATATATATATATATATATATATATATGTATGAAATTTCAAAGATAGATACATCTCATTTCATTCTGGTTGAATACGGCGTGCGTGGCTTCAGATCGCTCATTAGGGGCACAATAGCCCGTGATACAATACAGCGTAAATAATCGTAGACATAAACAATACTCTTTCGCTGCTGGTGCGAACCACAAGAGTCGAGATTGCTACACTGCCTAATAAGCAATATTTTACGTACTGGTATCTATTCAGAAAACATTAATTTTAAGTACTCATTTCGAACTTTCAGTGGGTGGGTGACTTTCAGATTTATTTAGCTGTGAATTGTAAAATGTTCTGTTGAACCGGTATTATGTATTTATATGTACACCGATTTATCATAGATATAACATGAACAAATAGTTTTTAACTATTAACTAACTTATACGCTCCGCTATTGTATAATTAATTATATAATTACGAAACTATATTATAGACAGACAGTCTCCGCTACTATTGGGGGAGTTTTAATTAATGGAGAAATTTGAGAGTGGTTAATTTCTTTTTTTTCTTGCAAAGTGTCTGGACATGCGTCAATGAGGCAATCCATTTTGATTAGACAGTAACAACTTATAATAAAGTTTTTAGTTTTACTCCATACCCTTTTTAAACTAAGTAAAATGAAAAGATAAATAAAAACAATAAGGATATTATAAAGGCTTCAATTTTCAGAATACTTGTTTTCAGCGCTATAACTGTACTACTAAAAGAGCAATATGGCGACTAGTAATTTGCTCAACTTTAATCTTCCAGTCTGCCTGTATAAGAGTCTGCTTGTAATTTGTAAATTAAACTACAGAGGAATAAATCATTTTAAAGAAGTAAGAAAATGTGTGACTAAAGCAACTAACATAATTAAACATGTGTTAAAGTGTCTTTTTAATTTAGTATTTTATGTAATTATCAATTTAAGTATTGCTTCGACTATTTTTTAAGTATTTTTATAAATATCACTAACAGTAATATTTTTTGTAAAAAATAATTTAGTCAGAAAGACTTACCAATCTAATAACTTTAATTAAAGACTTGCTATACGTAGAAATCTAATCTGGCATCTGCAATGCAATGATGTTGAACAACGTTTCTTTTAATCCAGACTCCTTTGTTACAACAAAACCAAAGTGCAGCTTCCATTACTGTGTAATTACCTATTCTGTATTAATTCTCAAACTGAATAAACATACCATACCATATAAAACATAGCATGTAATATATTATTTTGGTAAAATATTATTTATTTAAACAATAATATTTAAATCCATGTTTTATCGTTTCTATCCTAGTGATATCAAATTTCATCATCTAATTTTGCCCAATGTTTAATTGTATTAAATTTTTTTTAAATATAATTTTTAATTAAATTTAAAATAGGCATTGTTCCTGCATATCTTACAGCATAATTAGAAATTATTAGTACAGAATACATTAAAACACGTGAATGTGTCATATTATTAGTTTTTTAGCTTCACGCTTTATCCCGCACATGAGAGGGTAGGCAGAGGGAACTGTAGGAACCATATAAACGTAGTGTTAAGACACTCCGTTGCTAAGTCCTTGCTTTCTACGTCTCCGCTTCCCGCCTTTTTCGAGCCATTGTGTGCTGAGTGGCAAAACTCAGCGCCGTGCTTTTGCCTAGTTTTCCAGAATGAAGAAAAAGGAAATAGAAAAAACCATCTTCCACGAGTGGGAATCGAACCTTCAAACCCTAGCGTTTACAGGTAGACGCTTACGCTTCTGCGCCACGGCGGTCCTATTATATTAAAACAACTTAACGTCAAAAACGAAGCCCAGCCAGAACACTTACAACAGCTAAACCGACCGTTATGGAAACGTGATCGTCGAGGGTTGTTCTAAGTTACAAATTATGTGATTGTGTTGAGAAATTCAATACCTTGACTAACCTATATAGTATATATATGTATATGGTTTGAATTTCAATTTGAGATGTATAAATAATATTTTGATGAATATTTTTTTTGTTCCCTTTTATAGTTTCACGTTATTACATTAAAAAGGAAAGGCAGGTAGAGGTCACATTTTCAGTTGAATGTGTTTAGTTGGTAAAAATATTTTATTTTATTTTGTTTTTTAAATATTTTTCTCATAGTCAACGATCACAAAATTGTAAACGACAATTGTGACTGAACTCCAGGTTCTCTGAATGTTTTTTGTCTGGTACTTTTGTTTTTTTGTTTGGCACTTTTTACATTATCTATGGACTCGTGTTCAATTGACACTAAAAGACAATCCATCCTCGGCATAGCCTGAAGTCGATCTGAACTCAAAGAGCACCTTAGACTCAGAAATGCCCTACCTCAAACTTAAACATTATCCCTTCCATTAAACTGTGCCACGACAATAACTAAAGTATAATAAATATACAAAATACTTTACTTACCTAACATATATATATGCATTTATAAATACATAAATACATACTTAGCTGCCAGTATGTTTAAGTTTAAAGCAAGTGCAATTTAAAAGCTAGTTCTTTAGTTTCATATTGAATAACATGCAGAACAGGTGCGCGGGCTATGCCATTAGGAGATATTGCGTGCTACAATCCGCTTCGTCGCAGTAAGATTTCATTCATTTCCACTATAAAATGAATGATGGAGACGTATTACGTGTAATAAGTTGTGTAACATCTGACATACATGGAAATATAATTTAATTATCGTTAAGCCAGAGGTAACGAGTTCAAGTTTTTTGGATCTAAAATAATCTTTAAACGCCTATCAGTAGAAAAAAGACAAAACAAAATTTAATACAAGTCTACTTTGAATAATTAATAAAAAATAATTAATACATTCATTTTAATTCCCTTGGACAGTGTTCTATATCTTTAAGAACTAGTCGTCGCACTTAAAGACTTTTCCTGTAACAGCTTGTCTGACATAAATTAAGTAACTTGGAAGAGTTAATTATTTTAAAGTAACTAGTTATATAATTCTATGAAATTATTTATTACGAGTTCCTGAAATAAAATAAGGACATTTTAATTGCGAGAAAAAAATGTTTGAAACTTCCGTCTCATTAGAGATAACGTATTTTAAGATATGCGCTACATGATGTTGAGGACCGTCGTGGCGCAGAGGCGTAAGCGTCTGCCTGTAAACGCGACGGTTTGCTTCGATTCCCACTCGGGGAAGATGGATTTTTCTATTTCCATTTTCTTCTTTCTGGAAACTAGGCAAAACGCGGCGTTGAGTTAAGACTAAGACTAAGCAACGGAGTGTCTAAACACTAGGTTCATATGGTTCCTGCAGTTCCCTCTGCCTACCCTGCCATGTGCGGGATAAAGCGTGGAGCTAAAAAAAAAGATGTGCGCTTATCTGATCAGAAAAAAGATATAAACATATTGAAATATAATTATTCCCTCGATACTCAAGTACTGATCAAAATAGAACTATGATGTTAACCAATCATACACATATTAATTAATGTCATTTATTTAATAAAAACTCAACTCAATTTATATGTCAAGTGATAGTTTGGATTTGAATAGCATGTATTTAAATTTATAATGAAATATAAATATCTATTTTACTTAGTGCGAAGAGCGTTGTCTTCAACCAAATTTATTATATAATAGTGTCATTTACTATCACAAGTGACGTTACAAAAACAACATATTTGATTTGATAATATTCCATATATAGCGTACAAAACATAGTACACTATTAACATAGTATAATATTTTATACTCTACATGTCGCAAAATGTCCTAAATTCATTTACTCTCCAGGTCCATAAGCTTTGAAGCTAATTAAAAGAGCTTTGATCACAAGCTTTAACTTGCCCTCTATGGAAACTATTCGCGTAATTAGATAGTCTGTATATTCCATAAATACTTTATACAATTTAAAGCTCAGTGTTCCAATAAATTTTGAAAACTTTGAACACTCAATTTCCTCCATTAATTATTAAAGGATGCTGACGAAAAGTTTATGAGAATTATTTTACATAATTATTTCCCTATTTATACAGTATTTTATATATAAGAAATTTGTTATTTAAGTAAAATATATAACTTATATGCTTATAAATTTTTCGGTCGTATTTTGAAATATTTTTGATATCGTCTAATTCAAGTAGACTTCGCCTTTCTAGCCCTATATTTAGATTAAAAATATATTGTAATTCCATATAAACCGTTACTAAAGTGGAGGACCAACAAAAAATTACTATGCAAAAGAAAACAAAAAGAAAACATGAATAAGACGAACAAAACAAGAATATTAAAATAAATGATATTTTATTAAAACATAACCATAAAGATAAACTTTCCAAAAGCAGGATAAACTTGCCAAATATCGAATATTAACATTAAATAAAAAAGTTTACGCCTTACGTATAATGTAAGGGAAGTATAAAATGAAGGCGTTTAGGGTCTATTGAATTTACGGAAGATTTTCAGTTAGGCTCAATTTCCTCATGTAATATTTAATCGAGCGCAAGTAAATGGCCCTAGATGTGTTTTAGTTACTATATAATATTTTATCTTCTTCATTTTTTGATTCCATACAAAAAGGCTGTTTTTACTTATTGTTAAGAAAATAAAAGGATATATCTGACATAATAATATGTAGCTTTTACTTTGCACTATAGAGGAGTCACATAATCTTTAGTGTCAAAACACACTGTTTTCCGCTCGTTACTGATTTATAAATATCAGGCATTAAAGCTACCTAAAAAAATACGTTAGAATTTCATCGTATATTTCTAAAGTTTGTTATATCGAATATTTTATAATTTATTAACTATTTCCAAAAAATGTTGTGATCAATAAAAACTTTATGAATTACAAACAGTTAAAGTCAAACTTTTGGATAAACAAAGCTATGTATTTGCTCAAACTAGGCCAGACTTTAGTGTGCTTATAAAATAAAGTTTAAAAATACTGATATTACTTTGTTTTAATAAAATGGGCTAGTAATATTCTATAACAAATTTTATGTAAATAAAAATTAATGAACTTTAAATAAAACTATGTTATCATTATTAATGTAAAGTGTGAAAACGTATCCAAAAATCTTATTATAAATAAGAATGTTATGAAAAAGTATTCGCAATTTGTACGAAAGTAAAATATAATTTACGAGTTAATATTATAGTTAAAGGCTGTCGTGGCGCAGAGGCGTAGTGTCTACCTGTAACCGCGACGGTTTGTGGGTTCGATTTCCAGCCGGGGAAAAGGGATTTTCCTATTTCCATTTTCTTCGCTCTGGCAACTAGGTAAAGCGCGGTGTTGAGTTCCGCAACTCAATACGCTATGTCTAAAAAAGCCGGAAAGCAGGCACGGAGACAGCAGGGACTAAGCAACGGAGTATCATAACACTAGGTTCCGATGGTTCATGCAGTTCCCTCTGCCTACCCTGCCATGTGCGGAATAAAGCGTGAAGACATAAAAAAAATATTATAATTATTTTTGCTATGAGAAACTATTCTAACATTATTCAAATCATTTATGAAGAAAAATCGACATATTATGCTGTATTACCTAAATATGTACATAGGATACATTAGGTTTGGCATAATTCTAAGAGTATGTACCAAACTTTGCATATAGATCAATAGCTTGTTGGTATCCAGGCACACGCCCTAATGGCTTCTTGAGATGAACGTGTAATTTGAGAGATTCGTCGAGATGATGCATTGAATTCCTGGTACGAATTTCCAAATATTGCACATACATTTAATTAATTATTAGTTTTAGTTTTAAGATATTGCTTTATCGTTTGACAAAAACAGGAAACAAATACGTTGTTTTCCACCTTTGTACAAAGTAATAAAAAAATATTACGTATATAAATGGTTTAATAATTCATTTCTTTTATAAATTCCACTCGGCTAATTATTTTAAATTTCAAAACAAATGACGGCCTTTTTTAATTAGTTTAAGTCCATAAAACCTTATTTACATACAGCAAGCCGTAGTCACCCAAGAGGATATCTAATAAAATTTTCCTCTGTATTCTGCAAGCAACGCAATACATGTAAATTACAATGAATAATAAAATACTAATGAACTGCTTTATCATGAAAAGTGTTTAAATAGTACAGTTATTCGTAAATTTCAAAATAATAAAAATGCCTAACTACTGCAAATCGTCTTTTTGTTTGAAAATATTAGCTGTTCGCTTCTATGCTTGTTATGCCCCCTACAGCTTGTGCTTACTTGTGATATGCAAGGAATCTAATGTCAAAACTTACCGTTCTCTTCCTTCCATTTAAATATGAGAAATAGCCAATGAAGTGGTAATTTGACGGCATATGGGACTGGGTCGGAGAATAAGTACACAAATATAAGTATATATATAAATGTTTTTTGATAAAATAATGTTTTTTGTTTTATAAAAGATATCTTTCGTAAAAAAAAATATCCTTTTAATTATTGTCTTAAATTTAATTATTTTTTTAATATCTTTCATGAAAATATACATTTTCTCAAAATGATAAGAATATAAGAAAGCCAATTCTGTATAATAAATATTTATAAATAATATTGATTGATTAATGTATTGTTTGGTAATATATTCATGATATAAACTAAAAAAAAACCCTGCAAATATATTTTTTCCAGTGGGTTAATTTGTGTACGAACCATGCAGAAACCACGAGATAAATGACATTTGATATCATTATAGTAATGATGTAATTTGTATTTTTTTCATTTTTGTAATAGATAAAAAAATATACTATATTTCTTTATTAATTTCATTTCACGATTGCACACCTTATCTTAAAGAAAATGACTTAAAAATCCGCCATTTCACGTCGGCAGTGTTCTCAAGTGGAAATTAGTGTAGCTGTACTCGAGACGTCGCTATGATTACGTTGTCGTAATAAGGAAGGTATATTGTTATGGATATTTCAATAAACATATATTTACTATCAGATTATATGTTACGTGTCTTATAATTACAAACAAGATACACACATCTCACGTTTTCCCGCATACATTTTCAAATATCATATGTTAAGTGCAGAAGCTTAATAGCATCCGGGGAGGTTGCGGCTTCATACAATTTCTACTAAAATATTCCTTTTAATTCATGTTATTCTTATCACCTTATAAAATATCTGTTATTTTATGAATTCATCATATCATCATAACAGCCGTAGGACGTCCACTGCTGAACATAGGCCTCCTCCAGGTGGTTCCGATACCAGGAATCGAACCTGACCCTCCCGGGTGAGAGCCAGGTATTCTTATATTATATTTATGTTACGAATTACGGAGTCTATATCGGCCTACGACATTTACTTCATATTTAAGTTACTTATATTGTTTGAAAGTGAGTTTATAATTACCAAAGTCATAGAAATGTTCCTGTGAAGTTTCTAGCTTACCTCCTCTACGAAAAAAGTACTAAGAAGAAAGAAGTAGAAGTTTCTGCGAAAGTGCAGCGTCGATATTAACAATAACAATTCTAGTATTCTCTTAAGATGTGCAATGAAATGCATTATATTCAAAGTAGAAATTTGATCAATAAATCTCTAGACAACAGACGATCGGTTTAGATCGTTCGATTCGATCGTCAGTTGTTATGTCATTTTAAGCACATGTGCGGGAAGTTTGCATTATCAATCAAAATATTTTATTACTAAAAGAAGACATGCTCCTTGTTTTAGTGCCTTACCAAGATTTCTTAAAGTGATCTCAAATCTATATTATTTTCAGAGGTAAATGTCATTTGGAGTGTGTTTCAACCAATTTAAAAATTACTTGTAGTAATTCAAATTATAGCGTCTCAAAATTTAAATGCGCACATCCACCCAAAGAAAACTTTAAAAACATATAAATATATATAAATTTTAGCATTCCAACAATATGGGCTTCATTATTAACCGAGAACCATTAATTATAACTTGAAGAGCTTTAAAAGCTAATCTCTCCTAATTTAAGGCAATATTCATTTTAAAAGCCACCCTTTTATTCTTTCTTTCATATAAATTGGATATCATTTGTCTACCTCGTTGAGATGTTGATCATTAATCTTTTTAGTTCACGACCTCTTTTTTTAATTGCCGCTTCTTTTGTTTAACTAACCTTTTTAGGTAAAACAGTACAATTACGCTCATGTATTAGGTCAATAGAATAAAATATTTAAATCATATTATCTAAATATTGTAGTATGAATATAAAAATATAATTTTCCGTTTAAAATATACCCGAAGAAAAATATATTGCGTATTCTAAACATAAAAGAATCTTTCCATAACAAAGTAATGTTATTAACCGAATCTTTATAAGGTTTGTTAGGAGATAAACAGAAAAGATATTACCGGGCGTGAATGGAGGAAAGTTGTAAATAAGTTGAACGCCTGTTGCCTAATGGCTTCCCACGAGTTTCGCATTGGAAGTAATTCCGGCGAGTTTATTATAGTACAGCATCTGAGTGCCTCCGCGGGATTATGTGGAAATGATCCCGATATGAGGATAGACGTGCACACTAAAAATATACTTTGTTTTATTGTGTTTGTTTTGGAAATAAGGTAAAAACCTGCAAAACTATTACAAGGAATCTCACTTAAGCACCGGAAAATATAGCGATGAATTTTACTCTTTGCAATTACTATGACTATTCTTATATAAAGTGGACTGGAGTAAGTCCACTTTATAAATATTAATGTTATATTTTTCATAGTACCATAAAGAAATAAAACAATTTCTAATAAATGGTAGTTCATACTAAAAAACAGAGTGTAGCATAGCTCTAGAAACTAAATCTAGATCTAGGTTATCTATATATAGTTTAGGGAGACTAAGCTAAAAGAAATATTAATTCAGTTGTATACATAAAATATTTACCCTCCTCAATGTATGCAAACAAAAACGTGTGTAGTGTAGTTCTCCTTAGATAAACCATGCAATACTGTATTTGGTGGAAGTTATATTTTTGATATCCTTGTGCCACTCGCAACAGAGAAACTAAACAAAGAAACTAATTTTGAAATATCAGTATTCAATTCAACAACCACGAGCTGTCAGACTTACTATATCAAAATGGCGTCTTTTAAAGCCATTTATACGATAATGGTCATTCAATAAAAAAATAAAACTGACGCAAGTTTAAAACGCTTCAGTGCCTCAGGGTAACATTTATTACTACAAAGATTTTCACTTAATCGGACAGCAATACCTATTGGAAAAGTGCTTTGGAAATTATGCTATAGTGTTATAATAGATTTTTTCCCTTATATATACACCCATAATGTATAAAATATAGGAATTTATTTTATTTATACTAATTTATAATTGACAGTTCTTCGTATTGCAAAAAAAATCGTAAATAATAATTTATAGTAATTTAGATGCCGTTAACGTTGTAAGAGTGATCCGCGTTGGATTGCGATTCAACTACATACGACGATAACATTTAAAATATAAGACATACAAAAAATTATTTTATTCAAAAAATAAAAATATAAAAAAGGATCCATGCATATTGGCTGTGTACAGAAACATTTGGAAGATGGTAATATTGTGAAACTAGTATTCATGAAAAATTATTATACACCGCTTATCAAAAGTGCAACATGTGCACGAATATCGAGAATTTAGTGTGAAAGCTTTTATTGTATTGAATTTATTGTGTATTCCTGAATAATAGTAGTATGGTAATTTTGGTGTAATAGGAGATTGTCTGACTGTAAAGACGATGGTATTGCTGTTTACCAATTTATGTTACTGTAATTTATTTCCCCACTGTTGTAAGACAAAGTGCGGCGTTGAGTTCCTTCACTAAACAAAAAACATCTTAAAAATATTGACGTTTTTTATGTCTCTAAACACTGTATAGCATGGTATATAGGATAGGATATGTTAAGCTAAATTAAAGAATAGTATATTTAAATGTACACTTACTAATTATATATTTAAAGGTTTTAGAGTAAACTAATTCGATATTTTGCTAATGCCGCAGAGCACGTCCTGGAGTTCTGCTACTCAACACATAATCTGTCGTATATGGGCAGAAAGTGGGAAATGGAGTGTCTTAACACTTTGTTTCGTTCTTATATCCTGCAACCAACAGAAAAATACTGAACCTGTATAGGAATACTTTATCGTCTGTCTATCATGATCATTTTCCCAAAATCACGTGAGGGAACCAAATAATCCCTTGCAACATATCAAATAATAAACGTTCTTTATCATCCAAAACCTATTATTGCATTTCAAGATAAATTAGAAAAAAGCTTAAATTCGAAATTACAAAAAAATAAACAAAACAAAATAAAAGAGTCGACGAGGTTCTAAATAATTGTCGGAAAGAGATGCAAAATAATAGGATCGACTTGATCTTTGGCCAATGTCTTGGTATTTGTTTACAACGTCACGGCAAACTTGCGTGTAAGTAATGTTTAGAAATGTACTTGTTGACCTTTTGATTAAACAGATAAGGAAATAGTGCTCGAAAATCCCTGAATTACTATGATTTTATGCGAGATTTTCACTAGCAATACAAGCTTTAATACTCTAATAAAAGAAAATTTTAAGATTCTTATGAAAAACATATGATAGTAAAAGATTAAAATAAATAGATCCACATTGATTTTTCCCAGTAAGATCTGCCGTTATTACGGAGTTAAAATCCTTACTTTAAAATGAGCAAGTGGATGACTAAAACTTAACTTGATACGTATTATTATAAAGGAAATATTTATTTACAAATAAAGCAGTAAATGGCATAATTTGTTAATAAATTCTCAAAGTGAACCTAATATGTATTTATGATATTCAAACACAAATTCCGTGTTTATTTATAGTTTACGAAAGTCATGTGTATTATTTTATAAATGGTTTTTTTTGTTTGTTGTAACCATCTTACACGATTATGTTATATTCATATTTGACAGTACATATGTATAACGTCACATACATACATACACACATGTGTATGTAGTTCATTCAATTTGTTGACTTAATTAAACAATAAGTCAATGATAATGTCAAAGCTAGTAAAAGTCTTGTATTTATATATAATGTACATATTAATTTATTGTGGGTCAGTAGATGTAGAATGCATTCCTAAACTTTCTTTTGTTAAATTTAAATATTTATATATCTTATAAGCCACACAATGGTACGACTGGTGGAACTCGACGCTATATGTACCATTTAAACTGATTATGATCATATAAATAATATTATGAGATTTACATTACAACTGTCAAATTGGCACCGTTCTAGTACTTAAGCGAACGTGTCTATTTTGAAAATATAAGAGCTAAGACAAAAGGAAAATATTGGACGACTTCCAGCCGATATTTCAAATGAGGTCAAACTTTTACAGCTTTAACGCTTTCTATGATTCGCTTTTGAATCTTTGGAAATTTAAGATGATTGTATTCATACTGTTTGAAAATGAAGGTCGAGATTGTGAAATTATTTTAAAAAGATATGTCTTGTAAAATTTGACAGCGCTGATTTAAGTTTCTTTGGGCTATTCGAAATAAGAATTTATTAAATTCTTATCGTTTTTTAATAGAAAGTTATCACAAAATTGTGGAACAAAATTATTTACTTTAAATAAATAAAGCAAATTTATAAGATTAATAAAATATAACAATAACAGTCGGTAAAATATTATTAATTTATGTGTGCAGTACTATTCTTTACAGAATTTTTTGCAGTTGGATTATTTTTGTTTACATATAATACTTTCGTTTGTGATTTTTACGCCTTGGTACAAGGATTATAAGAAGTATGATGTGTTCATCGTAACATTAGCCTAATTGGAACCCTGCTGCTCTCGTATGACTATGCCACTAGCTTTTACTGTTACAATATTCACGTAAAAAGGGCAGTATAACTTAAATATAACGATACTTACTTGGCATAGGCGCCTGGTTGTCGCTGTGGTGAATATTGACTATTAGCTTGTATTAGGTATTCTCTAAAGCTAATTCAAAATGATTCGTTTGATATTTTTCTTAGTCACCAAAATCGGTCAAATACGTATTATATACATCATTCATAGACCAACAATTAGCATCAAATTAGCATCATTTGCGTCGTGCAGTCAAATTACATAAATCATGTATACAAAAAAGAATTTATAGTATATACGTCTACATCGCTTTATGTAACATATACGGTTTTATAAACAAAAAGACGCATGTTGCGTTAATCACATTCCCTACGATGAGAGAAAAAAATAACAATCCCAAACACTTTTGTGATAAAGTCTTTTGAGTTTGAGATATATTGGCTTTGTAAAATGAAGCTTACAGGAATTTCATCAACAGCAACAGATGTTTATAAACAACAAAAGATAATAAAATGTGAAGAATTTAAGCACTACACAGATAAATCCTCGTACCATTCAATTGAAACTCAATTGAACAACTTTATTTTTTATCTTTTAATAAAACCTGAGAATATTCTGGAAAATTAATTGTTTTTTTATATATTAATATTCTGGAAAGTTGAAGATACTCGTAAACTATATTATATGAACTAGACTCAGTCTAAATTCTACGTAGTCTCCAATGTATACTTGCCACAATCGAATTTTGGGTGATAAATGCTGTTACTAATTCTTTACTAAATGATATTGGAATATTGATGAATTTCAATATAATTTGCCGTTCAGATACACGTATGGGAATAAAAGAAATTCTAGATTGTAATATATTTTGAATTCTAGCGTCAGGTATGAACAAAGTGTGTTAATGCTTCTACATAGTAGACAAAAATACAAACTAAAAAAATAATAAAGTGTGAAAGAAAACATGATAAGCTCTTTTGGACGCAAAATAATCAAAGATCTGAAAAATCCGACGTGGAACCTCATAGAACAGCAAACTATAAGAAGCGTGATGCATGTTAACATTGAAACAACGAAATATCTCAGGAAAAATCATTATGACGAGCTAATACGGGTACGGATACAAAATACGGGAATATTCGTTTGATATTTAAAGATATCATATTAAGGATCTGGAACATTTGATGTAGAATCAAATAAGATAAGGTAAATAAGGAGGGAGAGGACCTTAGTAACAAATAGTATTGAGCGTAACGAGTATTTTTCGTTTTTCATTTAAAAATGTATCATGTGGCTGTATGTAACATAATCTCATGAATCTAAATGAAAAAGAATGGCCGTCCGGATCATAAAGTTCACATCAACGAAGTTATGGGCGTCCTTTTGAAATATTTTTGAGGCATTTTTTTAAATATATTATATAGTTTTACTTAAATAGGCTGATGGAAGCTAAGGCTAAGAAACTTCGTTCAATACAGTCCACCTTTCAAGAAAACTGTTATGTCTTGCTATAAGAAGAGAGATAATTAAAATAATTCACTTTCACCGAGTGGGAATCGAACACACTACCATGAAATTGAGATACAGCGTCATGATAATATATAATATGACCACTTATACTACTAAACTATATTAGATACATGTAAATTATAATTTATTGTAAAAGCTACGTTATTGTAGCTGTAACGTTTTTAGGATATTACTAAATAATATTGGTGATTAATCTTCATTCAACGTAAAAAATATTGTAACCATCACGAGACATGTCAGCTCCACAAAGTTGTGTACTTTGTTGAAACACATGCTCTCTTTATTTGGAACATAGCAAAATAAGTGTATAAAATATCTTTAGTAAAAGCTTTACGCTAATATCTTTCATATATTTAAAATAATTTCTTAGCTTGTAAATTTAAGTCAGTGCAGTATGTATGTATAATAAAAGAAATTAACAGTAGTTTTATTTGAAATTTCGTATATAATTTTGTAACAATAACTTTGGTACTTACTTCTATATGTATTTTATTTTATAAATTTCAAAGAAATGTGAGAATATTGTATATTTTTTGGGTCGGCTTAGTAACAGCTCGCACGGCGTAGCACATTTCAAAGGACGTTTAATTTTCAATACAAATGTTCTACCTTTATGTCCTCGCTTAGGAAGTAACGAAAAATATGGACGACGAATTTTCATATTCGTAGGCTGTACGTCGGTGATAAATGTTGGCTATTTTTTCGTGCTACATTTGGAAGCCAAAAATATTTCTATTGAATATAATATATAAATCTGAATGATTTTCTTGTTTTTAGGTTGCAATAGATTTTGATCATTTATTTTAATCATTTATAACATTTTCCGTAGAGGAAACTCTTTAGTAATTATATACCAGCTAATCTCATTAAAATAGGTAAAATGATTTACAAGAGACACCATGCTATATATGAACATAAAACTTACATGCCTATTACAACTATACTAAAAGACCGCGGCTGACTACTTCAAAGAGTCTACAAAATAACTGAATCAAAATAATCATTTTATACAGTGTGCTTCAGATTATGTTAAGTCCTTTATATCGTCGGATCCATTAAAACGTCAATAATTTCAACTTTTTTTTAACTTGAAGAGCTCGTTAAAAGTTGTGCGTCGAGGGTTCACGTCGCCATCAATCGAGAGGTTAATCACAACGTAAAATCGATGCCACTACTGTTCGTTAAAATGTTTAGTTAATAAATAATTAAAAAAATAATCTTATTTCATCATACATATCATATGCAGCGGTAGAAAACAAATAAAAGAAAAACTTTAAACAGTTTTTTGCATATTATTTGTTTAAAATATTATGTATTGATATTGAAAAAAAAAATGGTTGCCTGTAAAGTGGGTTTTACGGGCGAAAATTTTACGTGACAACGTTTTTTTCTCGGTAGAATATTTATTGATATGATTAATAATTATAATATAAATTGCACAAATTTTAACTATAGAAAATATATGTTGTTTACTAAAACATTGTACACGTGTCAAGTGATAGCGCGCGGCGGACCGATCACAGTTCGGTGACAGTTGACACATCGTTACGTTACCTTTTTCATATGTGACTCCGAGCCGCAACCTAATTTAAGACGTTGTCACGTCAAAAAAAATTATATATTAAAAATATATTACATGACAGCATGGCACATAAGTTATATTACTTACATATAATCTATATAGGCATAATGATAGCATTTCACGTTTTAAAAATTGAAAAACAATTACGTGTCTATATTATGTCAACAAAGTGTAAGTTAGTAGCGCGACGTGAGATTGTAGATTGGATTCATTCACCCACACTCGAGGGAATAAAATATTTTCCTCATTTTGGTATGATGTGTGAATGCACCAAGTGTAGCTTTAAGTTCCGCCATTGAACACGCAATGTCCAAAAAATCGTAAGGAATAACAAGGAATAACTTAACACACCTAGTATTGTTTTCCCTCTGTTTACTTTGCTGTGGAAGATTGTGTTGTTTCTACTAATATTATGTTATGTGTTTTGAGAAAACCATCTTTTATTGTATGTACAAACACAGTTTAGTAATAACAAAATATATGTTTTTAGTTTTTCATGATATTTTTTAGTTTTTCAAAACAAATATATTTGATAAAGCTTTATAGTCTAAAATCGTTCAATGATTCTGCACCGCTCCTATGTACAAAACTCATGATAAGACGAGGGCGGTTAGTTGAATAGAAAAAAATTCGTTGAAAGCCATCTAAATCCTTGGTTGGCATGCCAGGATTCAAATCAATCTCCTTTTATATCCGACGGCCATTGTGTCATGGAATTTGGCAATTAAAATAGAGCGACGAAATTGTGAAGCAATATTTCACTTAAAATTTTTGAAAATCCTTGATGTTTTAATTAAGAAAATTATAAATGTGTGTTGAATAAATTAGTAATCATAGTTATTCTTATTTTAGTATGTTAATAATATTGCATTATAATTCCAGTTAATCATTATGCGTAGAAACAGTATATAAACCGTTTCTGCGAGAAAGAAGAGAGAAGCGAAGAATTATGCTTAAACATGATTCTTATGTTTAGGGTGGTTGAATACCACGATAGTTCAGTGGATAATATTAATATTTTATGTGTTACCCTTAAACCTCTTGGGCTCGACTTACCGCCACGGTATTGAAGATTAAAAGCCCCGGGCCGGTTGTTTGAGTTGTATTTTTCGCTATACAGTTCTTTAAGTAACACAGAGCACAATATCAACACAGCTTAGCACAGTTCATACCTTCTTATTTTGAATTTTGAATATATTCGCGGAGCTCACGGCGCGTGACTAGACAGCTCTCAGCGAACGGCCTGACACTAGCGCCGCCGCGCGGCATTTTGGCGAAACATCCGTCTATTTTGGCGGGTATAAAATGAGCCCAAGATCCTACAGAGGGTAACTAATACTAAGTATTTAGCATCAGGTATCGTGTGCAATTAGTACGTTTAATTTATGTAAGTTATGTCATTAATGATAATATCAGGAACAACAGTACAGTTAATTAAGATATACAGTTAAGATTATATATACTACATTATATTTAATATTGCGTTGTAACATAATCCTTAGTTATTTCTACTTGACGAAACGGGAAAAGTTAATTTCTTCATTAAATTATATACACAAAAAAATTATGTAATTATACTATATAAGTAGTAGTACAGTTATAGAGTTGAACTTACAAACAATACGTAACACTAATATTTTAAAATTATTATTTTTCACTATCATAGGCTTTAAAGTACAACTTACTTATTATAGAGGCAAAGGAGAGTGCCTTCAACTAGATTATTATATAATGATATATTATAGTTTGCTTGGCCGTTGTTTATTAACGACAGCTGAAAGCACATGAAATTCCTTAATTTACCTTGTTAATTCCATGTTACGGCTACTTTTTAGGTGTAATATTTTAAATACAATTTTGACGTGACAACGTCTTAAATTAGGTTGCGGCTCGGAGTCACATATGAAAAAGGTAACGTAACGATGTGTCAACTGTCACCGAACTATGATCGGTCCGCCGCGCGTATCACTTGACACATGTACAGTGTTTTAGTAAACAAAATATATTTTCTATAGTTAAAATTTGTGCAATTTATATTATAATTATTAATCATATCAATAAATATTCTACCGAGAAAAAGACGTTGTCACGTAAAATTTTCGTCCGTAAAACCCACTTTACAGGCAACCATTTTTTATATATTATTTAAGGAATTTGTACACAATCTGTACCGATTATGCTTATTTTGTTTCCGAAATGTCCCCCATATCATTCAAATAAGAAATAGAAAAAGGTAATCGAGTGAAATTTATTTGGTTCAATTTGGTTTTATAGGCTAATTCATTGGCGGATGATGGCCGCGCTCTCGCCGAATATTTTGTAAATCCCTGATGCACGGCCGAGGCCTTGTTGCTCTTACGACGCTCCAGCATCATTTTACTATCGTACGTTTTACATATAAATAGAGCTTAGTGAGGAATCTTTTATATATGCCATAAAACCCGTCAGCAGTGATTCGATTTACTAAAGTTATAGCATTCAGTAATGCTTCATATAGTAAATTCGTTCAAAGTTGCAATTTAGTAAGCATGTTTACATCGGAAATTGTTAATAGTACAGCATTTCAATCAAATTTAGTAATATTACGCGTCAAAAGCTTCTCTAATCCACTTAAAGCTCCATAAAGTACAAATTAATTAAATTAAGATTAACCCTGCTACTATCAACCTATAAACAATGATCATTTCTCCCATTAGAGCTATCATTATGGATGGCCATATGGGAATACATCGAGGAAAACATTAAACAAGAAGTTTCTTTATTACGTAGTAATATAGAAATCGTGTATAGAAACTTGATGACTTCTGAAATACAATTAGTATGTTTGTATTTGTATAGTTTATACATAGCACAAATCAAAGAAATTATCAATAATAATAATCTAATTATTTCCATTAGATCGAGGCGGTGAAGACGCAGGTAAAAGCTAGTGTACATATTACATGTAAATATATGCTTTATGAAATTTCGCAAAGAGCTTTAGGTACTCCAAAATATGCCACATATAGGCAGAGTTCATTTGAATAATATATTTTCATAATATAATCCTGATTAAGTCTACCTTTACGTGTTTTAGTGAGAAATGGTGTGGTTTCATTATTATTATAATTCAAGCAAGTAAACACATTAATGTAGACTTAAATAAAATTATAGGCGAGATATCACTTTATATGTTTGTATAGCCATCTATGAACAATGCTACTTAAAAATTTTGAGGATACGATATTGGTTATTCAATGAAGTTTAAGATATACATAATTTTAAATTAAAAATACAAATAAAAGGTTACTATAGATTAGACCGTGGTATACACAACACGACGCGACTCCCAAGCGAAATCAAACGCTCTGACTTGTTAGTATTCTTCTCATTATTTCAGAATATTTTCTTTAGTAATCATTTGTAATTTATAATTTTACCAATGGCAAGGGTTATATTTTTGTGAAAAAAAAAATACTACTAAATATTATTTAATAAAGTCGAGCTCTATGGAACTTTCTCGCACGTATCTCATTTGAGGTGAAAATAATAACTACCTTAAGCTCTTTATACTCTGTACGTGGAAATGGAATTATAACAAAATTACGCACGTTGTAAGTGTTGTTTTTTAGTATATTATTATTAACATCATTTTTAATTAAATATTGTCCTGCTCTTTAATTATTATTAAATAAATGAAGTCTTAACACATATTCTTTTTAGAGTATAAGCAGTATTTGAAAAAAAATCATTAAATAATAAATGAATTTCTACTTAATTATACATTATCTGTAGTTATTGATTAGCGTTTAAATTAATGTAATCTTAAATGTCAATAAAGTGAAGTCAATGTTAATTAAATGTGAATTCAAGCTTCTGAGAAAATGATTTGGGAAAAAAATGTAGATTTATTTACTGATATAAAATATTTTTATAAAATACGTCAAGAATTCGGTAAGATTTGTAGAAATCTAAGTAGACTTTCGCAAGTACAGTAAAAAATTTTACGATATTCAGTAGGCTGGAAAGCTTGAAGTCTTTGTTAGATCGGCAGCCATTTTTAATTACGTATTGCCGCCATTGTTGAATTTCCCCCGATAGTCTGTGGAGTCCGATCAACGTCACGAGAGCCATCGACGCGCTACTGTTGCGGGTGTTGGTAGCAATTATTGAAGCAAGGACCCAATAATGAACTGCTTTTAATATGACTAAAAATTATAATAGTAATTGATACAAATTCTGTTATAATAATCTGTACTTCAGTTTGTGTTGACAAACTTATTTCCGTGTAATTAAATTATGTAGTGAATGTTTTCGTTTAGCTATATTCATTATTTTACGTACACGTCTGTTTTGGTCTACACAAGCCATTAATGATTCACCACGTGTCTCTTAAATGAGAATCAAAACAAAGCTTACGAGAAGTGCGTGCGTGTCTGGAAGATTTTAGAGTGGTAGGGTTTGAGCATCCCGTCGAGTAGTCTTATGTGACATTGATACTATTTTTTTATGTGACATTGGGGACGGTCGTGGCGTGTAGGCACTGCGTCTGCCTGTAAGCGCAACGGTTTCTGAGTTCGATTCCCACTCGGGGGACTTCTAGGTAAAAGCGCGGCGTTGAGTTCTGCCACTCAACACGCAATGCCTCGAAAAAGGTGGAAAACGGAAAACGGAGTGTCTTAATACTATGTTCCCCGGTTCCTGTAGTCCCCTTTGCTTACCCTCCTATATGCGAGATAGGATATGGGTTAAACTAAAATAAAAGTAATAAAAAAATACTATTTTTGTTGTAGCTAATATAACCTTTTTTAAAGTAAACAATTGTTATTGGTCTTTAAAACTTGACAAATTTATTTTATATCATCGAATAAAAATTTAAAGAGCTGTTAAAGCTTTCATTACATTTTCTAAATTAAAGTTGAAGACTGTCGTGGCGCAGACGTGACAGTTTGAGGGTTCGATTCTCACTCAGGGAAGATGGATTTCTCTTTTTTCATTTTCTTTGCTCTGGAAACTAAGCAAAGCGCGGCGTTGAGTTCCGCCACTTAACACGCCGTGCCTAAGCAACGGAGTGTCTTAACAGTACGTTTCTATGATTCCTGCAATTCCCTCTGCCTACCCTGCAATATTCGGGATAAAGCGTGAAGCTAAAAAAAAGTTGTAATTTTCAATCTATACTTTTTATATATACAGAATGTTAAAGATTAAGGTCACGTTCTTCATACTGTATAAAACTTTTTCTAATGGCCTAATACTTTACTAAGTCAGACAAAAGTACTTCAAGATATATAATTATAATAGAGAGTCCAAAATATTTTCGACTACTATTTAATTCGTTAAAATAAAATCTTAAATTTTAAATTTAATGTCATATATTTAGTGGTACTTTGATAATTATATTTCAAGACCTTGTTACATTTTCTATACTTAGACAAAAAATATTTTTAATAATCCTTGAATTAGATATATTCGGCGATACCTGAACTACCCTCGATGATGACAGCGATAGAGCACGCCCACTCTTAAGGACTAGGGTTCTTACATCACCAATGCTAATCATCTTCAGGATAATTTCGGTACTTTATAAAAGCTTAAGATTCTTCAAAATTCTCAGGGGGTAAAATGCAATTTAGAGTAATTTATTGTAATAAATTTTCTTTTATTTTCATATTTCCTATCATTTGTAAGTCACTCAACAATAACCTAATAAATTCGTAACCAGATTAACTCATTTTACAATTATGAGTGGTTTTGCGGCGTTGAGTTCCGCCATTTAACATATAAGTTGAAATTCGGGAGAGAATTAATACTAAATTGACATAACGTCTTCTACATTTTCATGAACATAATTAGAAATATATATCTCAATTTATGTAAATTTTCGTAAACTAATATATAAAAATGTACAAAATTTTATAAAACTAAATCCTTTACATTACAGAACCCTAGAAAAGCGAAACTTTACTCAAAGGGGTGCCACGATGTAGATATACGCACTTGTCCGCCACGACCACGTCGACAGTTTTAAATTTAGGTACAGGCAAATTTTATTAGGTTTGCAATTTGAGTAAATTTATACGGCGAGAGGGCGTAATATCTCTTTTTAAAATATTAAGCCGAAAATATGAGAGATCTGTACAAAAAATTGCTGTGATAATGAATAAGATAGTCAATAAATGTTTTATATATGAGATCATAGTGGTGTAATCACATATTTAAGTAAACACGACGGTTGTGGCTTCAAATCCCGAGAGTAAGTAAGTAAAAGATAACAAAATTATGTTGTTTGTATTTAAAATAAAACAGAAATTTTAAAATTTCGTTCTTTAACAAACACAGAGTTTATAGAATCTATGTTGAATGACACTACATTTTTTCTGTTTATCCACTCCTCCTATTTGAGATAAGTCGTGAAATTTTTATTTATAAACAAGTAATAGAGCCTTTTTCAACTTATTTTTGTCATTTTAAATTAAAATAATATTTGTGATAGAATAAACAATTTATAGAAAATATGGAAAATAAAATACACAGTAAATTTTAAATTCTCTAGCTAAGAATTAAGACGTCGCGTGTACTCCGATTTACTTCGACGGTTCTGACATTGTGAAACTATAAATTGTGTTCAAAAGAAATATTTTGCTATGGAATGTTTATAGGTGCTTCATTAAAAACTTGTTTTAAAACAAAAATGTTACGAGAAAGTGTAAGTGCTAACTTAATTCTAGTTAACAATATATATATATATATATATATATATATATATATATATATATATATATATATATATATATATATATATATATATATATATATATATATATATATATATATATATATATATATATATATATATATATATATATATATATATATATATATATATATATATATATATATATATATATATATATATATATATATATATATATATATATATATATATATATATATATATATATATATATATATATATATATATATATATATATATATATATATATATATATATATATATATATATATATATATATATATATATATATATATAATATATATATAACATTTACATAATAAAAGCACTTTTCATTTGGGCGCTATCCATATTATTTTCACCGTTGCAATGAGAAATATATTTGCTTCAAGAATGGCTTAAATATAGTTTAGCTTTTATATTGTGTAGTATTATATATTGTGTAGAAGAACTCATTAAAATATTCGAATATAGAAAGCCATCTTACTTTCTCCTTACGAAGCTTTACTAAAAACATTAAGAAAGTTTATTTTCGATCACTAAAGTTTATACATCGCACACGTATTAAGTTTTGGTTGGATCTTCTAACAAACAAAGGTACGAGCCTGGCATTTAAATGTGATAAAGCTTACATATTATTTCGACATCTTATTCACTACAAGGGGCGGCTTACCGGAGCTTTGTTTAAATAGAAGTAGGGTTTGCTCTTTAGGTACTTGTACTTATATTTACCACTGACAAGACGTTTTAGAATAAATTTGAATCTACACTAAAGTATAAAATATAATGTTTATTTTTTTTTTTTTTTTTTTTAGCTTCACGCATTATCCCGCACAAGGCAGGGTAGGCAGAGGGAACTGCAGGGACCGTGGGAACCTAGTGTTAAGACACTCCGTTGCTTAGCCCCTGCTTTCTCCGTCCCCACTTTCCGCCGTTTTTGAGGCATTACGTGTCGAGTGGCGGAACTCAACGCCGCGCTTTGCCTAGTTTGCCAGAGCGAAGAAAATGGAAATAGAAAAATCCATCTTCTCCGACTGGGGATCGAACCCAGTAACCGTCGCGTTTACAGGCAGACGCTTACGCCTCTGCGCCACGACGGTCAAAATATAATGTTAATTTTATTAAATCGTGTATTCATTAAAAAAAGTATTATGATAATAGTTCACAAATTCACTTTATGGCAAAGCGACTATGACTTCTGACGTTTTATATAACATATATGAAATATATAAAATTTCTTTAATTTAAATAGGTTTTATAAAAAGTGTCTTTCACGATTCTGAAGATAAGTTATACCAAAAAATCTTTTAATAATATATTACCAACAGTTTATTTGTATAATTTTGTGTACAGACGAGATCCCCTAAAAATCTGTTTGATGAATTCAGTGTATAGCACTCTAAGCTGCTGTAGGTATCTACGTAGAATTTATATAAATGTTCATCCTCTAAAGAAGTAATTACAACATGCCGTTTAAGAGGTTTTTTCTTTCTTTGTGCCTTTGTAAAACTTTATCTTGCTGGATAAAGCCTTCCTTGTCAGAATATTATTCGCCGCGTAGTCGTAAAGCGTACCTTGCACTACCTGCGTTAGTACGAAAAATACGTTACCTCTTCACTTGGGGTCGAAATTGGGAGATCCTCATTTACATTTGCTATACGTGTCTTATTTTTGTTCGCTTTGATATTGCTATTTTTTTAAGTTAATTCATATATTTTTTACATTATTTATTTTTTTAAATACTCTGTTTTTAGCAGTTTAGGCACAGAATTAATACACTTCTACCGTGTTATTTATGATTATTATTAAATAGTCAATAAGTCAAAGTTGCGGCGCTGAGTTCCGCCACTCAACACGCAATGCCTCGGAAACGGCGGAAAGTGGGGACGAAGAAAGCAGGGGCTAAGCAACGGAGTGTCTTAACACTAGGTTCCCACGGTCCCTGCAGTTCCCTCTGCCTACCCTGCCTTGTGCGGGATAAAGCGTGAAGCTAATGAAAAAAAAAAAAAAAAAGTCAAAGAAAAAGTAAAGATCATAGTATATTTTAGATGTCAAAATTATTTTTAATACAAAATATATTAAAATAATAGTGTCAAATAATTGTATAGAATAAAAAAGAACAGTTCCTATAGATATTAAAGCAAATAAATATACCTATATTTATTTGCTATAGACCATTAGGAAACTCAACAAGTCGTAAGTCACCATCTATCCCACAACGTTTATTGAATTTCTCGCCTCTAGTCCATCGTCTCGTGTGGGGAATTTTTTGTGGTATTGTATATATATTTTTGTGGTATATATATATATATATATATATATATATATATATATATATATATATATATATATATATATATATATATATATATATATATATATATATATATATATATATATATATATATATATATATATATATATATATATATATATATATATATGTATATATATTTATTTACAAGTAGTACACTAATCTAAGTGTCTGTTCGCGTATCTCAGCAACTGTTTAACCGATATAAATACAGTTTTTGCTTTTTTTTTTAGTTGAATCAAGTGGGCGAAACCTGCAATCAAGTTGTAAGTAATTGAATTAATTAAAATTTTAAATAAGCTAATAAGCTAGCAAGCTCCTTTACATTTAAAACGATATTAACTTTCATCAATTTATATTAACTATATTGGGATCGTCAATCTCAAGATACTGATCTAATATACATATATGTATATTTTAATCTGTGGTCTTAACTCAGCTTTTGTTCAGCGACAAAACAATACTAGAATCTAAAGTGACTACTTCAAAATACAATAGTAGGTATAGATTGAAAAATTCTGCTTAGTTGCTCTATATTGTATGGTTTAATAGTCAAAACGTGCAATTGTATAGAAAACTGGAGGACCGCTTTCTCTTTACTTTAACAGAACTAGGTCAATGAATTTCAACGTAGACATTTTTTTGATAGAATTAATAACGGCGTCGTCAGAAACCAAGTTTATACTTTTATTAAAAATCGCCGCCATCGTTGTAATATACCGGCCGGTAAGGGCCACTTGAATGTGGGAAATGTCCTAAAACGTGGCAACGTTCATTTTATATAATCCAATAGGGCACTAACAAGTCGTTCCGTCGCCGTCTCGTGCACAACATTTATTAAATTTCACGCCTCAGTGTTCCCGGCGCTCGCGTCCCGTGCACCGAATTAATATTAGTTTTTTTTTAACATTTCTACTAAACGACTAGAACAATTATACTTCTCTTCGTTTTATCATCAATGCTTTGAACGAGCAACGTTAATTGAACTTTTCATTTTAAAAATGTAACATTATTAAGCTTAGTAATAATTTTTAAATATATATAAAAAATATGTTTCAAGAAAGGCATTATGAAGGCAAATGGTAAAAAAGATATACGATGGAAAAGTGAGTGGTAAGAGAGGTAAGGGGAGACCTCGGTTGACTTTCGAAAACACAGTATCGAAGATACTGGAGGAAGGTCACGTAAAAAGCATGAGAACTCCCCGGAGAGCATGTATGAAGAGGTTAATGACAGTGGACGAGGCGAAAGAGGTATGCAGGGACCGCAGCGTTTGGCGCTCCGTCCTCTCTGACTACCCTGCTAGGGATAGAGCGTGAAGTTAAGTAAGTAGTAGAAAGGCATTATTTACGTTTTATGTTGAGTTATTTAAATTGAAATTTTTTCTTTTTTTAAATTACAATAATATTATAGATTAGCATCACGTTTATGATACGTGCAAATATGATTTTGCTCTCTGGCTAAATGGAAATAACTAGAAGCTTAATATAACGTATGATATAGTTTAGTGCATAAGATAACTTTGACAGTATTTATCATGAAATGTATTCTTGATAGTTAAACCCAACAAAATTTACTATTCAATTATAAATTAAAATCTGTGATTTTCGAGATTAGCGCTTACAAACAAACACACTTTACAGCTTAAAAAAATTGTATTGTACATAGATGTAAGTAGAAGCAAAAATAATACGATTTTTTCTTATAATCGTAATGTAAGGGAATCACACCAGCTCAGCTGTGTATGGGTGGACTTGGAACAGTTTTAATTAAATTTAAGACCGGATCCCTAACGTCCAAGACAAACAGCCAATCATTCTGACAAATATTTAGCCTTCAAAACTTTTGTCGAATAAAATTAACCCTAACGATAAATTAAAATTTCGTATCGTACTGAATATTCGTGGCTATATCACTAAATTTAATATTGGAGAGACTAATTTTGGAGACATTCGGGAATTTCAATGAGGTAAGGCTGGTTGCGGCGATAAAAGCTGAAAACACATTGTAGGTATAATGCAATTCGGGCTTCGAGGCAGGCTTTGTCTACATTTCTCAATATCTATTAAGTTTAGTGTCAACAAAAATAAAATAGAATTTGTGGAATATTTAAGACTGGAATATATTTTTGGTATAGAATGTAAAAAAAAAAATAAAAACAGCTACAGTAGTCACGTATCATGATATTTTGCCCAATCTCAATTCAATTGTCTAAATTACACATTTATCTAAACTAAATTGTTTAAAAGTTATTATTTACATCTTTCTACGATAACATTGTATTATTATACAAAAACAAATCTATATATCTATCACTAAAGCTCAAAAAATTGTACACCTTCCAAATTTCATAGCTATAACCGCTGAAATAAAGTAAGTTAAATTACGAGCGTCTTAAATTTAAAGAATAATCGTGTTTCCAGCACATAAATAAATCCGGCACTTGGGTCGAGATTGCGTGCTCACTAACTCGTTTAAAAACGACTTTACCCTCGTAAAGGTGAGTAACTGCTTCGCAAGTCTTAAATATAAAGTATGCCAATTTTGATTACGTTTTTATTGTATAAGTGCTGAAATATTTTACGACGCTAGCTAAATTATATAAAAGAGACAAATTTTTCTGTCGCTAAGTGAATATGATCATTTTTATCTCAGTTTAATATAATACATATAGCGTTACTTGATATATGGTAAAAATTTAAAGTATAAAATTATTAAATGATACTTTAACCCCGTTGCGTCGCTCAAAAATTATAATATTACACCCTTATGAGGCTGTTAACACTGGACCATTCATGCTGCTGCCGTCTGGCGGAATGAAACGTAACTACCGCCGTCATTTTCACATAAAAGAACTTGAAAGGGCGACGCCGGTTCACTTTTATTATTGCTTTTGTTCATAAATCACTTTTTGTTGGACTACGAGACTTAATAAGTTATAATATTTATTTTATGTTCAAGGTTTAATTTACTTTTGTTTTGAAAATAATAGCTAGTTGAGCTCATTTATATTGAATTAATAAAGAAAACAAACAAAATCGTTGAACGAAATCTGATTTCTTCCATGGGAATTGGAAATTAGAACAATATTTATATTGGTAGTTTATTAAACTAAAAGCTAAATTAATTTTGGATATCAATTATTCTCAAATTTAAATTTAACTTTGCATATAAATTATGTATATGTTGTAGTTAATGTAATTAAAATTTTTATCTTCAAACTTTTACCGCAAAGACAGAAAGTGCCTTCCGTTAGAGACAGAAAGGTTCTTCCTTCAAAAAGTTTCTTTCCGTTCCGTTGGAACTCAAGACACTGCGTGTAGAGCTGACATGCTGCATTTTACCTCCTAAGAGCGGCACCCAGAAAAATATTTATTTGAGAGGTGTTAAATCACCTTCTTTATAGGCATCTATTCTCTTACCACGTCAAGAATTTTACACAGTAAATATGAACAAAAGCGACACAACTGTCAAGAGCATTCAGGCACAAAATAGCTGTCGCATATTAAGACTAACTTGCCCAACTTCTAATGTAAAATGAATAAATGAAGTGCATATATATTTCACATAATAAGCGAACTAAATTTCCTCTATTCCCACGACATCAGTAAAGTGTGGACGTGACCTGCTCTGTGAGGACGGGATTTGGAGTGCATTCGACGTACACATAAATCTACAGTAGGTATGTATTTTTTATTTAAACATATTTTAACGCGTTTTCTACGTACGTGATATATTAAAAGTTCGTGTGTGATATTATATATACTATAATTCTAAACTACAAATTTATCAGTTACCTAAGAAATAGTGAAATAGTAGCTTCGTGACCTTCCAATCTCTCGTGAAGATTGTAAAAGATTGTAAAAGATTTTTTTTCCAAGTTGCTTAGTAGTTATTATTTTATTTTAGCACTTAAATAATTAATTACATTAGATAAAAAAAAAGTCATTAACTAGGCATTAATTTTAGCGAAACAGTGGTAGTGTTTTTGACCTTCAAAAAATGAATCATGTATTTTCATTTTGAATAAAATTATTTGAATTTGAATTACTAAACTTTAAACAGTGTTTGATGAATCTACGTTTGATTACTTAAAAATAAATAAATATTGAACTACATATTACAGTTTCATACATTTTCGAAAATATTTTTCTGTCCCTAAGTGAAATAAAACAATAAAAATATAACACAACAATAAATTTAATAAATTTTTACATGATTAATATCATATAAGCCATCGTAATATAGTGTTATAGTGGCTGCCCGTGTACAATAAGGTTGTGGGTTCAATTGGAAAAATTATTATTTCTGTTTTCTCACTCTGGTAATATCACAAAGCATGGCATTGAGGTTGAAGCAGTGCTACTTTGTTTTACTACCAAAGCAAAAACTTTACCTATTCTTTAATGGTGAATAATGAATAAAATAAATGATAAATCACTACTTAAATATGATTCTCTCTCTAATCATAAGGTACAGGCAAAATTAAATATATTACAATTTTAGACACAGTATATATAGTTACTTAAAATCTTTGATTTTGGTGATTTTTACCCTTTATAAATGAATGATCATAGGCACACCCGTGTTACATAATGTGTTTAAAACGTCGGTTTTCCATAAAATATACTATAAATAATATGCATGAGTAATTAATTAAAATTAGCAATATATAATATAACAAATATACAAGTGTATTGAAGTAGACTCTTTTAAAAGTATAATTTATATGTCTTTAAAGCAACCATTAATTAAGCTATCTTAATTTATAAATAAGGATCTCAGAATAGGCAGAGGGAACTGTAGAAACCATAGGAACCCAGTGTTAACACACTCCGTTGCTTAGTCCCTGCTTTCTCCGTGTCCGCTTTCCACCTTTTTCGAGGCATTTGCGTGTTGAGTGGTGAAACCCAACGCCGCGCTTTGCCTAGTTGCCAAGACTAGTTCACATAATATTAACTAGTGCTAGTTAACGTAATTAAAAAAAATATTAATTAATAATAAACTCATATTATATATGTTATAAAATTATTGAGGACCGTCGTGGCGCAGAGGCGTAACGTCTGCCTGTAACGCGACGGTTTCTGGGTTCGATTCCCTGTCGGGGAAGATGGATATTTATATTTCCATTTTCTTCGCTCTGGCAAACTAGGCAAAGCGCGGCGTTGAGTTCCGCCACTCAACACGCAATGCCTCGAAAAAGGCGGAAAGCGGGGACGGAGAAAGCAGGGACTAAGCAACGGAGTGTCTTAACACTAGGTTCCACTAGTTCCTGCAGTTCCCTCTGCCTACCCTGCCATGTGCGGGATAAAGCGTGAAGCTAAAAAAAAATGCATTAATTAACAAAATGTTTATAAATAAGAAGTTAATTTAAAAAACTATTCAATAATATATTTCGAATAATTAAAATTAATTTATTTAACTTATCAGGTAGTCTTATTAAATATAGGAAAAGTAAAACAAATATGGATTTTGCATTCACCACTCTATGCATGCAGTACAATGTTTGTCAGATGCGCTCTTGCATACTTAATAATGCTTGCAGACATAAAGGCACATGGTAAATATTACAATGCATTGTTATAAGCCCATATGTTAAATATCATGAAGGAAAATTAAGCTATATTAAAATTAAAAATAATCTTAGAAATTGTAACAGATGTGTGTTGCTGATGTCTCTTAGTACTTCAATTTAGAAATAGGCCCTTAGACGATTACTTTGTTTTTAGAATAGCTTCTTAAATAAGTCTAATTCTAAGTATAATTCTAAGGTATATTTATGTATATGGAAAATAAACAAGGCTTTTATTTACGTCACACCAGTTGTCAAATAGTATAACTAAGAGTTATCTATAATCCATGACATGTCGTAAGTGCTTGAGGTAACTTGGTACAGTATAATCCCACAAAAATATTATACCTTTTTATTGCTAACCTCACAAATTATGTTGAAACATAATTATATAAAACACGATATTGAATACTAAGTGTAACACAAAGTTCTTTGTGCCTACTCTCCCACATACCTGATACAGTGTGGGGCTAAAGAAAAGGGATATTAATACCTGCTTCACACAATACCTTTGATAGGAGGATGAATATTGAGAATTCCTAGAAATATTTTTATAATAAAAGTGAAGAAATATATAATAAAATCACGGTATTTACAGTATAATTCTGTAAATTTATTACCTTCTTTTATACATGAAGGCGATTATTAACAATGCTAAGTTATAATCATAAGTATAGCAAGCAACTGCTGTACATCGTGTATTCTCTTGTCATTATTAAGAAATTTAGAAATTAATTTCCATAATCTATGTTTTTAGTCATGTCTTTATTTTAGTATTATTTATATATAATATTATATATTGGAAATTTGCGCAATCATGCGCTGAACTTGGCTTAATTACACGTAACGTAACTTTGCGAATTATTGAATTGAAGAGGACCGTCGTGGCGCAGAGGCGCAACGTCTGCCTGTAACGCGACGGTTTCTGGGTTCGATCCCCAGTCGGAGAAGATGGATTTTTCTATTTCCATTTTCTTCGCTCTGGCAAACTAGGCAAAGCGCGGCGTTGAGTTCCGCCACTCAACACGCAATGCCTCGAAAACGGCGGAAAGTGGGGACGGAGAAAGCAGGGACTAAGCAACGGAGTGTCTTTACACTAGGTTCCCACGGTCCCTGCAGTTCCCTCTGCCTACCCTGCCTTGTGCGGGATAAAGCGTGAAGCTAAAAAAAAAAAAAAAAAAAAAAAAAAAAAAAAAAAAAAAAAAAAGAATTATTGAATTTGCTCATGACGTTTGTAATTTGTTCATAATGTGTCTGAGCTTATGCGAATCTTAACTTTTCCTATAGATTTTATACATTATGTCTTAATTATAGGAACAGTAAAGTTTACGGACGAGGGAAACTGTCATCTTAAATTAATATATATTTACATAAATAGATATAAAAATTAGAGGATTGGTGTGTAATAAGGGTGTAAAGTGAGGTCTGACTTCAATGTAATTATTGTAATTTTTGATAAAATTATTGTAATTTTTCTTGGCATATCTTTCCACCACGCCCTTTAAAGCAGCGAACACGTTATTTCAGAACGAGGCAATAAAATAAAGGACTTATCCTTTATTAAAAAAAAGAAGAAATTTCACAAGAATTTCGCTTGAAGAATCTTATACCAAACTTACTAATTAAAAACGATGACATCTGTTACGCTCTCTCTCTAAACAAAACATATTTAAGTTTATTTAATTCATCTGGAACCAAAATCCTAATTAGTTTTAATCCTAATTTGACATCTTCTATTCTACGTAAATATATTTTGAATACGTTTAATTTTAACAAAAGGCTTATATTACTGTAAGAAAATAATAGACGGATATAAAGCAAAAAAGTCACCGAGAGCCGATATAAAGCCATTATGGTCACATCGCTAGTTGCGTAAACGCTATAAAAATTTATACCAAAGAAAACAGGAAATGTACGTCGAATAAAGGAATGAAGTCCCACGTCATCAGAATGTTTATTTAAAGGGTTCTGTCAATTTGTAGGATACAAATATATGTGGGCGATTGACCTTGTTATATGTATATCCCGAGGGAAATAGTGCGGCTCAAGTTACATTAAGAGGGGGCTATTTTGCTTGCTGAGGTAACATTCGACTTATGTAGGGTAAATATGAACAATGTATACTGATTTAAACATGTAATGCTGAATAAATACTGTAGATCGTTTAAAAGATAATTAAATAAAAATATAGATTAAAATATTGCTATTATTAGTAATAATGTTTGAACCCCACCTAAGACTAGGTCCAAAGGCTCCATTTTTTAAATTTGTGTTTCTGAAACAAAACGAAACAACAATTCGTATGTTTATTACTGTTGTGTCGTCTCAACAGTAATAAACATTATTAATTACACTTTTTCCACCTTTTGTCTCTAAAATTGGGGAAAAAACTGACCGAGTTAATGAGATAATCTTCAAATTATTCCGTTTCGTTTGATTTTTATCTCAAATTAAAGTATTTTTTTTTTTCACCTTCACGCTTTATCCCGCACAAGGCAGGGTAGGCAGAGGGAACTGCAGGGGCCGTGGGAACCTAGTGTTAAGACACTCCGTTGCTTAGTCCCTGCTTTCTCCGTCCCCGCTTTCCGCCGTGTTTGAGGCATTGCGTGTTGAGTGGCGGAACTCAACGCCGCGCTTTGCCTAGTTTGCCAGAGCGAAGAAGATGGAAATAGAAAAATCCATCTTCTCCGACTTGGGATCGAACCCAGTAACCATCGCGTTTACAGGCAGACGCTTACGCCTCTGCGCCACTACGGTCCTCATTAAATTAAAGTAATTAATTAAATAGAATTCAATTTAGAATATTAAGATGATATGTAACGACTTCACGAATCTCAAGGTGACTGGCGCAATGTAAAAATACTAAAGACAAAGCGTTTGAAGTAAAGAAAGTATGCTTTTGTTTTTATTTAGTTTTAATGTAATTGAATAATTGAAAATGGGAAAAAATGTTTATATTTTTTTGAAAAATATTCCTTTAGTTAACAATAACTTTAGTGATTAATACCTGAAATGTATTACATATGTATATATTACCGACATATAGTAAGAAGGAATCTAGTGTCAAGATACTCGTATCTTCGGCTTCAGATTTTTCTTCACGCTTTGTATTTAGAAGAATATAATAAATTAATTTTTTTTCTGTGGGAATGGAACCCATAATAAACCATTACGTTTTCAGACGTTCTTACCAATACGTCATAATGACCTCGATCACGCTTTTATATACATACGTACGAATATACACAAACTACATAATATAACTTTATAGAAGTTAATTAAAATAGCTAATTACGTTTCACCGGAGAACAATAGCTAACATTTATTAGCACTATTATTACGGAATATCGCGATTTTAATCCCAGTATATGAAGGTTCGGAATTCCCGCGGAATGGAACCGGGTTAATGAAACGTCTGTCATAGCAGAGCAAATTTTAATTGAAAATTGCTTTTTGAACACTTCACACCTGCCGTATAAGTTTCAGCTGAATTAGGAAATGGAATCCATATAATTTCATATAACAAACATATACTGTAGGTATTTATATGTTTTTATGTGAAATATAAAGATTCTTTAAAAAGTGCATAGATGTACAATATTGCCATACTGAAATATGTTTTGTATTATTTTTAATATTACAGTAAATATATGTCAAAAGGTGCACAGTATATAACATGTCAGGTAAAATATATTTTACTTAGTTTAACTATTTTCGAAGACGCTTTTAGCTAAATTACTATATTCTATAAAGATATTTTGACATTTTCAAATAGTAGAGAAGTTTTATATGGGTACATATAGTTTATGTTATGTAGGATTATTATATAAAAATAACAATATACACCAAAAGTTCAAGGTTCGTATTCAAAACCTACAACCCTTTTAACAGAATACAATGCCCTGGTATCATGAAATAATCACGTTAATTTTGTAATGAAAACCAATTATATGTGAATTATGAAAATAAGCTTCATAAAGCTGCTATTATTCAAAATTATGTGATCAGATAATATAGTGTATAATGGATCTAAAGTGCAAAACATAGCTTTAATTATGTTAACTTGTTTAGTTACTACTATAACTATAGAAATAAACATAAAAAACAAATTGGTTCGTTAATAATGTTGAATTTATTTAAAACGATTGAACTATAAGTAAGAAAATCATAAGGTGGAAACGTCGAGATGGGAAAATAAAACTAGTAAAAGCCAAAGGAAATGAATATTTTTCTCTGATGAGAAAAGTTTAGTGTCGGAAGGTTCGAGAATGGCCCCACCTAATAGAGTTATATTCAACTTGTAGGTAGGCTTATAATTAAGGAAAATGAAATTTAAAAAAGCCATACTTTTTCATTTTAATATTTTTTTAAATAAAATTATTCTAGAAAACACTGTGTGTTATAAAATAAAATGTTATCACACCATATCCACTATCTGTCCATATGTATGTTTAGATTTTCAAAACAGATTTTGATATGGTTTCTTTAATACTTAGAATAACACAAGAGGCAGGTAATTTTTTAGTTTTATAATGTCTTCAATATGGTCAGTTGTATATTGCGTTTTTAAGAGTAATCTATAAAGAAACTGTAAGTGCTGTATATAAAAACATTATGTAGTCTCAGTGTTACATCCGTGCGAAGCCAGGTCGGATCGCTAGTTATTTAAATGGAAAATCTTTATTGAATGACTATATTACTGTAACTATTAGTATTTCAGTGTCATTAAACATATTTTTAATCTGTTATCTAAAAATGTTAGAAAATAAATTAAAACCTTTATATAATAGCCACGTTGCAAAAGTTTTTATTAAAACAAAAGAAGCTCATTTAGATGATATTGTTATAAACGTCATGCACTTGCAACCGCAGTATTTGAACTATACGTTCAAAAGGTACAAGTTTATAATTATATTGGCAGCTTCCGTGACAAGGTAGCTAACAATTTTTGGCAAGGTTCACTAATAATATATTTTTTAGGTTCACTAATAGTTCACTAACAGTATATTAGTATATATAAATATATATGTATATAAATAATGTTACATTTAATTTTTTTCTAATATTTACCTTTCAAAGTGTAAAATATGATAAATTAGCGTGTTAATGCCAAGCACTGTATACTAGAGACATAATAACTACGCAACGCAGAACTTTGAACAATTGAAAGAGGACTTTCCCTGTGCTGAAGGTTAACGACACGTGTTTTAGAATTGAGTTCTCCCTGCCTGGCGTTGATGAACTCTCTGCGGCGACCTTAATTACAGCCCTTCGTGCACCCGACCCGGTACTGTAGTGAGTTATTGAAAGAAAACTAAGCTATGCTTTGCATTCACGTACGAATTAATACGTAAATGTTGTACTTACATTTAAAATTTAAATCGAAACACTGCATTTCTTCTATTGATTTGCAGAAATTAATAATTTTATTTTAAAAACAATTTATAATATTCTTTTTGTTATTAGCCTCAAATAGTTAAGTATTTTAATAATAATTGTGTACATAGCCTAAGTAATTTCGACCATCATTTAAACAGTTGGCTAATTAAAAGGGTCCACGATAAAATGATGATATCAGCAAACAGACTTAATTTTGCTGCTATTTTTTGCTGATTGACTATTTTATAAATTTATAAATTAAATAGTCCGTCCGTCGTCGTCCTGTAACGCGACGGTTACTAGGTTCGATCCCCAGTCGGAGAAGATGGATTTTTCTATTTTCATTTTCTTCGCTCTGGAATCTAAGGCAAAGCGCGGCGTTGAGTTCCGCCACTCAACACGCAATGCCTCGAAAACGGCGGAAAGTGGGGACGGAGTAAGCAGGGACTAAGTAACGGAGTGTCTTAACACTAGGTTCTTATGGTTCCTGCAGTTCCCTCTGCCTACCCTGCCATGTGCGGGATAAAGCGTGAAACTAAAAAAAAAAATCAAAAAAAAAAAAAAAATAATCCAATAGAGTAGACAGACCTAGTGTTTTTTTCTTTTAAGAATATAGGGTAATTTAATATTTGTCTGTCTTTTATATAAAGTACCTACTATAAAAGAAGAGACAAGAATTTAGTTTAAATTTTATTAATTATATTTGTAAAATTAAAAAAAATCATTAAAAATATACGCTTTGTAGTAAATTAAAACAAATATTTAGATATTACTATATCATCACAAGAAAATTGAATGTAAGCCATTATAATATATGTATCATACGTATATGATGATGGCTTACATTAATTTTTTTTACATAATGATATGATTACAAATATATTATATTACCATGCTGTGACAGCTTGTTACTGAAACACTAACATGATGTGATACATAATTTAATTAGTACAAGTAAGTAACTTGCCGTAAATGTGATTAAATATACAAAAAAGAATATAGCCACAATTACTGCATAAAAAAGTATAACAGTTGGCTTTGTCATATACAAATCTAACCCTATTCGCATAAATAAGAAAAAATACAAAGTAATCAATCACGACTCATAAAAATTTGGCGGCCGTAACATAAAAAACGTAGAATTAATATATTATAGTGTGAAAATGAAATATACGCAAGTCATTGTAGGAACGCGTGCCGCCGCATGATATGATGTTATTTACATTAATTTATGTGTAAAATGATTGATATCGTTTATTTACAAAACGGCGATACTCCACGCACATCTGATGACGACATTAATCACGAATGTCACTGAGGATCCCGTATTAGGAATGCGCCGGAAAATATTATTTCAATTCGTCGGGTCTCCATGGTTTTGAGAAAAATATATGGCTCATATATATCATTGACGATAACAAGCTTTAATTATATATAAAATAATGTATGTCAATGATAAATATATAAAATTTAACATATATAGGCTAATATTTCACTGTATTATACATAAAAAAGCCACATAAAACTTTTTCATGAATAGAATTATACTATTATATATGAGAAAAAAGCAAAAGTTTAAGTTAAAAGAGATTTTCCTCAAAAAAAGCTTCTGTGATGGCAATCATAACATGGCCTACCCTCCTCCTTCGGTCTTGACGAAAATAGCGGTTTAAGGGGGAAATGCTTAATATCTGTAGAGCCATTTTTCAGTGGGCGGTGTGCACGTGTGCCGGTGCCAAATTGCCCGTCAAAATGTTAAATGTGGAGCCCTGTTATTTACAAGGCGGCAAGTACGTGATACGAAATATCTAAAGTTACTTTATAAATTAACACATTTCTAAATTATATTTTGGTAAAAGATATTAATGTTAACGTCCTATTATTATATAATGTATTAAATGAATATGTGTTTATAGAAAAAAATATGTTAATTAGGCTATATAACTTTTCTCATTAAGATATCTATCTATATAAAATTCTTCTGTTACTGAGTGACAGACTAACGGACGACAAAGAGAACCTGCTGAGCGGACAAGACTTAAATTTGCCACATACTTGGATAAAGGCACTAAGCAAATACTACGAATTACGGCGGCAACAAGATAAAACAAGATTTTAAGTTCCTTATTGCAAACAAATGAAGTCGTGGGCTAATATATTGTAAATATAACAAAGAATTGATACTTTTATAAATTCTACTGTCATAATTTTTTATTTTTAACCCCTAGAAAAACATATTTCTTATAATATTGAATGTGTTTGTCGCTATCCTTTCAACGACAGATTAAATAAAATTGTCTAATACTGTTACGTCCAAAAATAAAATTCAAAATATCACGAATTTCTATTAACGTCTATTTTTACTTTATTATCTAGTTGTATTAGATATTTGCATTTGCAGTTAAATGAACACCATGTTAGATTAAACTTACAGTATTGACAAAGACAAACTACAGGAAAAAGAGGACGAGGAAAAGCCTCAGTTTCCAGGTCACGTAATGTTTTTCCAAGATTCTACCTTAACTGATTATTTCGTAGACTGTCTATATAGCACGTTTTATTATCATGAGGGTGACGAGGATGGTTTACTCAATAATTATTCTGGTCTTTTATTTGTACGAGGTTTTGATTTTGTGTCATATTATAAAAGGAGTACCTCATTTTCGATATTAGTTGACACAGGGATTTAATGTTGTCAAACTTTTGGTTTTTTTAAATGAATTGAATACGTACAAGACAAGACAAAGTGCAGCGTTGAATTTCGCTATTTGGTACTAGATGAGTGTTTTAACACTAGGCTATTTTTTCCTAACATTCTTCATTCTTAACCTTATAAAGTATGAAGCTAGAAAAACATTTTTTGTATGAAATAAAATATTTAACTGTGTAAGAAAATTTAAGACATTAAGCATAAATCACATCACATCATTTTAAATAACGTAAATTATATTGTAAATATAGGCGTAATATAAATCCTAAAATTATCTTTTGAAAATCTCTCGTAGCATTATTTTTATCGAAACAATTCTGGAATGAGATAAATTAGCTTCATTAAACACACTTTAAGTATATATTTATATATATAGCAATATATCAAAGTTTCACATTTCATCTTAAGAGATAAAATAAGATCTCCACAGTGCGCCTTTAAAGTAACACGAAAAGATTTTTATTTGAACGTTAACGTGTATCAAGTCTGAGAACCTCGGGTTACGGTAACCGATACCCAATACATTTTAAAACTTGTTTGTGACTTGGCGCTAACACTAAAATTGAATTACCGCCCTCTTCGGAGCTATATATTGTAGATAATGAAAATACAATACGTGGTTAGTTATGAGAGTTAAAAGTTTATCTGCTGTCGTTTATATTACATATTTTACAGGTTTCATATGTTTTTTTTTACTATATGTCTAAAAATAGCATAGAAATCCTAAGTTATTGAGTTTACTCGAAATAATAGTTATTAGTTTATTAGTTTTTAAAATTAATTTACAAAGAAAATAAACACATAAAATCATTTATTTGCATATTTACTATATCTTCGACAGTTTATTAAAGAAAAACTGGAATAATTAAATATATTTAATTAGTCCAGTTTTTCTTTAATAAACTGTCGAAGATATAGTAAATATGCAAATAAATGATTTTATGTGTTTATTTTCTAAGTATATATACTTATACACTATAAGTAGGTAGATTTTAAAGTGTTAATTGACACTAAAGATAAAAAAAATACTAAGAGAAAGCATATGAAAATATGAACGCAGCGGAATTTGACCCCACGTTTCTAGCAAGCCGCACAAGCGCTCTAAATGCTAAGCCATGTGTTCTTCATCGCGTAACGTCAAATTTCTTACATGATTTATACAACTATTTCGTTGTTAATATCTCTGTAATATTTATATATTTTCTTTAAGTAGGAGTAATTTTGTTTCCTCTACCAAGGTTAATGTAACCACTCTGTGCAATATATCACACACTCATAGATTAATATATCATGTTCAGTCCAATTTGTCTGATTAGGTTATAACAAATATTTATATTGTATTCTCCATAAAACAGGGTATTATTCATAGTGGAACCTAGTGTAAAAAAGTTCGGTAACAATTACCCCCACTCTTTATCAATATTACGCTGCGGAACTCAACGCCGCGTCTTATTAACGCGTTGTAATTTATCTTCCGAGGTAAAAATTGAACCATCGCCATAAATCTTATTGTAACTTAAGCATGAATTTGGAATCCGAAAGGGAATTCAACATAAGGGAATTTAACAATTGTTGTTAAATGTAATTTTAAGATCTTTGAATTCAAAGACGTTCGTTATAAATTCGATAGATTGAAGACAAAATGATCACGTACTCGTTACATGTGTTGTTGTGAAATTGTTTCTCTTCAAGTTTGAGTTATGCAAAATCCTGTTGAAAATTGAATGTAATAAAGTTATAGAAATTCTTAAGAAATTTGCTTCAATTCCTTGTGTATTCTTTATCAATAATAAATATTTTTTCTATAAAATTTAAATACTTGGTTATATATTTGAAGATAATTTTTCAATTGTAAATATCCCTACCCCTAGCGGTAGTCAGACAAAACGGAGAGTCAAACGCTGCGATGAATGCATATCTCCTTCGCCTCGTTCCATTAACCTCTTCATACATGCTTTCCGGGGGGTCTTCATGCTTTTTAGGTGATCTTCCTCAAGTATTTTTAATATTATGTATTCGAAAGGCAACTGAAGTCTCCCTGTACCTCTCGTACCAGTCACTTCGTACCAGTTTCTTGATATATCTTTTTTACTATTCTTCATTCTCTCGACAAGCCCTAACCGCATAACTACGTTCTTCTTTATTCTCACTGTGATACTATCTATATACTATATCAACAATTTATTGCTAGGCAAAGCAGTTGAATTTGTACTCTCAATGGTTAATTACTCAAAAAATAAATATTTACTCAGCAAATATTTCACATGCTTAAGATCTTAAAAGATTATATATTTAGATAAAATTAAAATCATTATATGCGTATGTTTTTTACCTGAAATTATGAAAATTCTAATATCGTGAACTAGAGTTCTAGCCAGCATTCAGAGCTGACATTAAGGGTACATTTATGCCCGAACACAACAACGTGCTTGTGACTTGCTGCGTTTTATTTTGTCTCTACACACAAGAGCTATATATTCAGTGTATATATGCACATAGGGATAAGGACGTTGGTTCCCCCATCGCTATCTAATAGCATACTGAATGACGAAAATGTCGCCTTTATGATAATAGCTGTATTTCATAGCCTCGTAAATGCTCAAGCTCCGTTGCCTCATATTCTTTTACTTTTCTATATTATAAAGTTAAATTACTCACATAAAGACTAATATTGTGTGTAGCAGTTTTGTTGATAATATAACAAAGTTTAAAAAACTGAGTCCAGCGGTTCCATACAAATTAATATTAATAACACTAGAATAGGGAAAAAGAATTGATAAAGTGGATTATTTAAGAAATAGAAAAATATATTTGAAGACTGTTGTAGCACAGAGGAGCAGCACTCAATGTAAACGTGTGTGGGTTCGATTTCCACTCGGGGAGGATGGTTTATTTCTTTTCAATTTGACGGGCGCCGGGAGGGCGCCATGTTAAATTTCACCACTCAACACGCAATGCCTCGAAAGCTGGAAAGCGGGAAACGAAGTGTCTTAACACGCTTATCCTGCTATGAGCGGGATAAAGCGTGTTACTAAAAAAACACAAAACAATAACTATTCAAATGACAACACTCGTTGACTTAAACTGCAAACATTTGAAATTTCATTTATTTGTGTATTCCACTTCCTTCCTTTGATCTCTTTATGGACACATTAAAGTGAATCGACTATACAAAATGTAAATGTTTTATTTAATTAAAATTACTTTTCTAGAGATGCTTCATAGTTCTCTATCTCGTAATTAAAGTTTTGTTTTATTTATTATTAAAGCTTTTTTTATTAAACCATACAGCGTAAGTTCAAATTTACTCAGCTTATAATTTTGTTTGTAATTATTGTTTCACCAATATGGAATCGTACGTATGTACATACTATATAAAGTCATAGGTAACATAATTTAACATATGTATTTCAACTTATGTTTAAGAGGTGATATTGAACGTGCGCTCAATTTAAATGGGGGTGGGGGTGGGGGTGGTGGTAGTATTGGTGGTGAATCATTATTAATTTTTTCGCGTATGTTAAGCACGGAGTTTTGAGCTCCGTCACACCGCATATTATCACGAAATTAAATGGAAAGCTAAGAAAGGAGTATATTGAAACTAAGTTATTTTCACCTATAACTATAATATTCCATATATTATACGTGGCTTGGATAAGAAAACTTAAAGGTCCTTGAATCTATTAAACCAAATCTCAATCATATTTCGATCATCATGTTATTCGATTTCATATTGTTAAAGATGTTTTATATGTGTATTTTTTGAATAATAATAATTTTACATTATTTAATGAAATTGACTGAAATTTTAATTAAATGTTTTACCTGGATTCAACTTTTAATACGAAGACTACTTGAAACTCTCAAAAAGGCAGCCAATTTTATATTATCTTTAATACATTGTCTACATCTAATTGCACTTTATTACAATGAGTACTTAAAGATGTGTTATCATGAACATTCGAATGTACTTTGATTTATCCTTCAATAATTGATTTAGACGTAAAAGCTTCTATCTAAATATTGTAATTCGTGTATCTCATTTTTAAATGATAAAATATGAATAATATAAATTTTATGATAGCACGATAGATAAACGCCCAACACACTAGAAGGCTATCGTTTAAAATTAAAGTGTGCACCGAATGTCACTCAACCTTTTATGTACATGCAGGACATAAAATAAAATTAATAAGCAGATAATGTTTCATATTTTGTTTATTTAAGTAATTTATATAGATATTATAAATAAGAAAAAACTAGGCATGGAAAAAATAGGCATGGAATTGGATACAAAGTAATTTTACTCGTTAAAAGCTTAGATTTGGTCTTAGTGTAGTGTAGTACTAATTATTGTTGTTTAAAAAGAAATACAATAAATAATTATAGCATAACCAAAGAATGGCATTTAATTTCGCCACACAACATGCAATACGGAGAAAAGGTTTTGACATTTTGTATCGATATACATAAACTTTTTAGTAGAATATTACTTTTTATATACATTTTTAAAGAAATATACTTCAACCTTGTCCTAATTACCAACATTAACATTAAAATAAAATGTATATCATCTACCAAAAAGATACTTACTTAATTAAAAAAAAAATAATATGAGCACATAAGTGTATTAGGGCAGAGTAAATACGTAACACGAAAGTAATTATGGTAGAGGTCGCAAAAGCTAATTAATTTATCTCCTTTATTCTCGTCACGTTTAGGTTTCTTTAATTTTCGCCGCCTTATAAAATAGCTCATTATTTTCTATGCATACAAAAAAATATTATTCTTTTATCTTTTGCAAATTTATTAATGTACTAAAATGAATAGCCATTATAACGTTTTGCTCTTAGTTTTATTATTTTTATGATGATGGAAAAGGCAGCTGAGTGATAAAATGTTCTTAACGAGGTTCTGGGTCATAATTATGTAGTGATAATTTAAATTTCTTAAAAATATCGTGAAGCTATCACGATGTATTCTATATAGAGTATATAGAGAGAACCTGGTGTTAAGTTGGTCCTCCTGGTTGGCCCTGTAATAGTGGAGTGATTTAAATTTGACCTTAAATATATATACAATTTTTTAGGCTTTAGACATTCATATATTGTTTACCTAACAAATTAATCAACTTTACTCTATTTTAAAGTAAATCAAATAAAGTTAACATAAATCTATCTAAAAATAAATTACTGCATAAAGTAATAAAAAAAATATTGTAAGAATAACAATAATGGATCTATAATCCAAAGCATTTTATTATCAATAACATGCTGTAAATTTTTTTACTCGCCACAGGATTAGCAAAAGCGGTAAGACATTCCCTGTCTATATATATGTAATATTACCAAAGCAGCAAATTTAAAATAAATCACTTCAATTCACTTCAGTAATTGAACCCAATACCGCCTCATTTATATATATTTTTATTCATCGTGTCAAGCCAAATATTTCCATTGAAATGAAACATTTATCAAAGAAAAATCTTTCCTTCCATAGTAATAAACCGTAATAGGCTGTTACTTTAGCTTTATAGTCTACGGTACTTTATCGTCTCTGGATAACTACAATATATACATAATATAAGTAAATTTATTCTTAAAATAGAGCAATTCCACAACTACGACCATTTCTACTTAAGAGTATATGCATATAATTCAAAGTACGTACAAACAAGAGTCACAGGAGTAATATTGTCCCGAGTATTATCTTTATGTGTGGGGAATGCTAATGCGGTTGCAAACTGGAGAGGCAAAACCAGGCATTCCATTTTATATGCTATATCAATATTTTTCCTATAATATATTATTTTAGATTATATTTCAATAAATAAAGGTCGCGGCACGTCAACTATACTCGTAAATCTTTCTAAAATATTTAAAGTATTAGCATGTTCAATTTTTATGATTTTGTTTTAGGGTAATTAATTATTTTTATTTTACTATTGAGTAAGTAACTGTTAAGGTAATTTTGAGAAGAAGAAAGAGTCGGGTAAGAAAAACGCAGTAACTCGGAAAAAAGAGTAGGACCTACTAAGCTTCACCTATTAATGATATTACTTTCAGAAGTACTGGAATGTTAGTTCTCAAATTTATAATAGTTTTATGATTTATATGTTTTTATGTAAATAATCCGCCACTCAACACACAATGCCTCGAAAATGTGGAATGCGGAGGACAGAGTGTCTTTCCATTAGGTTCCTACAGCTACCGGTTCCCTCTGCCTGCCCTATTATGTGCGGGATAAAGCAAGAAGAAGTTATATAAAGAAAATTAAATATAAACTTTAAAGAAAAAAAAAATAAAAAATATAAGTAAATAAAATAGTTTACGCTTTTGTCGCATATTACAGGATAAACTAGGATTTGGACATTTCCTTCTTTAGGCACGATCAATTTCGAAGACAGAACGACACGACAGAAGCGTTTAGTAATGTAACTCAAGTTCAAGGTTCACTTACCAGAGCGACGAAATCAACTAATTTATTTCTGTAAGTGGGACGTAAATAGTCCCAATTTTAAATTTCAGTCAACAAAAGTATAAACGTTAAAATTTAATTAAAAGATAATTGAAAAAAAAAATGTCGACCCTCCTCATATGAAGTGAAATTAAAAAAATCAGTAATTTTCACTAATTAAATATAACGTAATACAACCCTTTTAAGCCAGTATCCATATAGTACATATAGTTGGAAAAGTGTCCCAGATGCGCCATATAAATTTGAGCAGATTACTATTTACTGAAGAGAACTTCAACTTAAATTGACTTAAATTTTTAAGCTTGTCAGAGCTTTGAACAAGTTCAGTAGTTACCAAGAACAGGAGTTAACTAATCCCATGTCAGCAAAGCCATCACGAAATCTCATTTTATGAAACATTATAATTGTATATCGCATTACCTAAGCTTCCTCTCGTGAACTTTGTGTAAGCCTAAAATTTTATTTACATCTTCACATATATTGCACTGTCGTAGCGCAGATATTAACCTGTAAACGCAACTGATAGTGGGTTCGATTTTTATTCAGGGAGATTATAATATTGATTTTCTTCTAACCCAACAATATAAAGGGCGACGTTGGGAACTGTAAGTTGAAAATTTATTTTGGCCAATAACGGAACATTATTTCTATCGCCACAAATAGCAGTGGCTCAAGATAGTTGTGAGTTTGATTTCCACTTGAAAGCTCGTTGATAATTTGAATGTATGTTTAAAAAACTAAATAAAAAAAAAATGGTTAACTGATACTAAGGAGTATGTACGTAGGTTGAAATAATTAAGGGAACTACTACTAATTTTGTTAAAATAAATTCCAGTCAAGACCATTTATAATAGAAAATTAAGCCTGAAATTTTCATTTTATACTACAAAGCCAGTTTGAGACGTTAGCATGCCGTTTAACTTTTACGAATCATTAAGATCGGATGCAACAGGCTGGTTCTGACATACGTTAATATTCTTGAGAAATATGTAGCGGAAATCTTATTAAATTTCATGCTTTTCCTGATGTTATGCCAACATCTGTGACAGTGTTAGTAATATCCTCAGATTATATTAGCTGTGGTAGAAGAAGCAAATCTTACAATTTATTTTTTTATATATTTAATGAAACTCTTAATCATATAATTGGTTTTTGCAGCTACTAAGCTTAAATTTAACTTTTTTTGAACCGTGTTGATGGATGTTATGGTTGAGTCTGCGTATAATGTGAAGTGTTCTTTTTTCAAGCCCTAGCCACCGATGAAATGGAGCCCTATCTCATTATTAAATTTGTTAAATTAAAAAAAATAGTTTTTATATCATATTTACAGATCAATATTTATTAATGTAAACTTATGTTTAAGCCGTTAATATAAGGCTTATATTAACGGCTTAAACATAAGTTTACATTAATTTATATTTTGTTTATAATTTAAACCAAACACTAGTTAAAAGAAAAGATTCTGTTACAATTAACCAACAACCTAATTATTTATTTTAAAAGGCACATACTGTTTGATACGCTTAGTAAATTGAATCGCATCTCTTTCAAAATGTTATAATAAATACTCGGCGACGTATTTTATACAGATAGACAGTCTGATATACAAAAGTAGTTTTTTAGCTGCTAATATCCGCTTAATGATTATTTTATATTTCTAATTGACTTGACTTTTTGTATCCTATTTATATTCCTGCTTTCTCCATCCCCTCTTTCCGCCTTATTCGAGGCATTGCGTCTTGGATGGCGGAACTCAACGCCGCGCTTTGCCTAGTTTCCAGAGCGAAGAAAATGGAAATAGAAAAATCCATCTTCCCTGAGTGGGAATAGGAACCTCAAACCGTCGCGTTTACAAGCAAACGCTTACGCCTCTGCGCCACGACAGCCCTCAAATAAAGTAATGTAAATAAACAAAAAAATACCAAATATTACTTTGTTTTGTACATATAATATTAGAAACGATATGGTACTGTATATAAATATCTATTTTAATCCGGCAAAGGATGAGTAAGGGTAGGATAAAGTACAAAACAAGGCGAGTAATCTGAAAATGACTATAAAAAACATGCCTCAAGGCCTTAGAGGAAGCAATCACGTCATTATACATTTTAGCTATACTCGTCTCGCTCGTCTGTTGTCAGCATATTTTTAAGCCCTGCATTGATTTTGCATAGCGTAGCTCACACAAGTAGGGACCAAGATTGCCCTAAAGCTAGACTTAGGATGCTATTCGAAGGGAAGCTTTGATGTTCTCGTTTGATCCGCTGAACATCAACAAGTAGGGTCCAAACAGTTCTTTGCCCCTCGTTTTTGTGGAATTCTAAACAAAAGGTTGAAGGTATATGACATAGAAATTTGTTTTTTTCTTATTTTTTTTTGTCTTCAGTGAACTTGATATTTTTGATTTATAGCAATCAAGCGTCTTCCATAAAAAAGTAATAATTAATGATTTTTTTTATTTTCATGGTGACATAGTGTGCGGCACTATCCAATATTCAATATTGTTTAGTAGGTAGGAAAATGTAAAATCATACTAAAGCTTGAAAATTTCAAACGCAAATAAGTTTATTAAATCGTGACTGCTTTCATATAATGTGTACTAAAATAGTAGCGGCTTCATTTAGAATGAGCTTATAGTTGAGCTAAGCACATTATATAATACGAGTATATATTGTGCTGTAGTATGAAATTTGCGCTATTTCCATATTTAACTGGATTAACACCGTTTGTGTACAGTGGAACAATGGCTGTTAGCGAGACGGTCGTGGGTTTAATCTCTTATCAGGATAATGAATTATTTTCAGCTAATTGCTCTAGTAAGAGACAAAAAGTGTGGCTTCGAGTTCATCTAACAAAAAATCATTGTCTTGTATACGTTTATATTATGTTCATTTTATGAAGGGTATAAAAAAAGCTGAAAAGTTATTTATACTCACAGGATGAAGACTGAATTATTGCTTTTTATAAAGGATTACTATTTAGTAAATCATCAAGAAGCAGTTATGACTTCCTATCACATTGGCCAACTACTGATTTGCTAAGTTACAAGTAGGTAGTGAAAATTTTGTGACAGTTCTTATTTTTGACATTTCTTTTCATCTTTTTTTTTAAATAATCTGCGTCTTGATGATTTACTAAATAGTACGCCTTTATAAAAAGCAATAGTTCTGTTGGATTTTTTTTATAGCCTAATCTAATCTAACCTAGTAGTAAGACGATCAATGACCCACTTTCACCTTCTTTTCGATTAAAATAACTTATTTTTAAATTGAGAACCCATAACCATTGTCTTACAGTTGAAGTGCTCAATCTAGTATTGTGCCATGATGGTTATCAATTAGAAATAGAATTTGCTTTTAATTGTTACAGAAATATTGATATAGCTACAATAAAAATTACTAATGTATATATTAAGCATGGAAATCTAAAGAGAAGATAAACAGAAGCAAACTTTATTTATTTTTATCAAAAAATATTATGTAAGATTAAATTTTGTTTCAGTGGATTATTGTTTACCAGATCTTTTTCATTTAAATGAGATATTACTTTTTAGGTGTCTTGCATTCTAAGAAGTTTTACTCGTAAATATTTACTCTGCCCTAAGTTCAAATACACGAATTTCACATTAATTTAAGGACTATGTTAATATGTATACACATATTTAATTGTGAATATATTCTTATATAGCTGATACAGTCAACTATTATTTCGTCTTCCTTAAATACTTTCTTATAAGTTTGAGATGACACAAATAAATTTCAAGCCATAATTCGTAAAATAATTAATTAGTAATTTAAATTCTTAATATATAAAATACTACTAAGCTAGAAATGAATGACTTGTTTTTATTTGTATTTTCCATATATTTATTTCTATACACAAAAATCAATTTGATTTCAAATATTCTAACATCCACCTTTATTTCCGCTTCTACTTTTGATGTTTTTGCTGCTATCACAAATTTAATCTAAGGTAAGTGTATAAATAAGACCTTTGTCAGAATAACTTTTACAAAGAGTTCAACCAAGCTTTGAATAATATCCTAGGGATGTCCTTACAAAAGTAAAGTAATATGCGTAGCTTTTTACCATATGTATGTGATCCTTTTATCAAAAGAAAACTAGAAAGTAATATTTATATCTTTGTTTTCTACATTATTTTCAATGAGCACATCCTTATACCCACATGGATAAATTACTACACAGTTTTCATATGAAACCAAAACAATTAATAAATATAAAATTGTATATCAGAAAATTGTATACTGTCATGGAGCAGAGGCACAGCGTCTTCCTGTAAACTGCGACGCGACGGTTTGTGGGATTGATTCCAACTCGGATGAGATGGATTTTTCTGTTTTCATTTTCTTAGCTCTGACAACTAGGCAAAACGCGGCGTTTAGTTCCGTCACTCGACACGCAATGATTCGAAAAGGCAGAAAACGGAGACGGAAAAGCAGGGACACGCAACTAATTGTCTTAACACTAGGTTCTTATGGTTCCGGCAGTTTCCTCTGCCTACCCTGGAATGTGCTGGATACATTTTGCCATAATTTTTTTTATAGTCTGTATTAATGAAAACAAAAACAGCTGAGTAAACTTTATCGTTACAAACTTTTTCGTGTAGCTAACTTTAAAAGATACACACGATGCAACCCTCTTTAACTTAAAATTTTGTTTACTTGTAGGTTAGTTGCTTGGTACTTAGAGTTTTGAGGTCTTTCACTGCTCTTTTTAGTAGTTTTTGAAATGGGTTTGCTACGTTAGCTTGCATCGCAAATATATATGTTTAAAATTTTATTTAAAAAATACAGAACGAATTCAAATTAAACATATTTTTCTTGTGAGGCTTAAGTAAATCGTAAAATTTAATAAAATGAATGTACATTCGAGCTTACATTTTGCAGTGCACGTTAAATGGGAAAAGAAAAATCTCCGCGTCCTTTTTCTGCATAAACAGATAGTTCCTACATCGCTGACAAAGTTCACAGAGTAAATATAGACGACGCAAGCAAATAAACTACAACGTGACAACTTTCTTATTCATGTGTGGAATTTCGCAAATATACTCGTATACATGCTCCGAGTCCCAGATTGAGTTGAAAACGAAGTACTTTTGAATTATACTTAAGCTTAAACAAAACTTTAAGTTAATGTTTTTCTTTCTCTACATTTGCGCCGTTGTAGCCTAATTTGAACATTTCTTCTAAAATATTAGCACACTCCAGTTATGATTTGATTCTAAGGAACCATTATATATATATATATATATATATATATATATATATATATATATATATATATATATATATATATATATATATATATATATATATATATATATATATATATATATATATATATATATATATATATATATATATATATATATATATATATATATATATATATATATATATATATATATATATATATATATATTGTTGTTTATTTTTTTAATAATAATTAAGTTAAGTGAAAGAGGGGACAAACAAAAAACACTTTTAAAAATATACACAACACACAACATTACCTATATTCCTTGTCCTACAAAATGATAATTATGGCACTAGACGAACTATAACTATCGAAATAAAATGGAATTATTATACATTTTTCTTCCACAGTTAGATATTAATCATAAACAAAATTATAAAATTTTTATAAACCTATCTTTGTATATTTTCTTGAAATTTACATTTCGCCTCATTTTATTAGCCAATATAAAAACATTATATGTTACCTAAAAAAGCCATAACAATAAAATAATTGCAAATAGCATTTAATAAATAACAGTTTACCAAACTTAGCTTTCGCTTACAAGTAAATTTACACGACAGAGTATGACTGTAGAAGCGAACAAGCGGCTGAACACGTATTACGGATATAATACATGTTCAATAGTTACTTAAGTTACTCAGTCTGAACGAGGCGGCTCTGACAGCCTGAAGCAAGTTTGTTTGTGAACAGTTAGTAAATTTTACACCCGGCCGCCCGCACCGACGCGATGTACACTTATCGAACAAGATACGTGTGTCATATATAAATTAGATCATATTGTAGATGCAGCTTGTTTAAATATATATGTAGGTATGTATATTATGTAATTATATAATATGTGTAATATATATATCAAATTAATTTGTAAATCAAATGAATATCAGTTATTAACTAGTCTGTTGATTAAAATGTATAAAAATAAAATATATTTAATATGAAAAGATACCCTTAAAAAGAATATTTAGAACAAATTAAAGAAATACAATTGAAAAAGACACGACGTTTGTTTGTATAGTTCCACATAGAACCTATAGCTCCACTTCGAATTTGTTTACGACTAATTCGTGCCAACAGAATAAAATGACGTTAAGCATAAAAATGTGAAAGTAAAGAAACGTTAGTTCTGCGAAGTGTAGTTTGTGTAATTTCATTTCGAAAGTTAAAAAAAATTGAAATGTTATGTGTTTCTTGTATATTTTGCATATAAATATTTTATATGTAATTTAATAGTAGTTAATAAACAATATGGTCTATAGTAGGAATCACAAACACAAACGAGAATGATAATGATGATATATTAAAATTAAATAAATAAATTTCTAGCGGGGACGGAGAAAGCAGGTACTAAGCAACGGAGTGTCTTAACACTAGGTTCCCACGGTCCCTGCAGTTCTCTCTGCCTACCCTGCCATGTGCGGGATAAAGCGTGAAGCTAAAAAAAATTTAAAAAAATAAAAAAAATCTAGAAAATAAATGTTTGAATTTTATCTTATTTGCTACGATTAATCATAACTAATTTAAGAATTACTTCAGGAAGAACAAAAATTAGTTGTATGAAGCATATGAAAATGTGCCTATATCATAAACGCGTTAGTTCGAGTTAAAGTGAATACTATAAATTTAAATAATTCTGTCTTCTTAATATTTTTGTCTATTTATCTTCAACACTTAAAAAACTATTTATGCAGTTTTGCCTCTCTAATATTTATTACACCCTACTTTGAAAGTTCTAGTGTAATTCAATACACTCATAGTTCAAGTTATCTATAAATAGAATCGAGATACTCATCACAAGCTTCGCGTAACTCCTTTTTTCTTTTGCTGGTTGCGCTCGTACTACAGATACTTCAAGAAAAATATTTTGCATTTAGAGTGTATTTTTTCCATGGAATGAAAAGAAATGTTATAAATTGAAGCCCTGAGCGGTCTTTATTTATTTAATTGAATTTTTATAGAATGTAATCGTAGGTGTATATTTTCTCTGTTAACCTATATATATATATATATATATATATATATATATATATATATATATATATATATATATATATATATATATATATATATATATATATATATATATATATATATATATATATATATATATATATATATATATATATATATATATATATATATATATATATATATATATATATATATATATATATATATATATATATATATATATATATAATTCCTACATATATGTATATTGTTATTTATATATTTATTTATTTATTTAAAGCTTTCTATACGCTATTTTTATTTTAAAAATATATTTTTGTTATAAAAGTATATTTCTACATAATATTTAATTTAACTGCCGTAAATTTTAATTAAATTTGAAGAATACAAGTTTAGTATATTAAAAACGCGGTACTCTGACTTTAACAGAGCTGCGTTAAGTTTAGAGAGGGGAACAGAGTGTCTTAACACTAGGTTCCTGTTGCGTGAAGGTATATTTTTATTACATATATAATATATATATAAAGTCTTTACAGATACACTTCAAATGCATATTTGTAGCAATGCGCAAAATGTTAAAGAAAGTTTACTATTAAATAGACGAGCTTCTTTGGTTTTCCTTTGTTCATTTGTTATGAATTTGAACCAAAACTTAAATAATTTGAAAAAATATGTATCATATACAAAGTAACATAAACTTCTGTACTTACTAACAACGTCAATTGTTTGTAGATTATATATGTACCGAACGATCGTTCTTTACGCCTTTGCCTATAAAGTATTAAAATAAAAAACATTAATTTCTTAGACTAGATTTCTTCTTAGATTTAAGCTTTAAAGGAAAAGATTACAATAATACTATACAATTTTTTTTTATTTTTTTTACAATATATACAACTTATTTAAATTTACGAAATTTTCTTTTTGGATTTTACGCCTGCTAACAGTGATTTTAGAAATATTATAAAATATTTAATTAAATTATAACATGTTGAAATATCTTTATTTTGTATTCAAATATATTAAAAATGTTAAGCGATTAAATGATAATATGAATTAACAAAGAACACTGTGGACGCGTTGATACCTATACTCGTAGAGAACAAGAGATGGCAGGACAAGTTTTCTCGTAAACACTTTACCACACGCAACGTAGCTACACAATGGCTCAGAGGCTTGGAAAGTAGAACAAGTGAGAATTTTTGGGCTTCCCCTTAAGTTTTTCAGTAGAAGTTTTTAATTAAATTTAAAATATTTTGTGTTTTTACTTATTTTTAATTCATTAACTTCAAGCCAAATCGTATACAACCGTCACGTCCACAGTCTGGCGCTGTTAAGTTTAGTATTATATACAGTTTTCTTTTTTTAACGTAGAATATGCTTCATATATATACAATACGAAACTTGCAGAGTAATAGTTCATTGTACTTAATTTTCATCCTTGAAATTTAATAAATAATAGTAGAGAACCTAATTTAACATTGATCTTCACCAATCTGTTTATTTAATAAAGAAAAATTCTATAAGTAGTTTAGTTTATTAAAAAGGATAAAAATATAGATAGGGTCTTGGTCAGATTATAATTAGTTCAAAATAGAATTTTATTTGTTTAAAATTCACTATTGATTTTAGTGAAAAAATTTAATACTACAGTAAATACACAGTAAGTGTACTTAACGTTGTACATGGAGATGCCTATACTTTCCTGGAATAGTTATTTCCAACCATTTGCTTAATCTAATAACCAAACATAAAATAAGCCTTGTTTTATTATCATGTAGCCTATGGACTGCTTCAGAATGTTGGATTTCCAAAATATATTATTATATAAATACACGACTAGCATGGCTAGCAAATTTTATTTGAAATATGTAAAAGCCGCGAATTCCATACACATTTCATAAGATTTCAAATAAACTAGTTGAGGCTGACAACTTACGTCCAAGAGGTATACGTCCGAAGATATATAGGTCCCCTGAGAGTCACGCAACTGGAATGTTTCACCGTGTTCACAAATATGCTGAAAATTATATTAAATTCCCAAGCAAAATACTTAAACATTTAATGTATATTTGCACTCTGTGGAATCGCATGTTTATTTCTAAAAGCATTTGTTGTAATTGCTATATATATATATATATATATATATATATATATATATATATATATATATATATATATATATATATATATATATATATATATATATATATATATATATATATATATATATATATATATATATATATATATATATATATATATATATATATATATATATATATATATATATATATATATATATATATATATATGTATATCTGTTTCAGTCGACCTGTATAAATAAATAAGTGCAAAGAAAGGGAAAGAATTGAGCGTAACTAAATTTCAGAAATAAAATCTCAGGCTAAGAACTCAGTAAACGGTATAAGGATATTCTTAAAAGTGAACAAAATAAATAGTAACTTACCCAAAAAACTCAGCAGTAAATATGTACAGAGCTTCATCTTTCCAACTTTCCTGAAAAGAAAAATATACTTTAATTCGGTTTACTTTGCAAAAGTTTTTTAAGATTTTTCTTCTCTTCAAAAATATATGCAAGTACTTTAAATATAAATAATAAAGCAGGTAGAGGACCTATTCTACTTTCTCAGGATCTAATATCAAAAGAGTGTTTTAGTTACTCCTTTTCCAGTCAATTATTCAGCCGTTGTATGTAGCGAAATTCAACCCCGCGCTTTGTTTTGTTACTAAGACGAGGAAATAAAAATCCCTGATTAGAACCCATAACTACCACGTTTACAGTCTTTACCGCTGCGCCATGGCGTCTATAATTTATTATTAAGCATGATGTTTTTATTATGTAATAGATATAATGGAATTAGCGGAGTAGTTCTCTAGGGATCGAGCGTAAAGATAAGGCAATATTTGTTTCACATCTCATTATATCTTGGCAAGGAAAACATATTACATCCAATGGAAAATTATATTAAATAAGAGTCTTTAGTACTTTCATTTGTAACATTCCTTTGTAACATATATTAAGCTTTAAATATGTTTCATATATACACATATATAGTCATTTCACAAAAACTTACTTCTTTAAGCAGCTAAATCTCCTTTATGATTAAAACAAAAGCGATTCAGAAAATAAGAGAACGTAACTTAACGTCTTTTTATTCACATATAATTTAGATCAAACGTATAAATATATATTGAACACAATCAAACTTTATGTAAAACTTTAAAACTTATGAAAAATTTACGTCAAATATTATTCTATTTTCTCCTGTAATAAATATATCTATATGTATATACATCAAAAAATAGTTCCACAATAGTCTATAACAGTCTATAACAGTCTATAACACACACAATAGTCTATAACAGTCTATATAACTAAAGTCATTTAAATTAAGCTCTTCATAAAAACCATTATTTCCTTAGAACCACTAGCTTCCAGTCACAATCAATATACTCAGTATTCATTACCGTTAATATTAATTTGCGGAATAGACGGCACGTGTTCGCAATGACCGGAGTCGAGTCCTGAAGTGACAGTAATGAAACGATAAATTGAATTAGGAATTTTGTTAACAGACCACACTAAATACTTTACATATTAAAAATGTATATTTTATCAATTTCTAGCTAGATCTATCTATCTAGATTCTTACTATATTACATATACATATATGTAGAATTTTATACACAAATATACTAATTTCCGAAATATAATAATAGAATATATACATAGGAATATCTAATGTATTTTATTCCTTGTTTCTAAATACAAAAATAGTCACACTATCATCAATAACAAGTAAAACTAATAACAGTTTTGAAATATCCTTAATTTACTTGCATTCAAACATGTTTCACGTACAAATAATAATTAATATTGCATAGAGCTTATCCATATAGAGCCATATTACATTACTTGTTCAATAGACAGTTTCAAGCCGCAAAGCTGGCACCAGGTGGCAAAGTCGACTATATAACAGCTCAAAACATCGGGCACAATCCGTTTCACCAGAAAACTGGGTCAGTACAACGAAGAATCACTATAAGACAAAGATTTATTAAGATCAGATTCCGCGTTCTGTATCAAAGAAATTCTAAAGTTTACTCGCATGTAAACTACTTTTGCTCAAAGATTTAATGTGCATGTAAGATAAAAGAAGAATATTTTGCCAAGAGACAATTTTATAAAATTTTTATATACATATATATATATATATATATATATATATATATATATATATATATATATATATATATATATATATATATATATATATATATATATATATATATATATATATATATATATATATATATATATATATATATATATATATATATATATATATATATATATATATATATATATATATATATATATATATATATATAATACTTGAGATTTTATTTACGTTTTTAAAATTTATAAAACTGCAATAAACGCTACGGACTTACACATAGCCTCTAACGGCCTTATTCATAAAAAGTTATAGCACATTTAAAGACTCGATATAGTACAGTTGTCAAAAAACGTTATCCATAACAGCATTCTAGTGCCAATCAGTTCTATAAACCTATCATAAAGTTATAGAACCGAGAACCCTACTATAAGAGTGTTTTAACGTAAAAAGATGGCCGATTCATATAACAGCTGATTATAGCTCATACTAATATGAGCTTTGATATGACGTCGTCGAGTCGCTTGTCATCAAGAGTGTCAATTTCAGTTTCGTAAACAAAACAATATAACAATTGACATTTTGTTCGATATTTATTAACTATATTTAGTTATTAACAAGTTTATTAATAATAAATTCTACATAAGAAAGGTGCACAGATCATAGGTAATACTTGTCCACGTCTAAACAATTTTCAATTCTTTGTCGTTTTACTTCTTTTGACTTATTTTTTAAAAAATTAAGTAAGTTTATAAACTAAAATAAAATAAACATTCGTGTTTTTGTGATAACAACGACGTAAATGAAGCCAGTAAATGTCAAGCTCCAATAGATCCAACAATATATTTTTGTACGTAATATTATCTGTGGTCATACTATGTCAATGCGTTTTTCACTTATCATCTGTGGATTTACTGGTATTTTCGGCAACAAGTCGACCGACTTCAGTATAGTGGCAACATTGTGAACGTTTAAATCAAATTAGTGACACTTTAGTTATAGAAGGCTTATAGAGCGTTTATGAATACAAACATTTATCGAACGTTCTATAAGCCTAAAGAGCGTGTTAACTAAAGTATACTTAAAACGTTCTATAAAACTTTTTTATGAATAAGGCCGTAAAAGTTTAAGCTTCTATTGCTAACCATAACCATTTAGATGAAATTTCCATTCTTATATATAACACAGACCGTTGTGTCGAGGCGCAGGGACAAAGCATTTTACTATATGCGACAGTTCTTGGTTCAATTCCAAGTAGGTATAAATAACTATTTTTATCTCTTTGCCTCTCCTGTTGCACACAGGACACATAGTGATACAAAAAATAATAATAATTTTTAATAAAAATAAAGCAAATATTCCAATGCAGTATTATGAACCTATTAAGCTTTCGAATTTTTATTACTTGGAATATACTTATATTTTAATGAAATAAATGATTTGATACAACATTTCATCTATTTAAAATAAACGAATAAAGCAAGCACAATTTTCTGTTCTCAGCGAAGAAATATAGCTACGCTAAAATACTGAGAAATGTTGAAAACTTAAAATACTTTGAAATGAAACTTTTGTCAAATAAAAACTTTTTTCATTTAATATCGTGCAATATAATATTATTTTTAAAGATTTATGACTCTTGCAATTTTTTATCTATACAAATCATTTTCTGCATTAATTTAATAAGAACAACGAAATTATTTACAATAAATTAAATTTGATGTTCAAAAATAAAAAAACCTGAAATATCAAACCCTAGCGGTAGTCACCGGTAATAAGTAGACAGTACTGTATCCAGAGACCAGATTACTTTAACTATTTGATAAATGAGGTTTCTTTTATAAATTTGCTTCATGTAAAATTAAAGATTTAATTTTTTTTATATATTTATACTTTTCAAATATAACAAGATTGCTTTAATCGACAATCATGTTACGTTCTAATAAAATTTAATTTCCATTTAAAGACAACTAGACTCGAATGCAAAGTACATATCTTTGTAGTTAGTAATTGGAAATAGTTAAATGTACTCTTACAATTTTAACAAATGTACCCCTAGAACGTAAAATACATACCAGTAATGTATATCATTATTCAAAATAATTTTTGGCAAAAAAGTGCGAAGCTTAATCATTTTTTGTGAATTATGCATTAAAAAACTTTATAATAATAATAAATATTTTGTTACGAAGTAAGAATATTACAATGGATAAGATCGATTTGTATTATTTAAATTAGCTCCTGCTTAATGGCATTAGCAATTAAATCCATCCATCAGCAACCGCTTGGTAAAAATATGTAAATGAGGTTTAAATTTTATCTATAGCAACGTACAAATACAGCTATTAGTTACAAATTAGACGAAGTTTGTGGTATTTTCATGAATACTTTTTAAATTCATATGATTACTTGTTACGTACAATGTTGTGATTATAAAATGTAGGGTACTTTTTTACTTTGTTAAATAATAAAGTGAATTAAGTTGGTGTGTTGAAATATTGTGAGACTCAATAAAGCTATATACGAAATTACACGGTTAATTACAAACTCATGTGTTTTCTTCGTTCCTACAAACATAATATTATTGAAAAATGTCGGATTATATGCCATTATTGAAAGTTAGAGTTCCACCCAACTTCAAATATTTATAATATAAAATATCTAAAATGAACGAAAAGTAAATTAAAGAATAGTAAAAGACGGTTAAAAAATATATTTATTTGCACCTCACCCAAAAGCATAACATATATATTTAACTAAGTTCGAAGCAAAGAATTAAATTCTGAAAACAATGAATAGGTAGTAAATTTAAAATTATTTTAATTTTTTGATTAATAATCGGACTTTAAACAGATATTAACAAGGACAACTAAAATCGCACTAATCGAGCTGTGAGAAAAGTTATTACAACAATTTGTTTAACTCACGCTTGTAGCCAGCGAAAACTGTTTGGTATGTTAAAAAATATCATAAAAACTCTACAACAACCGAACTGAATTTTCCCAAAAAGCTCTAATAGGACGTTTCGAGGATAAATTGTCGGCATAAAAAATTACTTACGCTGTTTTTATGATTCTTTGTCCGAATAAACGCGACTTTTACGATCGAGATCGCTTCGATTGCTTTATGTTATATATTCTTGACTAAATATATATATATATATATATATGTGTGTGTGTGTGTGTGTATATAAATGCCTGTATAATTTAAATATTGTTTATTTATATTTATATTTATTTACTACATTTGTTGACATTTTGGTTCAACTGGAATGTGTAATACTGCACAGAACTTTTGTACCCAAATCCAGCTTTACGCTTCCCACTTGATCTGGCATTCCGTTCTTAACGTTTTGTCCATTTTTTCATTTAGTGCGGAGCTTAAGACGCACTCTATCTACCTGAGTTAGAAAATTACATTTTAATTATATTTTTTTTCTATTTGGAGTTTAGGCTCAATCATTTTCGTACGTTACGCCTTTCTAATGCGCCTTAAGCTTAGGCTTCAATTACCTTTTGAATGTAACATTTATGTATAAGAATCTTAAAAACTATATTACTTTATGGTATTAAAAATAACTGAGGTATAGCAAAATTTTTAACTGTGTATATTTTCTTAACAAATATCGAAATACGCACAGTGGCTATTCATCTTTCACGTGATTTACAGCGTATAGATACGTTGCCTTTGTCAGAAGCTACCTGAAGATTTACGATACAGCAAAATGTACTCTTTCATTGTTTACGTCAGACTATCTTACCTTGAATGTGCTGAATCTTATATAACAGAAGGTCTAAAGTAATTGAAAAGATGTATATATAGAAAATACTATATTATATTAAATTTAATTTATTTTTATTATTTTTAGAATAATATTCTAAAATAACACGTTACACCCGAACGGAATTGGAACAAACGCTCTATAGGATATATAAGATTGGCCATAAAATACATAGAAACGGTATTAAGTAAAATTTAATAGAAATTTTTAAATCAAAATTTATTATAATTTCTAAATATATTGATCAATACATTTATTTAATGACGATTTTGAACATGCTTATTTTATTGCAAGAGTCAATGTTCAGAGAGGTAGGAGATGATTTCAGTTACAGGGCAAAGATACCGAAGGAAGGAGATGTAAAAAGTATAAGGACCCTCCTGAGTATACTTTTGTAGAGGTTAATGACAGTGGACGAAGCGAAAGAGGTATCTGAGGGCCATATATGTTGGCGCGTAAGTTCTGTTCTTAGTTGGTATAGAACAGAATAAATCATATTTATTACGTGAACATCAAGTCTTTGTATAAACGTTATCGCATTTACTATATTTTCTAAGCGATTACAGGTCGTCGTGGCGCAGAGGTGCAACGTCTGCCTGTAACGCGACGGTTTCTGGGTTTGATCCGAGTCGGGGAAGATGGATTTTTCAATTTCCATTTTCTTCGCTCTGTCAAACTAGGCAAAGAGCGGCGTTGAGTTCCTCCACTCAACACGCAATGCCTCGAAAAATGCGGAAAGCTGGGACGGAAAAAAGCAGGGACTAAGCAACGGAGTATCTTAACACTAGGTTTGTATGGTTCCTGCAGTTCCCTCTGCGTACCCTGCAATGTGCGGGATAAAGCGTGAAGCTAAAAAAAAAGATTACACGTATAAATCTCATCCTGAGAATTTGTATTATTTACAATATATATTTTCCAAAATTAATCGTGTCGGGTTGAAATAATTACTAATAATTATGAGTTCAACCGCCCGATGCCCAAAGAAGCGATGGCTGCACGTGATGAAACAGGACTTGAGAGCCAATAAGTTGTCCACTGAGGATGTAGAGGACCGAGCAAAATGGAGTGCACTCAGTCGAAAGGCAGACCCTGGCAAAAGGGGCCGGGATTAATGCCAGGCAGAAGAAGAACATTATTAATAATTATAATTGTATAAAGTCAAAAGTGTACCAAACACGTTTGAGTTTATAACAAATACCTATGTTTCCTTTTTTTCCCTAATATATTACATAAGCAAACAAATAAAATTGATTATATTATTTGAAGCAAACAAAGAGATTTGTGGGGCCGATTTCCACTCGGAGAGAATAGATTTTTTATATTTCCATTTTCTACCCTCCAGCAAGTAGACAAGTGCGGCGTTGACCACCACCCACCTACCACCCTACACATAATGCCTCGAAAAGCGGAAAGTGGGAAACAGACTTCCTTAACACCGTGTTCCCATGGTTACTGTGGTTCGCTCTGCCTACCCTGCTATGCACAGGGTAAAGTGTGAATCTTAAAGAAAATGATATAAATAATCAACTTCAATTTAATTTATAATAATTCTCCAAATGGCGTAATAACATTTAACTACAGATTTATGAATAGAAAATTAATGGCATTTGCCGAGATCTAAGAGGTACGCAGGTGTGGAGCCAACTTTATAACACATAAATGAGAAGCACAGACTATTCAACCTTCCTAAGTAGGTCAAAATGATATGAAATCACATTCAAGATGAAGATTTATAATATGTAAGGAAGATCCAACCCCTTTGTCTATCGGTATGTTGTCTGAACTATGCATGGTTTGCGTAATGAAATCAAAACAATATTAGCTTTGTTATGAAGACCGTGTTATGAGGCGTAACTTCTGCCTGTAACGCGATGGCTTACGGATTCGATTCCCACTCGGGATAGTGGATTTTCATTTTACCATTTTCATAGCTCTCATAAAGGCAAAGCACGGCGTTAAGTTCCGCTACTCAACACACAATGCCTCGAAAAAGGCATAAAGCAGAGAACGGAGTGTCTAACACTAGGTTACTAAGGTTCTTGCGATTCCTTCTGCCTACCCTGGTATGTGGGGGTATTATTAGTTATTTTTATTTCTCTATTAAAATCCTTCTTCTTAATTCATCACTTCTAATCTAAAAACAAGTCAACACGTGTCCAGAGGTAGAAGTAAACACCGCACTTTACCCAAAAGACTCCCCAATTGCTACACTTAGGTCTACAAGATCATCACAATTACATGACGAGTACAAAAGATATTTCACTTCAAACAAAAAGAGTTAACTCGGAAAACTGGTTATAAAAGTATTACTTACAGTATTATACCATGGCTCCTAAGAATTACTTCTGCCTTTTATGATTCTGTATAAAGATTGATCCGAATTTTACGATCGTGATTGTATAGGCATAACAGACTACTGTAGAAAATGCATTTTGTAGTATATTCATAATACATTAAAGTAAGTGGATAATAGGCTTCTATAATACTAATATAATATATGTTTATCTACTTTGATCTTCTTAAAATATTTTTCAGAGTAATTCTCTTTACAGTGGTGCTTACAGCAAAAATAAGGTACAAACTACCGTAGCTCGAATAGAACGTAGATTTTCATTGACTAGATCTCTTGGACCACTCTAAAGGGAGTCGAATTCAAATTGCTACACTATAATTTTCTGTCTTTTTTTTTCATGATATTTTGATTTGTGATTTTTCTTTATTTGTGTGTATATTTTTGTACGAACCGTGTTTAATTTTCCGTAAAGCTTACTGAAATGCTCTCTGACTGCCCCAGGATAGCCTCATATCAAGACTAGCTATTCTGCATTGTTTACTTCATTTAGTGAGATTCGAATGCCATCACCACCTTGCACTGTAATAAAATAATCCTACTAGGTCAACCTTCAGGATACATCTATTTATACAGTTGCACACTGTGGTCTGCTGTAACACAAACATACCATTCCAGTTTGTTGCTCACTATAATAATATAAACAAAGCATTAGTAATTTGCATGTAATATGATTAAATAAGCTTAAAATATTATGTTATATCGTATAATTACTTTAAAGATATTATTTAGCATATTATTTAATATTCATATAAATAGAAATCGAACCAAAAATCTGTGTTAACACCCAACCTCCTCAAGTGGGAATTGAACCCGGAAATCGTCGCGTTTATAGGCAGATGCTGAGTCGCTGCGTCACAGCGCTTTGTAACTAATTGTTTATTGAAAATATATAATATATATCTATCCTTATAAAACTCTAACATCCAAAGGACGCCAGAAATAGATCGTCTTTAACTACAAGGTCGCCTTTGTTCTTCTTTTTTTTTTTTTTTTTCAATTGGTATGTTATTTTACTAAGTTGTGTAATGAAATAAGTAAGGTATATTTAATATTATTATTATTATATAAAAAAATCTTAATTATATATATTTTTTTGTTAAAAAAACTATTTCCTAGTGACCACTGAGAAATATTACAGCACTAACAAATAGCTCACGACAGGTATAAGAAAACTGCACTCAGACTTCTCGTAGTCGAAACTATGCATTTACATTAATCTTTGTTATGATTCACGGTACACGAAACAACGTCTTTTGTCTCCTGCTATCTGAAGGATTTATTTACTCTTGAATTTGCTGCACTTAAACTTAGTGACATTTTAAAAATTATTTTCATAGTAAAAATGTGACCATAATGGCGTATTTGGTCAGCGTTTCACTAGAAACGTGATTGTATTGAGTTCAACCTTTTTTTCTATTAAAGCCGCGTCGTTAAGTTCCGCCATTGCAGTATTACGCAAAATTTAGGCAGCCAATTATGTGTAAATTTGACATAAATATCCCTATCGACTTTATCTGGATTTCCTAACACCTTCTTTGAAACTACTGTAATTTAATGAGGCATGTGAATTATATATTATATATACATATAAGTTAGATACATAAGAGTTAGTAACTCTTGTTCTTGGCGGCTGTGTACGCCATAATTAACGTCAGACTACGTCTTTTGATGTTATATTATATAAAGGTTGTTAATATGAAACCTTAGAACAAACGAATATTTAGTAAATCTTTGTTTATATAAGAACTTGTTAACGAGATTTCAGGAAAAATTTATATATATTTTCAGTATAAGTTGAAAATGAATGTATCATTTTCCTCTAATACTAAATATATGATATAGATGGATTTGCCAAGTGAAGTGTCACTTGCAGCGCTCTTTGTTGCAGTGTTTCCTGAATCGTAAATTTCCTTTATACCGTTTTATTATTTTCGTGAAATATTTTGTTACTTATACATATACTAAGTGACATAGTATAATATCTGGTTACCATCTAAGATATTTAGATACGTTTTTAACTTATGTGAAGTACGCTATGAAAGGAAAAAATAACATACCTGTCATTGATATTAATTTCGTCTCAATCGATAGCATTTTTCTATAAATATCTTGTTGTTTGTATGGTTATCGATCGGCTGTAAAGACAACAGACTGTCAATTTGATTAAAAGAGAAAAACAAGCATATTATTATATATTTTTTGTATATAAACTTATTATTACTGTATTACTATATTTATTTATAAAAACTAATATAAAATATTTTATATATAAATATTTTTGTTTAGGTAACTTAAATATTCTAGCGGATATCTCAATTGCCTGACCTTGTGCTTGTGCATGTGGAAGTGGACTGCAGTGAGTCGTCTACACATTAAATATTTACTTGTTCAAAAATACTAGGTACGCTAGCTTTTCAGTTGAGTAGAATAGAATACATTTTAAGTTATATATAGTTTTTTCCTCTTTTATACTACTTGATACTTCTTTCGGGGTATACGGAAAGTGGACTATTTGTGGTAAAATGACTTTAACCTGAAAACACTAAAAAAATCACATTGAACTTTACAAAAGATATCTTCAAAGATATCTTTGCGTTTATTTTCAATTTTTTTTTGTTTTATCTTTTATTTTATTTTTTTATTGTTATTTCTATATTTGATTATTGATTTGATTTTGGATTAAGTATTGTTGTAGATTTTTGGCGTATTCAATAAACGAAGGTTTTGTCAAGGTTTTGGTTCCGCTGGCGTAAATGTTTACTAATATGAAGACATCTTTTATAATGTTCAATGTGAATGTTTCACAAAAATTAAATTTAATACTTCTTAACTAAATACGGTTCTGAGATTTAAATAGAATGTACCCATTATTGTATCGATGGTATACTATGACTCAAAAATTTCACATCGGCTACCAAAAATACATAACGAAACATATTAACGAAAGTTCGAGCTAGCTTTTACAAAGCAAGGCAGAAAACTAAAACAAAAAATGACAAGTCCAATAACAATGAAACCGAAACACCAGCTATAGTTGCAATAAAGTGAACTCTGCCCAAATTGTGGAGTGCACCCGTTTTGCCAAACACCCGTGTGTACATACACCCGGATATTAATGAGGCAATAGACGCCTCGGGCCGACGCAACCCGATCGCATTAGGCCACGGAATTGCCCATCCATTATATGTACAAATATCCTCGGTTACTCTTATTAACTTTTATCGGTTTGTAGTAACTTAATGTTATATATATGTAAGTATATAGCTCTTGTAACAAATCATTGACTTAATTATACTGAGAAAAAGTACGGTCAAAACGTTTATTAATATGGAAAGTTTATAGAAGCCAGATAATCTAAAAACTAAATGACCTGTCATTATGTTTCATTTGAAATTATTTTCTTCTGATTATTGTTACAAAGGATCTTTCTTCAATTTTGATATTTAAATTGATGTACTAATAAACATCATATTATACCAAGTAACTGACTTGAATACAAACAAATACAATGTTCAGCATATAATATATACATATAATATATACATAATGATAATTTTAGATATAGTAATACATAATGATAAAGATAAATTTAAAATACAGTAGAATGCCTCGAATGATATATTAAACAGGGTTAACGATCACATAGCCATGAAATAGCAAATGACCAAAGGATAGCCATTTGCAGAATTAACCAAATCTGTTTCTGACCGCAAGCCAATAGTGCTGGATAAAAGGCTATTTTCCTAAATATATTTTATCTCTTTTCAACAATTAATCGAATTTTACAATAAGTGAACATTGATCGAATACAAAAATAAAAATAATCGATATTTTAAATCTTTATTGATATAGAGATAAAGCTTAATTAGAAAAAAGTATAGCAGGTAAGTTTCGGACATTTTTAATTTTCACATTATTTCTGAGATTAACACGATTAACCAAAAAAATCTATATAGGTATTTATTTAGTATAAGTTCTACCTGGAAGAATACATAGAAATAAAATAATTAATCAAAAATAATTAGAATACGTATTGAGTGCCGATTACACTGCCAATTATGCAATAATTACACTAAATAGATGAAAACAAAGTAAACAAAAAACTACTTCTACCATAAACCAGATCATTTTACGTACAGCTCTAAATGAGTAGTATTCGAGTTTACATTTTGTTACTTAAACGGTCATAATTATCGATACAAAAGTCGAGTGAGCACTTGACATATTTCTCACTGCTATCGGACAGCACGTAAAGAAGAATTTCAATTAAATTTTATAAAATATTTTTCATTTAAATCGTATTGTTATTGGCATAGTTGAAGCAATTAAAAATATCGGTATTGAACATTTTTTAAAATCAATAGTCCTGGCCAGAAATATATGAAGTTAGTAAAGTTTAACTATGAAAATAGTTTATGGCCGCTATATTTACATTATCCGTTCAACAATTCAAACAAAATAATTTGTTTTTGGAACAATGCAGTCGTAAAATGTTAGAGCTTTTATCGTGGAAGCTTAGTAAATAAGTATAATATGTAACTGAAGAGGATATTCTAATATTGCATTTTAGGTAAGTCTTCTCACTTTTAAAAATACATAATACTACTTATGATAAATTTTATCCACTGAAACAATATTCTCGTACTGAAACAATATAATATATAAACTTAAATATGTGTTACGAAACGTATCATTAACAGACACAAATATCATACTCGCTACCTGAAACAAATGTAACGAATAAGTAACCTTAAAATTAATATTTGGAAACCTTTTAGGCGCAGCCTGCTTCGTGTATATAAAAGCACATTGTCTAAATAAACTAACATATTTTGTGAAACACAAACCGGTAGCTTGCCAAAGTACAGTCATTTTTATAATATGCATATCTTATATTTACATAGCAGTAATAACTTTAAACTGCTTACATATATATGAAAGCCAAGCTGAAAATAGGCAAGTAGCTTGACCAGCTAGTTATCCTTGCTAGACCAGTAAGCACAACAAGGAAACTGAATTATAAAGCCCACGCATGAAATTACAGGCTACAACTATTTTCACAAAAAATTGTATATTGAAATTATTTGTCAAATTTATACCTCAACGCCATTGCATAGCCTTTATCGAGTGTCTGAGTGTGATTGATTATTATGAACATTACGCGTTGAAATATTCATATTTAAATCCATATTTTAGTTGATTTTTACTATTTATATCTGATATATTGCCGCGAGCGGCAAAACTATTATGCTTAAACTATCTTAACACTAGGCTGTATGTCACATTGTCACAAATAAAATATTTAAGAAAACATTAGAAATTTGGATCATTTCCTGTTACATAACGTCTAAAAGTACGGTATCACATACGGTAGAAAAAGTGAATAAAACAAAAATTATTTAAATTTCATAGTTATTTTATAATTTTTATAAAACATACTACTAGTTTGTATACTTATATTTTTTTTATAATATGTTGTAGTGTAACTCTAACTTATTTTATCCTTTAACCCCGCATTACACAGCACGGATCCGCTTATTAACCTAACCTACATTTCTAAATTGCAATTTCAAATGACTTCCGCTATGTAAAATAGCATGAATTAAACTGGTTTTATTAATTTAGTTTATCTTTTTGCTTATTAAATTATTGCATCAGTACATAAAATTAAGTAATTAAGTAAGCAAGAAGCTGTTTAATTTGAATATTTATAACAGTTTACAAAAAAAAAGTAAAATTTAACACCATAATTTTATGGCGTAACCGTAGACGCAATAGTCTTACTACAGATGCGTGTCGGTCGAAAACGTGATGGTTTACGATAAAGCGATGTGATGGTTTCGATTCCAGCTTGAGGGAATGAAATATTTTCTTCACACTGATAAGGAGATAAGGCGGAACGTTGAAATTCGACACTTCACACACTTCACATAGGGTGTTTAATGTCTCGTAAATTGGGCTAAAGAATAGGGTGTGTCTTAAGACTGCTTACTTTTATTTGCTAGTCAATGAGTATATTTTCTATACTTTTTTATTTACCTTTGAAGCTTAGCAACTATTATGATTCTTAACGTTTGTAACTGGGCCAAACCAGGTCAGTAAATTATTATTTTAATTAAATGAACATAAAGTTGTACGCTTGTACATTGAAACCGGTCACATTGGGCCACAAAAGTCATCCATCCTTTACGAATATCTTTTTAACTTATAATATAATTTCTACGAAATAATATTGTATTCAATACATATAAATGCAGAAATTAATGTTATATATTACTTTATTGAATCATTTCTGAATAAAAACTAATTAGTACCTCGCTAATAGAAGTTCATATTGTAAAAGCTATCGCTCATTAAAAATGATTCATGAGGCTGCTACAGATTTTATACAGTATTAAAATGAAATAGGTAAACTACAATTGCTATGTCTACTAGAATATATCTATATTTATATATCTTTAAATTAATATACGGAAAGCTCTTGTTGAAGAAGCCAAGACAGAAAGCGGTGACTTTTAACCATAAGACATTTTTGTTTCAAAAAAACTTAAAGATAATTTGAATAACTCAAATTTAACCTTTAGTACAATCTTATGGCACGTTGTATTATATATTTATACGTCTCCCTCAGTTTGTTATACTGTTCTTAAGCTTTATTTCCTTTTTATCCGTTTTAACGGGTCATTTTATATAGGAAAGGCTAATGGGCAATCTTCGGCAGAATTAACGGAAGCCGGTCCGACTTCAACCTCAGGCTAATAGTGCTCGGTGAAGAATACTTTACTTTTATTGTACCAATTTAAACGCTACTTTAACATTTCATTTATTCTTTCCAGCTTTATAGAAAAATAAAAAAAAATTCTATATAGTAGGATGTGAACTTGAGCCTTTAGAATCTGTCCATCTTGTTATGATACCCACTTTTAGGCAATTTAACATAAAAAAAGGAAGTAATAAGTATCTCAATTAAATTATAATATTTTACTAAGAAAAGATTAGAACTCTGTTTCTTTTTCTATAATATATCAATAAATAGATAGCTTGTTAAAATTTTAAGTAATTTTAGACAGGTTTGTAAAGATTTCGTCCAACCTACCTCACTTTTTATATAATAAACCTAGTGAATACGATTTGATTGTAGAGTTAAGAAGTTTCTTCACAACTCACATAAAACTTCAGATATTATGGACTATGCAAGTTCAAATCATAAAACTTAGAAAAAGTTATACTTTATTCACGTTTTTTACAGATTATATTATGTAATATAAAATTTAACACATTTTTTTATAGCTTCACGCTTTATCCCGCACATGGCAGGGTAGGCAGAGGGAACTGCAGGGACCGTGGGAACCTAGTGTTAAAACACTCCGTTGCTTAGTTCCTGCTTTCTCGAGGCCTTTCTGCCTTTTTCGAGGCATTGCGTATTGAGAGACGGAACTCAACGCCGCGCTTTGCCTAGTTTTCCAGAGCGAAGAAAATGGAAATAGAAAAATCCATCTTATCCGACTGAGGATCGAACCCAGAAACCGTAACGTTACAGGCACACGTTGCACCTCTGCGCCACGACGGTTAACACATATTGTTCACTTTATGTAATTTTTATTTAAATCATAATATTGTAATATTGTAATTTATTATTCCTAAAAGCAGTACCTATATGAGTGAAATCGGGACGAGGCGTTGTGGCTTGGCAGTCTTCCTTTATTAGTTTATTAACAAAGTTTAGTTAATATCGGTACATAGTTTAAATGCATGAAAGCTCACATCCGCAGTAATTAGATTACTTTAAATAATTCAAAATAATATCAGTATACTTAAGGGATCCCCGTTAATGTAAATTAAAATCTAACAGTTCCCAATGAAAGAAAAAATCTAAATAAATATTATTTATGACAGTTAATTCTCAATCCATTATATATTCCTAAAAATGTGTTCAATCTATATTTATATTATATTTACACATATAAATTTATATAATATAAGGCAATAACCACACAACAAAGAAGTGCATTACATTTTCACGCCGTAAGAATGCATCGATACTACAATAAACGGTCTGGAGGCAAATGTGTTCGGCGACGTGGCATACGTGCCGGCTCTCGGCCTTTTATTAAATGAATTCATCATTCCATATTGAAAGCAGCCAGTGCACATTTACAGACGGTGCAAATTTATATTGAACCTATATCTTAACACAATATTACAGTCAATATTCGTTTAAGAGAAGTTGCTGAAAAATCTGTAAAACTATTTTCGTAGAATTTTTTTCGAATTCTTGAAATATTTTAATTGAATATCTAAAAATGGACGTTATATCTAACTTAATCTATTATACAGAATTTAATATTAGATGACAGGCGTTTTATTTCTATTCGTTTTCTACACTTAGACATATTTATAAAGCAATGTGAAGTCATTGAAATAAAATTATAATCAAAACCATAATATTGAATAAAAAAGCTGCTAAAAGTAAGGAAAAGTTCAGATAGTATTTATCGTTTTATTTAAATCCTAACCGTAAAATTAAACACATTCCTGTCCTCATTTATATATTAAATGATAGGTTAGGTTAGTGTTCCTATGCCTATAAGTTGAAAGTATTTATAAATATTAAAATAAAAATCACTTATTTTTTAGCTTAACGTTTTGTCCTACTTATGGCAGGGTAAGCAAAAGGAACGTGTCAACCTAGTGTTAAGACTTACTCTAATTCCCACTTTCTGCCTTTTCACCACGCTTGCCTATGAAAATAAAAAAAATACATTTTTCTCGACTGGGAATTGAATTCACAAACCTTCACGTATACAGACAGGCGCTGCGCCTCTGCCCCACGTCGGAGTATACTTGTATTTCAAAGTAAAATGTTAAAATAATAACAGCAACAAGTGGTATATTTCTAAAAATAAACATTTGAATTACTTTTCGAATGTCTGATTATATTAATCTTATTGATATATATTGTCTTTGAAGAGATAAAAATGAACGTAAATTCAAAGGATCCTCCAAAAGTCAAGATTTTTTAGATAACATAATGAACAAAAAATATCTTATTTTAGGGTATAATAGATTAAGTGAATATTGTAAAAAATATTTGTCAATATTGTAAATATTTCAGCGTTTACAGATACGCATTTCATCACATGAAACGAGGTAGGTCAGAGGACTTAGTGTCACGTCACTCCGTATTGGAACATGACGAAAAAGCCATGGCTTAGCGCCATACTATTTTCAGGGTGGTTAAAAGAATTATCTAAAGAGTTGAGTGACTTTAAAAAGTTAGAGTTAGATTTTTAATTTAAAAATTTTAACAAATACATACAACTAAAGTTAGTATAAATAAATAATACTTTTATAACTAAAGTATTTCTCTACACATTGAGTAGATCATAAATGATATCTACTGAAAACTTTAAAATTATACTTTTACACGTGTAAACAGTAAAAGTAGTTTTTTAGTGCAAAATACATAAGTATTTTAAAAAAATATTTAATAATTTCTTTACATTTCAATACACGAAAAACTATTCAAAAAAAACAAAAACTTCGTGCATTTAAAAAAAGCTTTGCTCTTTCTTGGGTAGCAGGATAAGCGGAAGGAACCAGTGTTGATACACTGACATATTAATTGCTGAGTGACACAACTCAATGTTGTGTTTTCCTTTCGAGAGTGGAAAAATGAAAAATATTTCCTCGAGTGGGAAACAACCATATTTGTACAGGAGTTGCCGTCAACGCCGTCATTTTAATATAATCTCACCAGCCCCATATATATATATATATATATATATATATATATATATATATATATATATATATATATATATATATATATATATATATATATATATATATATATATATATATATATATATATATATATATATATATATATATATATATATATATATATATATATATATATATATATATATATATATATATATATATATATATATATATATATATATATATATATATATATATCTAATCAACGCAACAATTTAGTTTTTTTTTTTTTTAGCTTCACGCTTTATCCCGCACATGGCAGGGTAGGCAGAAGGAACTGCAGGGACCGTGGGAACCTAGTGTTAAGACACTCCGTTGCTTAGTCCCTGCTTTCTCCGTCCCCACTTTCCGCCTTTTTTTTTCGATGCATCGCGTGTTGAGTGGCGGAACTCAACGCTGCACTTTGCCTAGTTTTCCAGAGCGTATAGAAAAATACAATCAATCTTCTCCGACTATCAGAAACCGTCGCGTTGCAGGCACACGTTGCGCCTCTGCGCCACGACGGTCCTCACAATTTAGTCATGTAACGATAGTAAATAATAAGTAAATAATAATGTGATATCACGAGATATGACGGAAATTGGGGAATGTAGTGTCTTAACACTAGGTTCTACCGCATGCAAGTACCTTGGCAAAATATTGTACTTAATTATTTTTTGATACACAGGGTTAAGTTAATGTAATTGTAGAATAAATTTGATAAAATTGTTTACGCCTTGTACTTGTTGTTAGTTATAGTAGTGGTGCAGAGGCGTAAGTGTCTGCCTGTAAACGCGACCATTTGAGGGTTCGACTCCCACTAGGGGAAGCTGGATTTTTCTATTTCCATTTTCTTCGCTTCGGCTACTAGGCAAAGCGCGGCGTTGAGTTCCGCCACTCAATACACAATGCCTCGAAAACCGTGGAAAGCGGAGACGGAGAAAGCAGGGACTAAGCAACGGAGTGTCTTAACACTTGGTTCATAAGGTTCCTGCAGTTCCCTCTGCCTAACCTGCGATATGCGGGATAAAGCGTTAAGCTAAAAAATAATCTAAAACATTTATACAAGCACTAGTAACAAGGTGTACAAAAAATTACGTAACACATATTTTTAATGCAGTTTATTCTGTGAAATTTTCTTACGTGCGAAAAGCTTTTATAATTTTCGTCGACCTAAATTAGAATGACTCGTGGTCCTATTTCCAGCCTCTTACGACTCACAAGAGCTCCTGTTTCTTAAACAAAACACTGAACATTTTACAAGAAAAATAAAATTTTCTGCTTGGTAAATATTTTATTGTCGAGTGCGTAACATTTTCAAATATATTATCATTTTATTAAAAGGAAATCTTTCTTTTATATGACCTATGCAAATTAAGTTTTTTTAGCTAGAGCTATCCGATTAGGTAGACATATCTTACTCAAATTTAGATTATTTAGATTTAAATTATTCACGCTTTATCTCGCTCAGAGCTGGACAGGCAGTGGTAACAGCAGTAGCCATAGAAACCTAGTGTTAAGACACTCCATCTTCCGTTTGCCGCCTTTTTGAGACATTTTGGCGACGCTTTGGGGACGCGGAACTCACTCTCACTCACCGCCGCGCTTTGCCTAGTTGTTAGAGCGAAGAAAATAGAAGTGTAAATTCCATCTTCCTCGAGTAGGAATCGAATTCATAAATATATAAGTCTTCAGATTATGGATTTTTGGTATAAAATTAAAACAAAGTTAAAGTATGCATATAAATAAACATGCCTTAAATCAACACACTAATTCTATAGCGGGACAAAAATATGCAAGTTGTAAAGCGAATAAATAGCTTGTAACCAGGGGCTCTATATGAAGAGAAAGCACCTATCTATCAGTGAGTGGGTAGCTACCACCAGTGTTATACTGTAACTGAAAAATGTTAGTAATAAAACGAGGTGATGCAGAGGCACGTAGCTTGTTAGGGGACAGGACGTGAGCCCGATGCACTTACGTTCTGACAATGTTGAAGAGCAAATTGGTAGATATAATAGCAGCAGCGTGAAACATATGTATATGCTGTAAATCTGGACCAAAAAAAATACGAAATATACCATCTTGATCTATAGTTGAATATTTTTTTGATAATTAATACCTTCAGAATTTAAATAATTACAGAAAATAGAATTATTATTTAGCATTAATAATTTCGTTTATCTGAAGGCATTTACAATTTACATATTTACTTGTAAATATGTGATTTATTGTTTTTTAAAGAAAGGGAGTAAAGGTTGATAAAGAGTAAAGTTAAAAATATGTAAAAGTACTTGGTTAATCATTTACATAATTTCCTATTAATAACTTTGAATTAATTAAGAGTTTGAGTTTGATATTAACTTCAAACCCTAAATGCAATGTACAAAAGCGCTGCATGCACTATTACGTACGTATGTGTGAGTATGTACTTAGTTTATAGTTGCATATTATTTACATGGTTCAAAGCAAATATTAAAAATGTTATGTTCTTGTGAATGGTACGATTAAAGTCATATTTACCGTTTTTACTCAATGTTTCCTCCGCTTTAATTGCGTTTGAAAAACATAAAGTTACGCTCTTGATGTTTATTTCACGTTGCATAAATAGCGCTAATAAGTATTCATGTTTATGTACTACGTTTTTTATATATATATATATATATATATATATATATATATATATATATATATATATATATATATATATATATATATATATATATATATATATATATATATATATATATATATATATATGTATATATATATATATATATATATATATATATATATATATATATATATATATATATATATATATATATATATATATATATATATATATATATATATATATATATATATATATATATATATATATATATATATATATATATATATATATATATATATATATATATATATATATATATATATATATATATATATATATATATATATATATATATATATATATATATATATATATATATATATATATATATATATATATATATATATATATATATATATATATATATATATATATATATATATATATATATATATATATATATATATATATATAAAAAACGTAGTACATAAACATGAATACTTATTAGCGCTATTTATGCAACGTGAAATAAACATCAAGAGCGTAACTTTATGTTTTTCAAACGCAATTAAAGCGGAGGAAACATTGAGTAAAAACGGTAAATATGACTTTAATCGTACCATTCACAAGAACATAACATTTTTAATATTTGCTTTGAACCATGTAAATAATATGCAACTATAAACTAAGTACATACTTACACACACATACGTACGCATTAGTGCAGCGCTTTTGTACATTGCATTTAGGGTTTGAAGTTAATATCTAGTTTTTATTATCAAACTCTTAATTAATTCAAACTTATTAATAGGAAATTATGTAAATGATTAACCAAGTACTTTTACATATTTTTAACTTTACTCTTTATCAACCTTTACTCCCTTTCTTTAAAAAACAATAAATCACATATTTACAAGTAAATATGTAAATTGTAAATGCCTTCAGATAAACGAAATTATTAATGCTAAATAATAATTCTATTTTCTGTAATTATTTAAATTCTGAAGGTATTAATTATCAAAAAAATATTCAACTATAGATCAAGATGGTATATTTCGTATTTTTTTTGGTCCAGATTTACAGCATATACATATGTTTCACGCTGCTGCTATTATATCTACCAATTTGCTCTTCAACATTGTCAGAACGTAAGTGCATCGGGCTCACGTCCTGTCCCCTAACAAGCTACGTGCCTCTGCATCACCTCGTTTTATTACTAACATTTTTCAGTTACAGTATAACACTGGTGGTAGCTACCCACTCACTGATAGATAGGTGCTTGCTCTTCATATAGAGCCCCTGGTTACAAGCTATTTATTCGCTTTACAACTTGCATATTTTTGTCCCGCTATAGAATTAGCGTGTTGATTTAAGGCATGTTTATTTATATGCATACTTTAACTTTGTTTTAATTTTATACCAAAAATCCATAATCTGAAGACTTATATATTTGTGAATTCGATTCCTACTCGAGGATGATGGAATTTACACTTCTATTTTCTTCGCTCTAACAACTAGGCAAAGCGCGGCGGTGAGTTCCGCCACCCAAAGCGTCGCCAAAATGTCTCAAAAAGGCGGCAAACGGAAGATGGAGTGTCTTAACACTAGGTTTCTATGGTTACTGCTGTTACCACTGCCTGTCCAGCTCTGAGCGAGATAAAGCGTGAATAATTTAAATCTAAATAATCTAAATTTGAGTAAGATATGTCTACCTAATCGGATAGCTCTAGCTAAAAAAACTTAGTTTGCATAGGTCAAAGAAAAGAAAGATTTCCTTTTAATAAAATGATAATATATTTGAAAATGTTACGCACTCGACAATAAAATATTTACTAAGCAGAAAAATTTATTTTTCTTGTAAAATGTTCAGTGTTTTGTTTAAGAAACAGGAGCTCTTGTGAGTCGTAAGAGGCTGGAAATAGGACCACGAGTCATTCTAATTTAGGTCGACGAAAATTATAAAAGCTTTTCGCACGTAAGAAAATTTCACAGAATAAACTGCATTAAAAATATGTGTTACGTAATTTTTTGTACACCTTGTTACTAGTGCTTGTATAAATGTTTTAGATTATTTTTTAGCTTAACGCTTTATCCCGCATATCGCAGGTTAGGCAGAGGGAACTGCAGGAACCTTATGAACCAAGTGTTAAGACACTCCGTTGCTTAGTCCCTGCTTTCTCCGTCTCCGCTTTCCACGGTTTTCGAGGCATTGTGTATTGAGTGGCGGAACTCAACGCCGCGCTTTGCCTAGTAGCCGAAGCGAAGAAAATGGAAATAGAAAAATCCAGCTTCCCCTAGTGGGAGTCGAACCCTCAAATGGTCGCGTTTACAGGCAGACACTTACGCCTCTGCACCACTACTATAACTAACAACAAGTACAAGGCGTAAACAATTTTATCAAATTTATTCTACAATTACATTAACTTAACCCTGTGTATCAAAAAATAATTAAGTACAATATTTTGCCAAGGTACTTGCATGCGGTAGAACCTAGTGTTAAGACACTACATTCCCCAATTTCCGTCATATCTCGTGATATCACATTATTATTTACTTATTATTTACTATCGTTACATGACTAAATTGTGAGGACCGTCGTGGCGCAGAGGCGCAACGTGTGCCTGCAACGCGACGGTTTCTGATAGTCGGAGAAGATTGATTGAATTTTTCTATACGCTCTGGAAAACTAGGCAAAGTGCAGCGTTGAGTTCCGCCACTCAACACGCGATGCATCGAAAAAAAAAGGCGGAAAGTGGGGACGGAGAAAGCAGGGACTAAGCAACGGAGTGTCTTAACACTAGGTTCCCACGGTCCCTGCAGTTCCTTCTGCCTACCCTGCCATGTGCGGGATAAAGCGTGAAGCTAAAAAAAAAAAAAACTAAATTGTTGCGTTGATTAGATATATATATATATATATATATATATATATATATATATATATATATATATATATATATATATATATATATATATATATATATATATATATATATATATATATATATATATATATATATATATATATATATATATATATATATATATATATATATATATATATATATATATATATATATATATATATATATATATATATATATATATATATATATATATATATATATATATATATATATATATATATATATATATATATATATATATATATATATATATATATATATATATATATATATATATATATATATATATATATATATATATATATATATATATATATATATATATATATAAAGTAAGTGATGTAAAATTAAAATTAATTATTACGTATAATTTTATTATATTTATAACTTTACATTATTTATAGTGAAATATTTTCGTGGTATTTCATAAACTATTCAAGAATAACTCAATTTGGTTCATTATGGAAATACAATATACGTTTTGTTTTTTTGCCGACATTTCTATATTTTTGTAGCAGAAATCCTTGCGTAATACAAAATATAGCGCAATATTCTTTATGTCACAGCCGCGAGGTAGAGTTAGCCGTCGCTTTATTTAATCAAATATTTACATCATCTGCACACAACGTGGGTCTGACGTTTTTCTCCTTTCAGAATGTCAATAATGACTTTTATACGAGCGCCTGACAACTGCCATTGCTTACTTTTAAACCGGGATTTTATGAAAGGTGCGTTGAAAATGAAAGCCCTCCCAAATTAAATATCTCCGTGTCATGTTATCCAGTTTATGTACGTATACTTTTTTAAAAAATATATATTAAAATTTTGTTGAGTAAAAATCGGATTTCGAATCAAAAGTTCTATAATACTCTCTTAATTAAGACACTCTAAAATAAATTTGTTATATTTTCATATTTAAAAAATATCTTTATTAACATATTTAATTTATTAGTATTGTGACTAAAACTTCAAAATAATATCTAAAATCAACGTCACTAACGCATTATTGTAACAAAGACATGCACTAATTTCCCAAAAACTACTTTCGGATTATATATTTACGTACTAACATATTTTTAGTCGTCTTATTTACTCCAGCTAAGTTGGAATAGGAAACTCCAAACTATTCGCTTAATATACATTAAGAAGTAATATCACGTTTAACGAACAAACGTTTGCTCAGATTGTGGTAATTGCTCCAGAGTAAATACGAATTCTAAACGCTCCATCTGAGATAATCTTGTAAAATAGCATTTGAATTAGTAACGTAGATGGACAATCGTGAAATATAACCGATTTAATTGTATAGAAAAATAATTGTCATGCACTTTGTAATTGTACTGTTTGACAATGGTCAACGCACATGTTACAGCGCAATGGTTGCAAAATTTTCCATATTTAGTTCAAAACACTTACATAATTTTTGTCTTAAGGCAAGTTAAAGTTAAGAAGTGTGTCGAAAAACAGAACCAAATTTAATAAAATTTAATTTTAACAATGATATATATTATATTTTAATAAAAAAATAATATATTTTTGAATGTGAAATGAAACACAAATGTCAATTGTTTTCTGGATCCTAATAAAAAGCATACATATGTATACGTACGTATTGCCAATGGAGTTATAGGCCTGGTAAGTTTAAGCCTATTTCGAATATCAGTTTTATATATTCAACTTATTTTGCTAAAATTATTAACATTTTTCATAACTTACATAATATTATAACAAAATTTATTCAGACGCAAATGTCAATATATTATTTTACTTTTTTTGTTAGGTATAATTTATTTGGATATTTTTTATAAATCGCGTGAATAGCTTGCTTTTTAGTTACAGACTGCATTACCCTTAAATATAATGCTTACGGCGTTACACTTTGGGGGTTCAAATAAACAAGGGGAGCCGTTTCCATGTCAATTAATAATTTGTTTTTTTTTTTTTTTTTTTAAATTAATATAATATAAAATGTATCTTGTTGCGTGGAATATATCTTGCTGTATTCAGAAAAAATGAGGCTATTTATTTTAATTTTACTGTCATATTTTACGAGTCGATACCACGAATACCACAGAGTAAAATCCAAATCAGTGGTAGTAGACGAGCACCACTAATTTAAAAGTATTTATACACCGTAATTGATTTTAACATTAATAAATCGAAACTTAAAATATAATTTAAATTGACAATCAGAACAAGGAAACAAGAAAATCAGTTAACAATTGTATTAATTTAAAAACAATTTGAAATAAATAAATATAAAACGAAAAGTATACAAGTTTCCGCCAGCTGTTTTTTATATACGTATCTTGCCTATTACAGCGGTAATATCGTAATTCAGACCGTCAGGTGCAGCTGCCACCAACGACTCTAACCGATTAACCCATTTGAGGGTTAGAATTCGACCAATTTATCGAGAACCCCAAACTATATCTATCCCGGCCTCGTTTGTTCTGATGGCAAAAGAAATGCGAGGGACGCGGCATTCCTTTATAAATGGTTATCGCTTGTGAATAGAATGTTTGTACTACCAATGCTTGAAAGATTATTGATATTACACTTTTCCATCTGGAGATTGAAATTTCGAGGATTTTGAATTCACTGCAGTGAACGCTTAACTGATGATTTTGAGATTATTTTTCATTCATTCTCAAATTTTGCTCGCAATGTTTATTAGAGTATTCTGGAAATGTAATCAAAAATTCATTTAGGTAAATTAAACAAACATATAACGATCACTACTGAAAGATTTTGGTTATTACAATTTGCACCCCGGAGTTAAATTTTCGATTATATATTCTTTCTTTAAATTTTGATAGATATTCTTTCTTTTAATTTGATCTTAGTTATATAATACTGAGTCTAGAAAGTTTTCTTCAAAAAGCTAAATATTAGATTATTATTTGTTGTAAGTGTACAGTTGGATGTAGGCAATAACCTTTCAACATACAATTAAAACGTAAATGACGAAATAAAAATAAATAATTTCATAAACAATGTCATAAAATGAAATGCACAAGCAATTTACATAATATAATTTAGTTTATTTTAGTGAGCACGTTCAGCGGGCAATGCCGCTACGTATTCAGTCAACCGAATAAATGCGGGCGATAGCGAGCGAAACAAATACTAACATTACATGTGTGCTGATACTAAAGCAAATGTTTTGCATGCAAAACTATTTCAATTTTATTTGTTTTTTTTTTATTTTCTCCTCTCAAATATAATTGATGTTCTCGTTTCATCAAAGTCCTATCAAGTGTAGAAGCACACGATAAATATGAGTTCAATTTTTCTCTAGATTATCTTTATTCGATATGACTTATGTTTATAGGTGTTTTAATAAAGCCTCTGTCGTGATAAATATTTTATATAATTTTGAGAAGAAAACTGCTTCCGTTTTTCACCGGATGGATTCACCGGTCGGGTGCCGGTCATATCACGATGTAGGAAGAGGAGCTCCGATCAACGCTTGGGACTCGCGACTCAAGTGTAGGCTTAAAGGGGCCCCTTCAAAATGCATTAACGCTCACCTTCACTATCCAAGCTCCTCCCATTACCTAACCAAATTTTAAACGATTCTACCAAAGCCGCCTTTGAAGTGCGTTCTAGAAATTAATTTATAATAGTTTTAGACAGGCCTAGATCTTTTAGTAAACTATAGAGAGATTTTGCTGTTATACTTCTCGCACCTACTTCAACCGCATATAAGGTAACTCTAAACTTATTCCTGGTCAGTGCCTTTGTAAGATTGAAATGTTTATTAAGTTTTAGATTGTGACTTTTTGGGATATTTGTTTCCCACAGAACTGTAAGTTCTACCAGTACTACGCGTTTTAGGCTTCGAGAATAAAGCAAAATATCCGGTCTGGATGACGAAACACAAATATCCTCAGGGATTCTATACTGTTTCTCATACGTGTCCATAACCAGTGTCCAATCGGGAGCTGGATTTAATATAAAGAAAGGTTTTTGTCTGCCTTTTTTTTAAACCTTCTTTCACAAACTCTATTGAGCGTTTGCTGGTTGTTATTTCTCTCTGTGCTCTTGCTACAGATAGACTAACGGCTTCACGTATGTTTTCTAGTCCTTTATTGTGGCGCCGTGAGTATTGACTACTATCTAAGAGTACCCTACACCCTACCAGCATATGTTTAGCTGGTAGGAGTACCCTACTGTAGAGTACCCTACTGAATCTTTACAGATGAAGCAAATTTATCGGTAGCTTTACCCCATCCTACTAAATTACTTTGATCTCGAAGAGTCATTTGGAAAGCATTTAGATAGAATTTTAATAGTGCTGGAGACCAGTCATGAATTAGGGTGCGCCATTTTAAAGCTAAAGTGATACAGAATTCTCCTATTGTTCGCTACTCTTTTTGCATTTCTAAACCCAATGCATGCACCTTATACTTGTCGTTTTCGTCTTGCCGAATAAAAGATTTTATTTTGTCTATATTTTGAATTTTCCTCTTTGATCCTAACCCTACTATACTAGATTGTGCTCCTATCATAAATTGCTTATGGAATTGAAGTTTTGACTCGAGCGCTGGGACACTTCTGTCTTTTGGAAGTGAGGTAACAATCTCATTCCATGATTTTCCCAGAATATGTGTTTTGGCGACTCTTAGGTGTTTAAAGAGCTCCGATGGCTTCTTTAATCTCAACCCAAAACCATTTTTGTCTCTAAATAAGGTTGAGATATCCGCCGAATGCGCTAGCCCAAGCTAAAACTTCAGTATCTTTATGACACTTGCATCTAACTTTGTTTAGAGGGTCTTATTGAAATCATACATGAGGAAAGGCCAATTCAGACGTGATGTTAGAAAATTGTCGTAAATCCAAATTTTTTTGACATTGCTTATAGGTTGATGATCTACCTTTTCAAGATCCGTCAAAAAGCTGTCGACTAGTACATCTAAAGACGGAGTGCGGCCTTTGTAATCTATTTTCTTGCCGAGAAATTTAAAAGGTGCCGCTTCGGAAATTATAGCAATGCTTTTACCACCAATTTTAAGTCTCGGATCGTATGAGGTACATTTACTGTTTCGTCTTTCCAGGCATAAACAGTGACACTTACTAGGTTTTGTCCTCATTCCTTTTGTCCACGCACAAAACTCATCTACATCATCCAACAGCAGCTGGCATTGCTTTGGGTTCCTATCGCAAGATCGTCCGCGAAAGCAAGGATGTATTCTATGTACTTATTGTTGAACTTAAACTGATAACCCCATTTTTTTCTTGTTTAATTAGATTGTCTAATAAAATATTCATTATAACGAAGAACTGTTACATAATTATTAATTATATTTTACAGTATATCAAATAATAATTAAAGTAATTGTATATTATTGATTATTAGCTGTTGCCTGCGGCCCCGCCTGTGTGTTGACATGACAACAACTAAGAACTGTTACATATACCTCTCGGTAGGATTAGGGTGACATTGAAATTATTGCCTAAAAATATTTTTGGAATTCCTCCATTGGAATCTAAAATTTAATCTCTTCAGCTTTGTAATAGATGATAACTATTTTTGTATTTTTTGGTATTTACAGGGGCAATTTTACTACCATATTGAGACCATTGATATATGTGTACATATATCATTGGTCATCAATCCGTTGAACATAATATAGAGATTAAGCCACCGTTAATCGTAACACTTACAAACAAAACTATGAAAGATGTACTGTCACAAAAAATATATCTATAAGATATTCTTTATCTTAAACTATAAATATTTCAAAGCTCTCCATAACAAAAAGTCTTTAAAGAAAAGTTGCAAGTTTCTTGAAGTTGTCTTGTTGGTAAGCGCAGCACGTCGAGTATATTCAGCTAAGAAAGCAGTGTATTTTCGCTTATTCATCCTTTGATATGTATTTCCGCTAACTAATGCTTCATTTGCTTTGCTACGGAACTGACAAGTGCACTATAGGAAATGTTCACTTGAGGATGTAATTCAAATGACTAACTACAAGAGCTGAATACAATTCAATTTCAATTTCTTGTTAAAATTGGTTATAATTTATAAGCAACAAGCTTTCGCCACTAAACTTATTTTATAAATGTAACATTAATTACAAAAGCAAAAGTCTTTTCGCATGGTATGTGACTTGTAACATATTTAGTCATAATGGATTTTGTAATAATGTATGGCGTGCAAATTCTTAATATTCCATTTAGATTATTTTGTAGCTTATAGCAAATTTATTAAAATATTTACATATTTTTTATAATAACAGTCATTTATACGTACCTATAGAGCACAACAATAACAACAATAAAGTTTCGCCTGTCTGTCAAAATCATATTCCTCTAGAAAGCGTGGTGGTGGCGATTTCTGCTTATATATCATATATTTTTGTTGTAAAATTTTGTATTTATGCGATTTATGCCTGTTTAAAGTAAATAACGACTAAATTTTATTAACAATAACAATCTTTCTAATAAAACATGATATGTGCTTAGTGCAAAATATTACTCAATGGAGTCAAGTTGATCCAATATATAAAGATGAACCAAAATATACAACATATATACCAAATATAGAAAGATACGATTAAAGCAAATATCGGACTGGTTTTACATTGTTTTGTGTTCAAGTTGTTTGGAGGACGAGAGAGGTGGTTTTTCCGCAACTTTATAAATTAGACTTTGGTACTTTGTAAGAGCTTTTGAGAGGCAACAGAGGAAAAGAAAATGCTATTATTCTGGTTTTCTCTTTGTGTTTATTTTATTTACTTAAAAATTAAAAAAGTCTCGTTTTTCCGAATAATAAATCAAATCTAAACCTAAAACACAAAAGTCAAGTATTAACGTTGTTTTGTTAAAGAACTTAAAGAACTCTTCTTAAAAATATCAGTGTTACTTTTAGTATAAAATTAAAGGAAGAATGAGCACATATTCCCAAACTGCATGCATGTAATGCATTTATTGGTCTTTACAGAAACTGCAGAGTCATCTGAAGCGTTACTGCGCTGCAGACAATGTTGGTTAGAAGCATTCCCGACTGCACCATATTGTTAGAACGTTTTAAGCATTTTATAGGAGAAACTATTTTTATTTTATTATTATTTAATAGTCCAAATATACTTTTTCCTTATTTTTTATTATAATTCTAAACTTATAACGCAAAAAGTTAGTAATGATAGTACATAATCCCTACAAATTTAATAAGCAAAAAATATGTACATTAAAATTTTCGTCTGACTTATAATATTCTTATTTAAATCTACAACTACTGCGTAATATAATTTGGAACTCTAATAAACTTTCTTAATTATACAGTGTATTGGAATGGTGCCTTAATATAAGCTGATTGTCGTACTTTCCCAAAATCCAACAACTGACACTAAATGCCAAAATTGTATAATCTATTCGAACGAAGGTCCACTCAACAACTGGTCAGTTATCTATTATCATCTACATAACAATACCACGTTTTTATCTCAAAATAAATTTAAAAAAATAAAAATAATACCTGCAGTATATATACAATTAGTTTTAATAGCTTACTAAAACTTTATATTTAAATTAAGCCTGTGTAAATAATAATTATGCCTAAACTTTTTTTAAAACCTGTGTTTAGAAAAAATTAGAACTTCATTTAAAAAGAAATTGGAAATTTAGCGATGAATTAGTTATTTGGCAAATAATATATATATATATATATATATATATATATATATATATATATATATATATATATATATATATATATATATATATATATATATATATATATATATATATATATATATATATATATATATATACATATATATATATATATTTAATTTGAGGGTACTTATAATAAAAAAAATTAGGAGACTTATAATAAAAAAAATCAGTGAAAATGTCAGTACATTAAAAAGGATAGATAATAAATGAACCATGTGATCAGAATGAGCCTAATAAAATTAGTCAATTCTTATTTTTATCTATGTTGGTTTCTAAAATAAAAAAATATATATTTTTCCTGCCTTGGTAGTCAAATATCTCATATAAATAAAATAACTACTACATTTAATACAGTTAAATGCTCATTTTATTAAAACATAACTACAATACAATAAGTCGACTCTTGCAAAATGTTTGACAGGTCTTAAAATGATACTTTGTAATTAATTTGGTTTTCGCTCGCGATTTTCTCTGAAAATGAAATCAAAAGGCATATTTCTTAATATGATTTCTGTAATGCCAATTAATGGATGTTTGTTTAATTAGAGACGTAAGCTAACATTAATATCTTCAATAATTAATGTGTATTTATAAACCCTTTGGGATATGGTTAGTAATATTACTAGTAAAGACAATCATGTTCTATAATAACTAATTTTACTGAATTGTTATAATTTTATTAATACTTTTCTTTATTACTTATTTTCATCACAGGTCCAGACCATTTTTCTTTTAATATGACAATCTAATTTTAAAGACAAATCACATAAAAATCTTTACAAGGTTATATTTGTAGTTTTATTTAGTATGTGTATATATAAGTATAGTGTGTGTGTATGTATGTATGTTTATTTTATACAGAATAATTGTCTTCAACCACGAACATGTGCTTGTCGTTAATTGTACTTCGCTTCAACTTACAATAATTAAGTTGTTATAGATCTCTTAGGGCGCATTTTCATTGGTCGATAAGGCCCGCATGCGGGGAGCCATTTCACTGGTCGTTAGAGCCCGCATTTGAAGTACCTGTAGTTTGGCAGTGGGTTTTGAGATAAGCAGACGTACATACAAATTATTAACATTAAAAACAGCGTTAATAATATAAATAATGCGCGTAGTATTGATGACGTCTAATGAATGACTGAACTGAGGCGAGTCACCGCATGCTTTATATCGACCGAGTTATCGACTGACTAGTTTCATTGGTCGTTATCCCGAATGCGGATATCACCCGCACACGTTTAACCGACCGAGTTATCGACCAGTGGATTTCATTGGTTGTTAGCTCGCATGCGGGTAGTCCTCGCAATCGGGCTAACTACCGACTTATCGACCAATGAAAATGCGCCCTTACTGCTTACTCGCACTAGACTAAATTCCTAATATGGAAATTTCAATTTAATTTAATACATTTTTTAATATACTTCATTTCCTTGTCTCTAAATCAAGGTTAACAATTTACGAGGTACGCATTCAGATTTGTAATGACTTTCGGAAGCAGTCTCGAGTAGTCACTATTTCAGCCCCACAGTCATTGCGTTTATAAGTCCCATAAAATATATTTATAGGTGATGTCATATGAAATATGAATTTTTCTTTTTTGTGTTATGCATGTGTAAACCTACTGATGCGGCGAGAATAAAGTTACAATGAAATTTTTATTTATTTAATGTGATAAGATAATTGAATGTTACTTTTTTTTAGACTTATTTCTTTAATTTTTTTCGGTACTTTGTTACCTGTACCTACTTAATGTGAGAAAAAGTATCTTATATAAAGTATTTCACAGTATCTTTTATAACAACGCTTGGTATATATGGAAAACATAAAATTTAAGATATGAAACTAACCAGAACCATCCAGCAACTACCACGATCTCTATAAGAAAATTCTTAGCGCCAACTTGAATAAAAGCAATTTGGGCAAAGATATAACAATATATAACGTAAAAGTTAAACAAATTCAGGTTTTAGGGATAAATTTAAAAGATACCTAAATAAAGAAAACTTACATTTTTACCTTAAAAGCTAAAAAGCTATATGACGATCGCAGCAGCGTTATGAATACGAAATTATGACAGGTAAGTTACAAATCATAACGAAATACCATATAGGAGGTGATCGATCGTTCGCCATTACATACGTGCCAATGGGAATTGAAATACATTACTTATTAAAACAGCGTAATACCAGTACCATGAAATTAGAGTTTGCCAGGAATATATCTTCATAAATGTAAATTTATAGGTACTCTTTAGCATTTACGTATGTGTTAACAATTAAACAACATGAAATAGATAAACTATAAAGGTTTTCGTAATATAAATCTGATATAAGAAATAATATTGGCATAACGTAATGGCATTGCATATTTTGTATTAATATTATTTCTTCAGTTTTATACCTCTTAAGAGATCATCGTAGCGTGATGTGGCGCATCGCGGAATATCTCCTGGCCTTCTGCGATGGTTGTGAGTTCGATTCCAACTCGAGAGAATGAGTTATTTTCATTTCCAGACCACCAGAGCAAGGTGAGCAAATGTGACAGTATGGCGTTGATCTGAATGAACGCAGTTTTAATTATTTAAATATTATTAAAAATATAATTTTAAGGAAATCATAAATTCATTCAAAATTAATAAATTGAAGAGAAAAAGCAGTAAATTATAATTTTGGTTTCCTATCGAAGTGTGAAATCAAAACTCGTTTGATATAACTCAATAAAAATCTAATTACACCGACGCGACCCTAATATTACATATTAATTTGCATTTTTTTCTCGATAGCATATCTGCTATCGGTATCTATCTTTCGGTAGGTATAAAAATATTATATGGTAGGAATGCTTTTTATCTACTCTGTAAAACAATATTTTAGTATTATTTATACAATATATTTTTTAAAAAATACGTATTTATATAAATATTATAAAATTACTACTAAATATTTTTTCTTTTAAAATTTATAAATATTTAAGATGTATAGAAATATGTATGATTTATTTACTATTTACAGGAGATGAGATTTTTCTATATCGTAATTCCGAATGGACCGGTAGCTGTCACGTTTCCCACCAAAGTGGTTGGCGCCGACGCCATCTTGAAACGTGATGCCTGACGTCTGACAAGCTCGTTGACGCTTTTCCTATTTAAATTCCCTCCATTATTTAGCGGTTATTTTAATATAATACTGGTCCTAATTTATTGGAGCTATTGTTTGGTTTTATAATGAATTATATTCGTTTTGTAAACAAAATTTTATGGATGATGGACAGAATGACATATGAGCATAAATCGTTTTATTCATCTAGTAGTACATAATATTTAGTATGGTCTTAAAATTGCATTTTCTTTGCTTATTAAGGAAAAGAAACAAAAGTTTTATAAGATCACTTTGTTATCTGTGAAGACCACTTTATCAAGTTCGCGTGGTGATATCAAGTTATTAATGTCAAATGTTTTATTCTATGATCTCTTGGCACACAGAAAATACCAAACGTCTTCAACTCAATCAAATAGAATATGAGTCTTAATGCTTATGCCAAAAAAAATGATGACCGATTGCATTTATATGAAAATCGCAGTGCGACTAAAATCAATCGTCTACTTCCTGTTGATTCAGAGCTATGAAGTAAATAAATATATAAATTAGAACATATAGTACAAATAAAAAAGTACATTGAAAAATTGGAAACTTATAGTACATGGCAAAACAAAACCGAAGATTTTATTTTTTATGATTTTTAAAGTGTTAAATAACACGAAGATTGCTATTTTAAAGTTATTTGTGTAGTTGGTGTCATGCAATATTAAATTTAACTTCTTTAATTTGTCGTTGACCATCTTAAGTTTGACATGGTATTCACATGTGGCTTAACCGATTTGAGCTACATGATGATTTATTAATTAAGGAGATGTGCGTTTTTTTCAGATTTTTTTTTGTCACCAATAATTGAGTTCACCTATCGTATGATGTCACGTCAAATATTATATTTCAGCTGTTTCTTTTTACAATACTTAATTAACTATTTATAATATTAAATCCTTTTTTAAGAATTAAATGCTTAAACTTTTTTTAATCTCACATGCACCGAATACATTTGTATAAGCAACGGGAACAAATAAAAATAAATAAATGTAGAGTAAATAAAAAAATGTACAACTGTTGTGAACATACATCTGTTTTTATTTACTTACAAGTTAATTTACGTAAGTTTTATCAAATATTAATTGACATTTGATAAAATAATGTTTAACAATAATATTATAAACATAGCATAGAACAAAGACAGCAGAGTGAAACCGCATTTCAGTTCAGTATTCCAACTTGGAATACTAACAACCACAGATCACTAAGTTCAATTCTACTGACGATGGACAATTTAATCCTATTGAAACATCGATGACAGAAAGTATTATTATACACCATTTACGTTTTGCCAAAAGTATGTCATATTATAACGATATACAGGTTAAGTTACTATTTTTTTACTTAATGTATCAAAATAGAGACGAGAATATAAGAAATGAGTTATTATATATATATATATATATATATATATATATATATATATATATATATATATATATATATATATATATATATATATATATATATATATATATATATATATATATATATATATATATATATATATATATATATATATATATATATATATATATATATATATATATATATATATATATATATATATATATATATATATATATATATATATATATATATATATATATATATAGCAATTTGTATTTTCACGAGTTTGTAGTTTTTATTAGCTCACGCGGATAAAACAGCGATCGAAATCCTACTTAGTTATTTTTATATAATTTCATGTAAATAATAAATAATGATAGTGTCCATCATCAAAGGCCAATAAGTTAAAAATGAATGCACGATTTAGAAAAAAAAAATAAACAATTATATTCAATATTCAATAAACAAAACAAATAAGTTGCACCAAAATTTTCATTACAAAATAGTTCTAATGAAATATATGTATTTATTTATAGTAGAAATAAATAAAAAAATACTTAATGGTTATGAAACTTTAGTACCTTTATTAAAATCAGATATTTTTAAATTAATCCTTATAAAGGCGAATAAATTTTAAGTTTCATAGTCAAAACCAAAATGGATAAACAAAAAAATGTTTTTAATATTTCCTGAACCAAAAGCAATCTAAATTACTCCAAAAATATTTTCATCTGCGAAAATACATATTTTCATCTGGTAAACCGCTACGATTCGCTTCTGCTCGAAGATTAAAGAACATAATAATAAATCATTATGGCATGTTCAAAATAAATATCATTCAAGTGCGAGTAGTACTCTCACATCAAAGGTCCCGTTCCTAATATACAAATTTAAAATCTAGTAGACAAATTTAAGTTTGCAATCGTATGAAAAAAATTCTGTGTTAAATTTATAAGTAATGACTTCTCTCTCGTCTCTCTCATTCTCAGTTCTGTCAAACTTTTTGCCATATTTCATAAGCTACGTTAATAAGTATGCACTCATTTTTTTTATTGCATAATATAAATTTGTAATTGTTATTTATTTGAAATTTTTACCATTAGTTGTACTAAAAATTTTAGCTGTTATAGCTATTGCACAACTCTAGATTAGTGTATACTCAGTAAGTTTTAATTACTCAGCGATTTTCATATAAAATACTATAAGCGTTAAACTTAAACGCTCATATCTTTTGATTTTATTGACTTAAAACTGCGTAGATTTTTTTGTATTTGAGGAAGTCGTCGACCCAGATATTTAATTTATATTTGTAATAAATTCAGCTAGACTCCTCCGTGAGTAATCACACATTTAATAACACTAAGCAAATAATTGGATATTGATTTAGTATCTACGTAATAATTGAATACAAGTATCGAAAGTTAATTGATTCGTATTTGTTGCTGTGACAACGTGGTAATTTTACAGCGTCACGAGGCATTTCCAGGAGCGCTTAATTCATCACACTCTTTCAATTAATTAAGGAAGTAAATATTTATTGTTTATTTCTTACAAATATATGTGTACTTATATTGATATATATATATATATATATATATATATATATATATATATATATATATATATATATATATATATATATATATATATATATATATATATATATATATATATATATATATATATATATATATATATATATATATATATATATATATATATATATATATATATATATATATATATATATATATATATATATATATATATATATATATATAGATCAAGATATTTCCCGAATATAGCAAGATAAATAAATAAGAATCTAGTATTAAGACACGTTGTTATATACTTTTCATTTCGCATATTCAAACGAACCCGCGACCGTCGTTTTTACAGTAAAATGCTGTACCGCTGTGCAACAATGGCTTCTATAATAACATAAGAATACTTATTTTTATTTATTTGATAAGGCAGCTTATATTCCATAAGCGTAGTCGTTAAAGGCAGTGAAACGCTTATCATGTTTCGTAAAGTATTGAATTAAGTACGACGCAATGGCAAAAGATGAACCAAAAGCTCGTTTCCATTTCCATTACATAATATGTTTGAAATTTAATCCAATCATTCAAGTGGATATATTACCGCAATAACTATTTTTATTTTAATATACTTTTACAAGATTTATAAAAACAAATAAAAAATGAGATTTAAACTTGTTATATTCTAAGTCATAAAGTTTTTATCGTTACTTAGCATGCTACATACTGTTATTTTCTTTTCAGTACACCAGTTCTAGAGGGACTTACTTCAAAATATTAAATATTTTGTCACTGTTCATAATGATAGTACATTATCATAAAATCAAATTATCTCAAACTCTATAAGTTAGTTAAGTATGGGTGGGTTGACGTTAAAAGGGTTCCCTTATCGTTTTCTCACTACTATTTTAGGATTTACCAGCTTTTAGGAGGACTTACTGAAAACTTTCTTAACAAGGTGATTTACTTGAAGTCAATTTAAATTGAAGTAAATTACAAAATTTCGTTCATAAAGCGCTTTTGATAAATGCTCATTTACTGTTTAGATACTTTTGAAGCGAAGCAAAATAGGCCACGAAGACAAACTTTCTTATTTGACCTGCCAGATTTATAATATTGTTTAGGTCAAGATACTCTTTTATAAGCTGTGCATTGTATAAGTAACCTATTTAAAGTTTTTGTATTGGTCTTTGTCATAATAACTTACTTGTTAACTTTTTTAAAAGGATGCACTGACGCCTAATGACTTTGAATCTACGTTATAGCTACACTGTTCTGTACTGTACTATGACAAAAAAAAAGTATATTTTTCTAAACAGTGTTTGTGTGTGTAACTTTGATGTAGTAGTCACTACATTGAACAACGTTAGTGTGTGTAAGAAAATCTGTAGACATAGTTAAAAAGAAACCTGGTTCATGTTTACGAGGCTATATTTTCTCAGTTTACCTACGCCTACCTATTTATCTTTAATATTTTATGTTTTTCATTTCAATCTCACTTATTTATATATTATGCATAATGTGTACATAGTACAGTGATTACTATTCATTAATTACATACTTTTACATTACAAGATATTTCGCCCCATTTAGAATATATTGTAAGCTTTTCTTTAGTTATATGCTTGCTTGATTTGTTTCTAGAAACAATCTACTTTCTTATACACGTATTAGCAAATGTTTGGTCTTTTGGTCACACTAATTCTAGTTGAGTAAATGTTATGGTAATATATAGGCAATCTTGTTACATCATGTATATGGATTTAAGCCATAAAACCTAGTATACCTGTGCCATATGTAACTCTTAGTTACTTCCGAGCGACGACGAAGAAACCGATGGTGAAGCCACAAAATGGTAGTATAATATAACAATTATAAAACGTTAGTAGAATTAAAGATAAGAAAAGGATGTGGAAAGGTATATCGTGCAGATGCTCCGGTAACAGCATTAAAGGTGCTTTGTCTGCTTTGATATAGACGGCGAAAGTCAGTATAGCTGCACGTTGAGCAATATACAATACAGTGCTGATCTGTTACATGAAGTATAAAAGAAAAAAGTATTAATGCTATAAAGAAGTGCCCTCTTCACTGGATATTTGTAGCCAGTTAGCTATTGGAAACCACGGTGTTAAATAACAGATATTAGGTATGTAGATAAAAATATGTGAATCATAATTATGAGGAGCATGCTCAGCTAATTTTCGTAATTCATTGGTAATGTTGAAGAGATATAAAAGACATATGATGCAAAATAGTTGACCTTTGGCGTTGCATAGAGATAATACGATATTGGTACCTTCGAAAAGCACCCTTCACCTTAAAGGCTTACAACGCACCTACGCGTACGGTGTCACATGGGGTTGTGGGCAGCACTTACCATCAGGTAACCCTAACGCTTGTTTACTTTATCTTTACGTATTAAAATTGCTCAAATATACTTTACGGAATAAAATTAATACTTTTATACTTACTAACACTTATGTATTTCAGCTTACTATATAGATACTTACTTACACTTATGTACTTAACTTACTATAATTGTAAAGTATCCAATTTTATAATAGAGACCAGTATAGTTCAATAAGTAAATAGGGTTTTTTATACTTTTCTTAAAAATAAGAAATATCATATAAATTTTATTCATAAATAATCTTGTTTAATAACTCGTAGCATTCAAAAGAGGTCGTCTTTACAACATTCATATCATATTTCTACAGGGATTTCGAAACAAAGAAAATTCCGAGGCGAGAGAAATAAAAGATTTTTATGTAAATCATAGTGTGGGTAGGTTCTATTTCAATATATAGCTTATTTTGTCGCTCCCTATAGTTGAAATATAACAATAGTTTACTTAAGAAATACAAAAAAGTAATATAAGGCTTGATGTTAAACCAATAATAAAATAATATTATTATTGTTGTAAACGATATTTCACTTTTACTTAAATAAAAGTAAGTACATAGATTATTGTAAACGTTTATTTTATCATAATATATCAATAGATTTCTTATTAAGAGTTGACCAAATGCTATTAATAATTATTTATTTATACATTATATTAAATAGTTGACTATTTAAATACGTACGGATTCATGTACATATAACCTCTAAATATTTTCTGCAAACTCGCTCTGTAAGCATTGTTGCTTTCTACATAACCTCAAAACGACATTTTGATTAATTGTAGACAAAACTTTAGATATATATATTTTTATGTAATAGTTAGACTTTTATTGATTAATATTGTAATTTGGATATGGTTTTGTGATAACTTAACTATTAGTATGAGCCATAACACAACATAATCGTTGTGAGTACACGTTGTGTAGAGCTTGAGCCGAAAGCTCAATGAACATGTACCGCGCCTACACAGCCTATAACTCTACGTCTACAATAGGAAATACTATGAATAGTGAGAGGACAACGTCCGAAATGTCACTTACCTTTGCCACGCGGCCGGATCACACAAGCGTCAACCAAAATTCAAGTTGCACTGTACATAGCACATGTTTACAAGTGATCAGCTGTTTTTCGCTATAATCAATCGTTGATAACGCGAGTTATTTCGGCAAACGGTAGAGATGGCGGCTGGCGGCTCGAGCTCGTGCGGGGCCCGCCGCTCAGGCCGCCTCACTAATCAGTAATCGTTGCCGGGAAGGGAGGCTGCGTGGCACCGTACCCCGCAACCCCGCGCGTAGCCACGACACTTCGTAGACGCGCTTGTAGGCATTGACTCTAGTGACTATTTTTAATTATTTCATTTTGCAATATTATAGTTTTATAATTTTGTATATTTTTATGAATTTCTTGTGTTTATAGAGTGATGTTTTGAACAGCTTACACAATTATTTATGATGTAAAGTCATTATGTCATAAGTCGCAACAAGTTATTTTAAATATTAATCAAAGAAGTAATTATGTTCATAAATCCAAATTTTTCGTTTATATAATTCTATTTTTATATAAATCTGGTTGCTGTTAATTATAATGAGATATAATATTTTTATAACCTACTTAGCTAGCAAATAGAAGCTTTGTTGTAGGCTACGTATGTATTAACTAGTCTTGAATAATGCTATAAATGATTTTTTTCTCCACTTTGGTAATTTGAGTAATTACGAAAATATACGAAATCTTTACTATTACACTTAAAAACAACTATATGGAAATAAATTATCGTGACACATCTGTTTATTTAGCGTGACGTTATATTCTATGACGATAGTATACCAAGCCGAATTTTCAGGGGTGACACATACCGATTAAATATTCATTTGCGGATTGTGTATTAGCAAATCCGGTGATAAGCGCCTGTAGTGATAAGATAGGATTTGGTACTTTCTCTGAGAATAAGCTTTATTTTATGCAGTGAGGAAAATAACCGACCAAAATAACCAGTATTGTCTTTGATCATATTGCTACTCTACATAGATGGATGGACTCTGTATTTTTATAAAATACATTATAATAAAAAAATATTGTAAACATAACTAAAATATATGTGCATTATATTATACTATATATATATATATATATATATATATATATATATATATATATATATATATATATATATATATATATATATATATATATATATATATATATATATATATATATATATATATATATATATATATATATATATATATATATATATATATATATATATATATATATATATATATATATATATATATATATATGAATGTACACTAATATAGCGTTTCAGTTATATAGTATAATCGTTTTACAGTACCTTCCGATGAACTTACAAGAGTTTCATAAATGAATCCAATGAAGTAACATCAAAACTTAGAGATAACTCGTGTAATTGAATTATTAATTTAATATTTGATAGGCGGCCCTGAGGCGCGCATGCGCTTCACGTTCACGTCAAGTGGCGATCTTAACTCTCCCATCTTTTAAAATGCAACGACCAAGCTACAATCTGAACACTCAATTTGAACTAACTTACAGTACTGTATGTAATATCGATAACTTGTATATCTTTAAATATGATTGATTGTTTTTTATGTCCTTTTGTCTATGTCAGTATATCCGTAGTTTCTGCAGGTACATAGTTTTACGGTCTACGTGTAGGATAATAGTGATCAATCACTTAAATCTTTACTGTTTTATCTGATAAGGTTGCAATAAGTATCTCAGATTCAAGAAAATAGGATATATCAAATGTTAAATATATTTTTAAGTTTTAGTCTATTAGATTTTATAGAAAATATTGAATGTTAGAGAAGACTCTTAAGGAGTTATAATTTTAATATATGTATTAGCGACAGTCCTAACAAAAGGATAACTTTAATTAGATTTAAAGCTGAAAACCAAAAAAAAATAAAAACGATAAATTTTAAAAACAAATTTCTTGTAATATACAAAGAACAAGGTATTACTCCTACCATAAGTGATACCTTGATAACTTTCTACTATTGCTTACATGTACCATGTACGTGAGAGTTTTACATTTAGCCAATTCAAGTCATTGCCATAAAAATAATAATAAATGTTCCAGACAGACAACTAGTAATTGAGTAAAAAATGCACAGTTTCATCTCATTAAAAGTCCTTCACAATTTACTCTGTTAGTCTGGCGTTTTTCATGAAAAATATTGTTATTGTTTTCAGATTTATACGTATGTTAATATAGATGTAAGTACGATGTGTTGAAACTGAAGTGACAACGTTTTATGAGTTATAAATATTTAAATATAAATAATTGTAAATTATAAATTATTAGGACTGTCATGGTGCAGAGGCTTCTACCTGTAAGCGTGACGGTCTGTGGGTTCGATTCCCAATCGGCGAAGGTCAATTTTTTAATTTTCGTTTTCTTTGCTCTGGAAAGTAGGCACAGCTCGGCGTTGAGTCCCGCCACTCAATACGCAATGCCTCAAAAAAAGTCGAAAAGCGAAGTGTCTTAACATTAGGTTATCATGGTTCCTGCGATTCTCTCCGCCTGCCCTGCTATGTGCGGGTTAAAGCGTGAAGTTACAAAAAAAATACTATCAACGTTTTTTATATTTACTGCCTTATATTGTAGAGAGAACGTACTCGTAGTATCACGATTTTTTTCCCCGGAATTTGAGCTATTCCGGTTTAGTGGCAGATCTCAAGGCTGCGCTTTATATTACCAGAGCGGAGAAATAAAAATAAATATTTTCTCCAAATGGATATCGAACCTATAACCATCAGGTGTACAGTCACACACTGCCTCAATGCTCCACGATAACCCTTTAATTAAATTTACCGCTGCTGCACTATATTTCATATGCACAACATGACGTCTAATATCATACATATTCGTAGTATAGAAAATATACAGAGTTTATTAATAATATATTTAAACGACAGAAAAATAATAAAAAGTAATTTCGCATCGGACGTTAATTTATACTGGTACCCGTAGCCATTCCACCATAGCACCTTTATTTCCTCATCCCCGTGCCGTTATTGTGTTTATGGGCCGGTATAGTGCGCTCTTAATTAGATATATTGAATGTACGGTACTGTTGAAATGAAAAAAGTTATGTGAAATATATACATATACTGATACACTAGTAAATTAGGTCGCAGGAAACTAGTTTATTTAGTCTTTAGATTAACGTAATTTGTTTTTTATTTATATTTAAATAATATTTTTTTTATTAATTTTTATATAATTTTTATATATATATATATATATATATATATATATATATATATATATATATATATATATATATATATATATATATATATATATATATATATATATATATATATATATATATATATATATATATATATATATATATATATATATATATATATATATATATATATATATATATATATATATATTTAGAGCTTGTCTCGGTAATCTAAGAAAAATAGTATTGGCAGAAAGAAGGAAAGGTAAATGTTTAATAACTTGCACATACAGTTATAAATTTCCTAGCTCCGCTTCGTCTACAGCAGCGATGCACTACGAGTGTCGCCAGACAGAGCTCTTCATAGATTATACCTTTGGGAAATTTACATATGCTTCTTTATGTAAAATGCAACAGAAACTTTTTGTTTTACAGGTTTTTATGTAATTTTATAAAAGATAGTAATGAAATGTCTTAAAAAATTAAATATTATTTAATTTTTTAAAGAAGATTAATTTATATTTTTTTGGGCGGAACTCCACCCAAAATACACACACAATGTCTCAAGCTTGAGCAGAAAGCACTTAGCTGACTAAGCAAAGATATTTTTTATATTTGCACATACAATTAAACAAAAGGAATATATATATATATATATATATATATATATATATATATATATATATATATATATATATATATATATATATATATATATATATATATATATATATATATATATATATATATATATATATATATATATATATATATATATATATATATATATATATATATATATATATATATAGACAAGATTAAAATATTATAAAAATAAATAAATAATTTTCGCAGCAGAATTAAATAGCTTGACGCAACTTTATGTAGCACGAACTTGGGATCTAAGGCCAATTATTTTTTGTAAATAATAGTAATATTAGTGAAAATACATAGTTTGTTTTACAAATCTATGATTTATGACATGCCAGTGTAATCAATAAATGACACCCAGAGAAGGCTGTAGGCTCCTTCTAACGTTCTACCCAGCAAACGTCCCTGAGCTTTTTTATTATTTGTTATAATTAAATATAGTATAGACGAACAACACGTAATTATCTATAATGTATATGTTACTTACCTTTTCTTACCTTCACGCTTTATCCCGCATGACAGGGCAGGCAGAGGGAGCTGCAGGGACCGTGGGAACCTAGTGTTAAGACACTCCGTTGCTTAGTCCCTTCTTTCTCCGTCCCCATTTTCCGCCTTTTTTCAAAGCATTGCGTGTTGAGTGGCGGAACTCAACGCCACGCTTTACCTAATTTGCCAGAGCGAAGAAAATGGAAATAGAAAAATCCATCTTCTCCGAGTGGGGATCGAACCCAGAAACCATCGCGTTACAGGCAAACGTTGCGCCTATATGTTATAATAAATATAAAATTAAAGTTATTTTTTTTTACTATATCAGACAGTATTGTTTTGTTCTATTTATACAATCAATGTATCTTATAAAGCTTGAGCAGAATGTAGCTTTATCATATTGTGTTAAAATAGTAATAGTATATTTAATTTAATTTATATATTATAATATTTACTCTATAGTTCAAGATTATAATTTAAAACTTTACTAATATATTATAAAATATATAAAGAAACTAAAATTTATATTACAAAAATTCTTAACGTTATTGCAAAAAATTCAACTAAATATAATGTATTTTAAATTTAAAATTAAGAAAAGTAATATAAGAGGGTGAATTTAAATTGACTTTGCTATAAAACATTTATTTCTATAGTTCAACATCGGAGCAAATCATGAGTCCCCCGTTGGTAAGGAGGCTCATTGTTGTCAAGTAAGGAGGGTCGGGCTTGTTTAACCATCTTAAGGTATAGAATAGATGTTTACAACTTCAACTCCTTCAGAATTTAATGTTTTTGCCAAAGCAACGACTATATATACGCTATAAAGCTGTCTGATCGTTTGTGTATTTGATATTATTTCTAATATAAATATTTTATGCTTAAAACTTTAGAAAATATTTTACTAAGATGTTAGACGATCCCATTATCTATTTGTATTGTCTCTTAACAATTTTAAAATATTTTTTTTTATTTAATGTTAATGGTGGCACGTCTATGAAGCCATATATGAATATATACTAGGTATAGTTAAATTTATAAAATAGATATATGTTAATATTTTTTATAGTTGAGTAATAAAAAAATCTATAATTTACTTAAATGTTTTTATAATATAAATTTATGTATTATATTAATTATTGAGTAATTTTATACAGCAATAATAAATTTGTATATGCAATAAAACATGTCTATATGTTGTTCTTATTATTTATTTCAGTTACCTTTTAAATATTAATATATTATATAAAAATTAACGCGGCGTTGAGTTCCATCACTCAACACGCAATGTCTCCAAAAAGGCGAAAAGCGGGTACGGAGAAAGCAGGGACTAAGCAACGTAATGTCTTACCACTGGGTTCCACGATTACTGCAGTGCCCTTTGCCTACCCTGCCATGTTCAGGATAAAGCTAAAAAAAATTGAACATTATGACAATTCATACTATTCGCCAATGCACACACTAACAATTTTAAAATAGTTATTGACTATAACAATCTGTTGACCTATTGCAAATACGATGACTATAAAGAGTCTCTCTGAAAACGCGACGGTTTGTAGGTTCGGTTCGGAGGTTTTCCAACTCGGGGAGGATGAACAACTCTTTTAGTAAGACACTTGCTACGCAATACCTTGAAGGATGGAAAACGGAGAACGGAATGTCTTAACACTATGTTCTCACGGTTATTACGATTCTCTTTGCCACTGCAGTGTGCGGGTTACATCGTGAAGACAAAAAATAAAAAATGTACGATTGTATTAAGAGATTGTTTTGAAGGTTTCTTACCTCAAGAAAAACGAAATCCTTATAGAATCAGTTTGTTATCCGATTTCTGTATGTCTGAGTGTCTATCTGTCCATCCCTCCAGAGAATTTTCTCTAAATCACGTAAAGGAGTTAAAAACCTCGTCAACGTAATTAAAAGATTAGCCTCAGTAAATCTGAGTCAAAGTAAGTCCATACGGTCGTATAGATACGGTCGCAAACTTATTTATTAGTTTGTCGACTCATATTACTTGTATTTCATTTCATAAAAAAATTATCGAGTAGTGAGTACTTGCAGAAAACTCAAAATTGATGATTTTTAAATTAAAAACCCAAAAAAACCACTAAAAACTAAATTATATGAACTTAAATTAATGTAAAAAGAAATAAGTTCGGTATGTAATGCATGAAATAACATTATTTGAATGAATAATATTAAAAAAAAGAAAATAATAAATTAGTTTAACACAGTATCTAATCTCGTTTGTTGTGTGATTGCTTCTTTACTTAGATTTTCAGTTAAGTCCTAAGAATTAAGTTTAAAGCTGTAGAGAGCTTTCAGCATGCGGGTGTTTAAGTCTTAGATAAGGCTACATAATCGCCATTGCACAATGTGCTTTATTTAATTAATAAACATTTACCATTATTTAACAAGAAGAATGTTTATATTTAAAATAATCCTGTGAAATCAGTTTAGAATTTTTAAGATAATTGTTTTAGCATGATATATAAAATCAAAAGCTGCAAAAAAATGCTAAAATTTGTTTATATTACTTTGAGCATAAAGTGAATAACTTAATATTAATGCTAATATATACAATATAATACAAGCAAATAAACTTTCTGTGAGGAGTCACTTCCTTTTCAGAGGAAACGTTCACCCTAGAGAGAAAATATTTAAATAGTAAACATAAATAAACCTGTAACAACATTATCTTATAAAATATAAAGATAAATATTTTTAACAATCGTTCAAAAGTATTTGAAATCATTCATTCATTCGTTCATTGGCTGAATTCTCTATAGTATACTTTTGGTTCACTTCTAGCAAATCTAGATTAAGGAACAACTTAAGATATAATAACTTCTTTGATATTTGGATTTACGGCAACGACGTGAAAATCCCTATCACACTTAGGAGCTAGATAAGCTCTGCGGCCAGATTCTTTTTGTGAAAAGAAGGTTAAATATATCCTACCTTTACTTGACAACAATGGATCGTACATCGCAAACGGATTCTTACAAGATTTCCGGGTGTCATAGGAATTTTTATGTATGTATGTGTACCTAATACCTATAAAGAACACTTTTGTGTTACTATTATGTATATACAAATATATATTCATAACGATTGACTAGTACAGTGTACTATGGGATTAATTTTTTATTATAATATTCTAATATTTCATTTAAAATAGGTACGTAAAGTTTGACGTAATTCCATAACGTAATTTAAATTCAATTTTTTTAGCTTCACAGTTTTATCCCGCACATCCCGGGTAGGCAGAGGGAACTGCAGGAACCATAGGAACCTAGTGTAAAGACACTCCGTTGATTAGTCCCTGCTTTCTCCGTCCCCGTTTTCGGCCGTTTTCGAGGCATTGCGTGTTGAGTGGCGGAATCCAACGCCGCGCTTTGCCTAGTTTGCCAGAGCGAAGAACATAGAAATAGAAAAATCTTCAATCAAAGATCTTCAAAAGAAAAAATCTTCCCCAAGTGGGAATCGAACTCACACCGTCAAACAAACCGTCGCGTTTACAGGCAGACGCTACGCCTCTGCGCCACGACGGTCTTAAAATTCAATTAATTTGAAATAATTTAATTATATTTATTAAAAATAATACACAAACAAAAGAATTATATTTATTATAGATTTATATTTTGTGTCTTCGCGCTTTATCCAGCGTATAGCAGAGTAGACAGAGAGAACCTCACGAACCGAAGGAACCTAGTATCAAGACACTCCGTTCTCGCTTTCTGCCTTTTCGAGGCATTGCGTGTTGTGGTGCCGGAACTCAACGCCACGCTTTGCCTATGCTAGAGTGAAGAAAATGGCAATAGAAAATTCAATCCTCCCTGAGTAGGAATAGAACCCACAAACTGTCGCGTTTACAGGTAGACACTACGCCTCGGCGCCACGCTCCTCATATATATATTTTAATTAATATATGTGTCTTAATTATTTAGTAACCATTATTTATAGACCATGTATATTTCTCTTATGTCTCCCAATTCAATCGTCATTTATACACTATCTATATATTTATAAATAAATGTTTCATATCGTATTTTGCATGGAAAACCAAGACAAAAGAGAAATGTAGATACTGTACGTGGTGCATTGACAGCCATACAATTCCAACCAGACCCCTTGGGTACGGAACCCAATATACTGCAACGTTTAAGTATCCCTTTCATGGGGAAATGTATGAATATCGAGACCTCTTATCTGCCATTGCATATTTCTCATATAGTACCTGTATGCTGTATTGATATGATAATGAATAAATATAATTATTACGGAGAATATATCTTTGATTGATTACATATACTATATATAAGATATATAGTTAAACAGGTATGGTAAACAAAAGGTGTTATAGGTGGCATCTTGATACAGAGATGCAAATCCCATTATACTGTGGTGGAATCGACTGCTACATAAGAAACGAATTATTTTCCTTTATCAGCTCTGAACATGCAATATCTAAAATTCAGGTCAGAACCGGAATAACACCGCTGTTAACTTAGATACTTCTGGATTCTGAAGAAGCGAAATTCCTAATAGGTGATTTCTAGAAAAAATATTAATTACCATTAAAAATATATGTACGTACGTATTAGTCATTTTTATACGTTTCAAATAAACATTTTCACACCGTTTAGCACAAAGTAAAAGGTCTCAGATTGTTGTCAGACGTTTAAAGGGCTTATGGTTTCACCCCGAAGCCATGCGAGTTACCGAGGTGCGATCATTAGTAATCGTTAGTGGCAACTTTGTTTAGAGCTTTGATCTAAGTGATTAATCACTCTGTCCTCAACGTATCCTATACTAACAGTCTGTGAATGACGTGCATGGAGCTATAATTATATAGACTATATGATTATTTATTTTAATAAATACTAATGTAAGTATAAAACTTCACATAGTAGTATTATAAGCTAAATTATGCTATAAAAAGTGAAAAATTGTTATAAAAAAATTAAAAATCATATATGCTTTTAGAAATTGGTATATATTTTATATTTTCACCTATTACGTAATGCAATATGTTGTTTTATTGTACTAGAACATCTATATACTAGAGCAGATTCGAAGTAAAAAAAAACTATAATATGCTTTACAATATGAAAATTAAAATATTTTAATTTTAACGTTATCTTTTTTAAAAAAAGTAAAATAACACCTAGACATATCGCAGTATAGGCGGAGGGAACCCCGTGTTATCCAAATTATTAAGTTTCAAGATAATACATGTTCAGTAGCGATACACTACTCTAGGTTTTGCATTCGTTTAGTGATAAAGTAAGTCGTCCACCCTCTTAGAATCGAACCCACTTTCCCCATTTTGATAATCTATTTTCATTACTATGAACGACATATGTTACATATATTGTAAATGCAGATGATTAACATGTTAAATGTGTTTCTTGACATTTTTAAACAATATTATTTTTCAAAAATGGTTGTAAGCTAACTTCCCATAAATGGCAATCTGTTAAAAACGATAGAATTATATTATATATGTTTATATTTAAAGTTTGACTGTTGCTATATATAATTATCCCGTTATATTAACGCGTAAAAATAAACTAAAATTTCAAAAAAGTATATTTTATAAGCTATCCGTAGTGTATTTTAATTATAATACCTTTTCAACCATTTGATTCCAGGATCAGCATCTGGATAGGGACAAAAAGTAGCCTATGTCCTTTTTCAAGAATTACTTATATATTTTTTTAATTTGCACTCGTAAAGTAGTAACTGGTTTCGGTCTGTCTGTAAATGTAAAGAATATAAGAAAAAACAATTACTAGCTACTAACAATTATTAGGGTCATTTATGTATAATATAATAGAACAAAATACAATTATTTTTCAAAATTTGTACATTTTTGCACTACATGGATTGAAATGCAATTTTCACAAATGTATGGTAAATTTCTCTTAATATTTAGATTTTGTATTATGTTAATCGGCTCTTAAATACCTACTTTTCGACATAGACAAGGTAGCGAGCATAGCTAATTTTTGAAATATCCATAAAAAGTAACTACTAAATAAAAAAAATACATTTATCTACGTAAAATAATCTAACCTAACTAAAATCATCTAAGAAAATTCAAAATATAATAAACTGGAAAAAATAATGAAAAACGATAACATACTCTGATAACATTCTATCATAATTATATCGCATAAGACACAAAGGTCACGTCTCGAAGCTATACTTACGACAATATATCAAACTAAGGCCCTTGTCCAAAACGATTAGTGTAACAAATGATATGAGATAACATTTAATATTATATTTTCGTACACAATAGGAAGTTACATAACCTTTTTACATTTAACAAAGCTTTTTACATTATATAGCTTTTAATATATAATTTTATTAAACCTACAGATTTATTATTCGTAAAATATAAATCCATAAGAAGGAAAAAAGATTAGTTAATGGAAATATAAATATTTGAATCTATGCCTCTTGGAAGCCGTCCAAGCACTCCGACAACTAAGCCATGTGTTCTCAACTAGCTACGTCGAAATTCTTCTACGCTTGTTACAACTTGCTTACGTTTTTAGTATTTCTTTAGGCAGATTTTTTGCTGCTCAGAAATCATTTCTGAGAATAATCTTTCAGCAATTAAATCCAACATAAAATACAACAGTTGCAAAAATGCTTAAGCAAAGAAAATTAACGTGACAATGTAAGCCAAAACACTACATTTTATTATATTCCATTGATATGCAAATATTATGAAGAAAAGATACTTAATATTTAAAATTATGCTACACAACTAGTCATAGAGCATAAGAGACAATAATTATATAATGTAAAATATAATAGTTCTGCTTTAAATCTTAGAAAATGTTGTGTTCTAGGGAATAAAACAATAATAAAGAGCCTAACGTACTTGTATATTTTAAAAGCCTATAAAATCAAGCTAGAATATTAAAATCTCATCGTAATACCAACGTTATACATCTCACATCACCGTATCTAATATCAACATAGCAGGCACTAAAGTTGAGGTTGTAAAAATTAAATGGAACCACACCAACATTAATTACTACGTCAAGCGTAGCGCAAACCGTTTGGGCGTGCAAAACTCATTTAAGCCGATCTAATAGAAATACCGGATCACCAAATGCAGACAGTTCATGAGGCGATCTCGTCGGGCTAACCAATATACGCCTTTATGGCCACCGCTATTGGCCATTGCTGGACATTGTTCAAAGTACCAATTTATATGAGCTCCGTCACTTTCACAATTCAACGGTGTAAGGGAGGGTTTAACGATCAGATAGTCTTAGTTATGGCGGAAATTGTTTAAGCTCCGTTTTATTTAAAGCTGTCAATGAATTAAGTCGAAAAATATAGAGCAATTTGAAACCGGACGTGCGGGGTTTAAGTTAAATTTACTGTTGTTACATAAAACTTGAAGGTATACCTTTTATGTACATAAATTCGTTAAGTATAATAAATTTGTAGCGTAATTTCTGTTTATTTTAATAAATTGGTGATAATTGCTTTGATTTTCTAGTACAAATCAAATAATAAAATATATTTTCTCAAAAGTATGCAGGCATATACTACGCACAAGTAAACAACCACTACACCACTACCACTATAGCTCCCTCCAATTTTAGAATAGCTATATCTTATTATCATAGAAATGATGATTCGTATAAAAATATAGTGGTTTTTAGGTAAGTTTATATTATATGACTTCACCTTATAATCATTGTATAATCTACTCTTTACGAAAAAGTGACAATTGAAAGTATGTAAAGTATGGAATATTTGGAATCACATACAGGACCGATCTTTATCTCTATGTATTTTTATTTTAACAGTCTACTCAAGGCCTCTGACAAACTTCACCTCTATACGAACTGTATTAATAAATATTTAAATTGAAAATTTATATGCACTTGATCTTACTAAAAAAACTATATTACCAAATATATATTGGTCTTTGGGCATATTCTTATTTCATACTTGAAACTTTATGCTACATTTGTTGCATTTACTACTTCCTAGTCAATAATATGCTAAACAAGTACATATCTACTAACTTCTGACAAAGCATACGAACTCACACAGGAGGCTTCCCGCTCAGTATTGATTTTGAAAGATATTTTAGACCCAGCTAAAATAAGATCGGGGTAGACCAATGTAGGTGTAATGTGCAATGGTACCTTTTTTATATTTGTTAATGAAAACTTTAAATTTTTGTTAAAACTTAAAGGTTCATTATTTGAGAACAAACAAAAGGTACATACTTATACTTACAAAATGACAAAATTAAAATAAATACACCTCTTTTCCAGTTTAACTGAATTTGCTTATTGTTACATAAAGAAAACTTATTTATATACGAGTATAACGACTTATTATATTTATTTTACATGTTTAAATTTATGTGGTCTAGTTAAATGAAACATATTGCGGTAAATTATTCAAATATTATTACAGAATTCAATTTATACTTAATTTTTTTATTTATTTGGCTCAAATTTAAAATTCTATACTGTAAGTTTAATAAAAAAGTTAGATCTAACATTTAGCTATAACTAACTCTAATTAATCATTTGCATTCCAGCTACATTAGTTTTCGCAACTTTTTCTCCCTACATTTAGGCTCAGAACGTGATATTTACTTAAAATTTTAGGTTAAGCTCTGCAATTAACCTAGAAAGACTTAAAAATACTAGGTTGCTCTACTTTAGTAGAAAGGACATATTTTATGCTTTAATAACATATAGCAAATTATATTATTTTTATTTTTATATACGTTTTGGTAGTATATGAATTAAAATCATACACTATTTTTTTAAATTTTATAAGAAATAAGCAATATGAAAATAAACGCTAATATATTCATATCTCTAATATATATATATATATATATATATATATATATATATATATATATATATATATATATATATATATATATATATATATATATATATATATATATATATATATATATATATATATATATATATATATATATATATATATATATATATATATATATATATATATATATATATATATATATATATATATATATATATATATGCAATTTACACATATACATCTTTAGAATCTGTATACAAAAATGAATCAAAGTATGAAGATCTTAAACAAGAATTTCAATTATTTTCTTTAAAATGTGCCAAACAACAAATTCTGTCTGCATATTTGCGCAGAAATATAACCTTAATGTGTAAAGTAGTAAAAGCTGTAGCGTTGGAAACGTAATTTCTTGTTCAACTTTTTCATTTCCTCCTTAAAACAATATTACCTTACAGCTGACGAGATATTCACTCTTAAAACTCGGTCTCCCATCAAATTCTTTTGAAAAAAACTGTCTGCGTGGAAAATTATCTCAAAATATGTATTATAAAGATGGGAAGTACGCCGTACGAGCGCAAAGGGCAAGGCAAAAACAATGGTGCACTTTGCAATTAACTACGGAACCCGCTCGGAAGATGCATTCATAGCTTATACCTATGTAGCTACGAGGCTTGCGCGTCAATGACTAATCGTGGAGAGAATATACTTTTTTTATATTTAGATATTCATTATATTTTACACTGCAATTACTTGGTTATAAGAATTGTAAAATTAAAACTGTTTTAGAGGACCGTCGTGGCTCAGAGGTGGTAGCGTCTAAATGTTAACGCGACGGTTTGCTGGTTAGGGAAGATGGATTTTTCTATTTCCTTTTCCTTTGATCGGGACACTAGGCAAAGCGCGGCGTTTAGTTTCGCCACTCAACAAGCAATACCTCGAAAAAGTGTCTTAACACTAGGTTGCTATGATTCCTGCAGTTCCCTCTGCCTACCCTGCCATGTGCGGGATAAAGCGTTAAGACATAAAAAAAAGAAGTGTTTTTTATAGAACAGGAGTTTAGCTTACAAACGATTACAAAATAACAATATACATAAGTCATATATCTTTTTGATATTTTATTAGAATATCATTATTATTTCGTCAAGTGATCATAAATTTTGAATTTATATTATTAATTACTATATTTTCTTGGCACAGAACTGTCGTTGCACCTGATCGTATTTTTATTACCACGCTGTACATAAAAGATTTTTTAATACAAAAAATATATATAATAATTCCCAGAATGTGATAAGTATGTACAAGCCAAATCGTGTACTGTACGGTACTATGTACATATGTATCAATGTGTATTTTGTCGAGTCGCAACATATTAAAAACCAAAAACAAATCCGATTTTGTGCAAACAAAAAATGACTAATTCACTGAGTGAGCTAGTAAGAGATTTAATTTCTTAAACTGGTTCAAGTAGGTATGTATTATTTAATTGAACTTAATAAAGTTAGTCGTAAGCCGGAAACTACATTCGTTTAACCTTTGGAAAGTTGGCAAGATTTCCTATTACCGCATTTCCACGGTCTGAACTTCGTGCCGCTGAATCCGACTGTTTTATTTACTTTTCTCACTCTGCGAGAAGCAAATACTTTGCGATGGAACTGAAAATGAAGATAAGACACTTAAGACGATGTATATTTGTACACTAAACTCTTACTATATAGCATATCTTTGCGTTAAGATTTATTTAGGTAGTAACTGGCATGTATTACAACGTATTAAGAATGGGTGTAAAAATAATATATGAAATAAAAAACGTGGAGCAATAAAATAAGTTAAATTGTAACATTTCTATAAAAAATAACTGATGAGTAATTTAAATGCAAATATTTAATATTGGATTTTAAAGAGATACTTCATAGAAAAGAAAGAAGAAAATCTATCTTATGATTAAAAAGAAATTGATCCTGACTTAATTTTACTTTATAAAAATATTATTTTATTTTTTATTCCACAAAGTACAATTTCATGTAAATGTTTATAAAGTTTGGCCGACTGTTAAAATCTAAGAATCCCATAACAAAATCCTTCAAAAATTTACATCAGGCAGTTTCAATATATTTTAGAGTTAAGTTAAAAATACATTCTATTTCGTATATTCACGCTCAATATTTAATAGACACGAAAGCAATTTTTCCAATTATTTAAAAAATCCTGCGTAGAGATTGCAATGAGGGATTGAATTGACGCGGGTAGTTAGGAAATCGGCTCTTTGTGCACGTCGTATAAGCCGGGGCGGGCGCCGACTAATTAGACGGCTTTGTAAAAACACCCTACGATACAGTTGACTGTTTCCAGCCATATTGCCACGTCGATACCTATTCCGTTTTTACGTTTTACGCATGACTACGCTCTCGGGCAAAAAAGCTTTACGCTGTTGAAACTAAAATTTCTTTTTTGTTACCAGCTTTTATTCAACCTATATAAGTATTCTATGTTGAAAAATAAAACAAAAAGATGACAATCCTCGTGGCGCAAACGCACAGCCTATAAACGCGACGGTTTATGGGTTCAATTCCCACTCAGAGAGGATGGATTCATTTCCATTTTCTGCACTCTGACAACTAGCGGCGCGCCACGGCACTGAGTCCCTCCTCTCATCACTTAATTCCTCAAAAGACGAAAAGCGGAAAACGGGGTATCTTAACACTAGATTCCTATAGTTCCTTCGGTCTCCTTTGCGCTGCTACGAAATAAAGACATGAATACAGGATAAAACATTAAGATAAAAAAATAAGAAAATAAAATTACAACAAAATTTAAATTCACATAAAAAAACAACGTGTTTAAATAATCTAATCGTAACTATGTATGCTAATATTGTAGCAGAACATACAACATCGGAATATACTGAATTTTATAACTGTAGAAAACTTTATCTTTTACGTTATAAATAAACTACTGTACTTTATCAAATATTACCAAAATCTATTTTGTGATGAAAACGTGCCAATATATTATATAGAATTGTTATTGAAACTAATTTCTAGAAATATGAAAAACTAATCAGTATTTATTTTTACATCAGTATTTTAAAACATTTTATAAATATTCCTGAAAAGCAATCATTTTTTACAGAATAAAAAGAGAAAAATTATAAATTAAAAATAAATTAAATAATATTTTTTTTACAAAACGGCTATACTTTGCTGTATGTAGAAACTTAACTAGAATCGAAAATGTTACAGCGATTGAACGCTTACGTTTCATTTTTATAGAAACAAGACCTAGAGTATTTACTTTTCGTTTACATAAAAGTAAAATCTTTTAATACTAACAAAGGAAACACTGAAAATTGTTAAAATATATGCATATTTTGACAAAAACCAATTATTGTGTAGTAAATTTCGTATACCTAAATTTGTAATGAAACAAATGAAAAATATGAGTAGACAATCATACACACTAACATTGAACTTGAACGTTATACACTTTACACGCAAAATGGTGTCGGAAATATTTCTCAGGCTTTGTCTTCTCTCTACATTTTATTCACTATTTAGCTTTCATGAATAAAATAGTTGGATATGGTACTTCATCACCTTTCCAACTATGCTACTGCCTATAGTAGTATATAAAGAATTACAAGGGATGTGCCTAGAAAAGGACGTAGCCACATTACTTGTAACACTTTATGTAAATTATCAGAAGAAATTGGAATTCATCAACGATATTGTCATTGAACTTTTGCTAAATACTTTCTATACATGGACTATAGAAAGTACTAAGCAAAAACAATTCCCTACTTTGTATTATATGGAGTATTTTACACATTTTTCCTGAGTTTTTAACGTTAGTCTAACTTATGGATTAGATTTTCCTATGCCACGATTTATTGCAATTCTCTTATTATAAATCAAAAAACCACGCTATCTATAGCCGTTTCCAAGGATGATCTAAAATTCCTTTAGCTACAGCAATAAGAGGAAATACAACAAAATCTGCCGCACTGAGCGCAACTGCACTTTACTTCCATAATCCATTAACAATATAAACTCTTAATCCACACAAAGGATAGAAAAAATTACCCTACAGATATTCAGCAATGACAAATAGCTACCAACGTAATATGTTGGACAAAAAGTGTAAGAATTACATAGTGTAATGAAAAATGCGTGACTTAGTGGTCGTAGCGCTTGGACGGTTTTCAAAAGGCACGGGTTCAAATTCTGTCGCGTTTAACATTTTAGGTTTTCTTTAAGTATTTTAACTTTTTTTTATGTTTGGAATGTGTTAAAAACTATGAGTATCGTATAGCCAAATTACAACTAATACTTGAGTTCAATACCTCTCTATAGCAACACAAAGTACTCAAAACAAAATAGGATCCATCCCAAAATCATATCAACTCAAGCACATATAAATAACATGTTTATGAGTCTTTACTAACGTGTTTAACGATAGCTTTAGCATTATTTTCAAGTAGATGGTCAATAAAAAGGTAGGGTTTCTTTTGGTAAACCATTTTCTTTGATTACCAAACAAAAGAAAATGACTCAACCAAGTTAGCTATGGAGTTGAACATGCTATCCGCTCAATATTCGCACGTGAATATTTGGATTTGTCAATAGATAACTGGAGATCCGTACTCTTTACGGACGTAAGTAAAGACAGGTTTTATGGTGACGTGAGTGAAGGGAGTTTAGAACCATGTACCCATGAAACTGACCATTTTGGGGGTTCAAGTGCTTTGGTTTGGGTTGAAATAAGCTTACTAGGCTAAACAGAGCTGGTAATTATGGATAAAGACCGATGCCAGTTACGTCGGACGAGTAAAAATGTAGCAATGAGGGCGGACTACCCTCATATTGCTACATCTATACAAAGAATACGGGTACAACCCAGAATGCACTTCTTCATGTCAATATTTCAGTTTAACCTTGGTCAGTCGTGAGTCCTGACCGCAATCATATCAAATATTTACGTGATCAATTCAAAAGAAGCTTTAAAAAGCTCATAGTAACGTGAGCAGTCAGAAAAGCTAATAAACACACTATAATTGTGCAGAACATTGGGAGTAAATACTAGAACAAAATACAGCCCATCTTATGAAATGTTCCAAATAAACTACTTGTAGTTTACTTAATTTGCTTCAAAATTAAATTTGAAGATGTGTAATGTTGAGGTTATAGTATATGAGGGAGAAAGACCATTATAAGAATGCTGTTCTTAAATGAAGAAGTGGATAATATAGCCAAAGAAGCAACGTCAAGTGGGACTGAGATTTATATTGTTCCAGATTTTACAGAAATTCTAACTAAATATAAATTAGAAATATTAGACGATTGGTCCAAGCACTTTAGTGAAGTTTCAAAAGTTAAAAGGCATCTGGTATAGTACCATACAGAAGGAGCCCCCTCGTATACCCTGGTTTGCAAAAAGTAAAATACGTAGAGAATTAGTTGTAATTTCACATAGGCTTCGGTCTTGGCACATTCCGCTAAATAAATTTAAACATCTAATTAAAAAGTCCGCTACAGCGAATTGCAATATCTGTGGCAAAGTAGAAGACGTACATCATGTGTTGGTGGAATGTGCACGAACTGAGAGCTTAAGAAACATATTTGTTAAAAAAAATAATTTGAACTTTAAAAATGTTGGTGTATTTAATAGCATACTAGCAAACCCTTTTACTATAGAAGCAAAATCTTTATTTACTGAAATTACTAAGCTGTGTAGATAGTATATAAGTTTTCGTTTTTTGTGTGATACGATGGGTCTGGCATAATCTTTAGAGATAAAAGACCTTCAAATTTAATAGAATAAAAAAAATACCGAGAAAATAAAGGCTTTCGAGTTGGATACTCTATACTTTAAGTAAAATTAAAAGGAGCAGAAAGAGAAAGAATGGAAGGTCTCGAAGATAAATGGATCAACATTGTTCATGGATATGGCTAGCGTAGCATTGTTCATGGATGTAATATCGCGACACACTAAGAGCTGCGTGTACTACAAAGAGCGCAAGGACGATGCAGTTATAAGACAAATTCTTAATACGACGGGCGCAACGACTAAAAACATTAGTACAATTTAAAGATGGTCATGAAATAACAGGCATTCCATAATACTTACTCTAAAGCTCTCGTATTACAGCTCACTTTTTCCATATGAATCTCACTTTATAGTATTATTTTATTTTTTAAACACTGAATGAAATAAGTATCATATGATAAAAAATAATATAATTCGCTTATCATCATAGCCTTACTTTTAAGTGACAACATATAAAAAGTATTGTAGAGATAATATAATAATAAAAACATAAAATAATTATAAGTTTAAAAGGCTTCGGACTAATTGTCTGTAGTGTTAATTATATTTAAAATATTTTTTAAATAGTAATTGTCTTTCCCCTAACCTCCTTCCTTTTGGATTATGCCGATATTATTTATATATTTAGCCAAATCATAGATAATGAAACGTGTGTAGCTCAAATGTAGATACCAAAATTTTTTTTTTAAAATTATTTTCAATATTAACTTAGTAGTGCCATCTAGTGGCGATGTGGGAAACTAAGTGAAGTTAGTAATTTTACTAAAAATAATTAATTTTTATTAGTAGTGAAAGGATATAGCTGAAGAGAAACAAGGAAACGGAATATGTTAGAACCCCCCAGTGGGAATAGACAACAGCCTAAATTAGTTCATAAAATAAAACAGTAGAATTTTTAGCAAGTCTATATTTGGTAAAAAGCTGGAATGCAATACATTAAATGCTTATTTAATTACTTCATCCAGCAACAAATATCAATATTAAAATTATAATTTAATTAGTATCCTATATATCAAAAGTAAAATTTAAAATAATGACAAAATATTTTTAATAATATAAACAAAATCATAATAATATTTAAGTATTTTACTGTAGATAATCATCAAAATGTTTTGAATATAAAGTAATTTAATAAATTCATAAACTTATCAGTAGTAATTATTGATACATAACTTAATTGCAATACTGGTAATATACTTTACTTATGTCATGGTACCAAATACTGGGTTGTGTCTGCAAATACTAGGCCCATACTCCATATATGCCTGTTTACTGTGACATACTTGATAAAATTCTGGAGTAGATCCTAACATACTTCCACCAAACCACACTGCATATCTCTGCATGTTATGTGATATAACTTGGACATCAATTGGCTTAGGTGTGATCCGTCCCTCGGACAGCATTGTAGATAATTTCAGTCTAGCATCTACTGTTCTTTTTATATCTCTCTGAAGCCTCCTTCCAAAATCTCTGAACATAGTAGAGCCTCCGGACAAAACAATATTTCCATATAAACCTCTCCTAACATCAATAGGACAGCTTTGGATAACTTCATCTACCATTTCATTTAGGGGTACAGTGAAATCTGCATTAGAAAACTCTGGATGGAAAAATATTTCTGGTCCTAAAAATCTTTCATATCCAACATCAACAGAAAATGGATTTTTTGTAATAGCATTTGTACCAGTATATTTTTTCATCCACTTTCCAGGATCCGAGTCATATTTTGCAAATTCCTTTGCAATATCTGGACAAATGTAACTGTATCTTTCCTTAATAGCTTTTGCTGTTTCCAAACTTTGTTCTGGAGGGATTCCTACTTCACGTTCACGCAGTAAAGACTGAATAAATGAAGTGATATTTCTACCAGCTATCGGAATATGTTTAATACACGACCCAATCACATAACCTTCAGCCACTGGTACAATATGAGTAACACCATCACCGCTGTCTACAACTATACCAGTAAACGTACGACCAGCAGAAGTTCGCGATTTCCAAGATGCAGCCAGCGCGAGAACTGCTTGTACTGCAATGTATAAGCCAGGTACATTAAAAGACTCGAACATAATTTCTGCTAGGTATTCACGATTTTCCGGAGTGTTTAAAGGTGGTTCAGTGATTAAAAAGTGATGGTCTTCAGGCTCGGCTCGAAGGTATTTAAAAATACATTGTTCAATGTACCTTTCCATTAAATCCCAGTCTTCAACTAGACCATGACGGACAGGATATTTCACTGAATATCCGGTTGCTTCAAACGCCTCGTCACCAATAAAGAAATCTAAATCTTCGACTGCCTTAGTCATACGCCTAGTACTCTGATCACCAACTTTAGCAGTTTCTTTTATCGCTATGGCTGACGGAATGATAAACTGAGGCTCCTTATTACCTGCGAAACCTAATTTCGTGTAGCCAGTACCCACATCAATAACACAAGCTGGCAAATGGTCCCCCATATTTTACGATTTTAATAAATAATTTTGTGGTAATTTTAATGGGTGCGGCGTTAAATTTCGATATTTTTGACGTGGGAAAACAACACTTCGAATGACAAATTCAATATGTCAGCGAACGGAAGATGATTAATACAACGTTCCATTTCGCAGATATTTAGCGTCTTTTAATAAAGACTAATTTAATAACTTTATTGTTGTATTTGCTTATTGCATATGCATAATACTTAAGATATATTTATAGATTTATATTTATTATTGTAATTTTTCAGTTTTTTTGTAACAACAAAATGTTGTTACAAAAATTACGTTACAATTTTTCTTAACATTAGATCCGTTAAAAATTATAACAAACACAAATTTACGTTCGAGTTAAAATAAAAAAAATCTGCTCAGTGGAGGGTCTCACAAAGGAGCACGCTAACAAATATTAACTTGACAAACTTTAATTTAAAAACATTGTAATTGGTGCATTTGATTTCAATTTTTTTAACAAGTGCAAAAAAATATAAACCAGAAATAAAATTCAATACTATATGCTTTATTTTCGTATGATATAATCACGCTATGCGCTACTGTATTTATGTGATTTTCGCCTTCGTACATGTTTACACTTACATTTTTCAGGTGATTTCTATGCAGTATAAGGTTTTTTTTTTTTTTTTTTTCGAAAATGGCTTGAATGCTGTTGACCTCAATTGGTCTTGACAGCGTCACCGGGCGGGGGGGGACGGAGTGTGCCTCGTCCCCAGAGAATAAAATGAGCATTAATAGCTGCTCAGAAGAAGGTGTGTAGGGCGGTCATGGACCGACTGGCCCCGACGCGCCGAGGCGCGGTCGTGCCGTTGTGAAAGATGGGCCGCGTCGCCTGTTACGGCGGCGACGGCGAGACTTTGGGACTGAGGAGTGTAACCTTCCGTTGTAGTTGCGGTTGGCTACAGTAATTGGGTCATCGGGGTCTAAAAGAACGCTTCGAGGGCGTCGAAGTAATTTGTGAGGATGGGGAGCGTACTTAGACGCTTGAACGATTAGGGGATTAGGGTGAGAGTCTGCGCGCTCGTAGTAGCGCTTGGCTAAGCCTTTGCAGAACTCTTTGATCGATTCCAATTCGAAGTCTTTATGTAGGTCAACGTTGCGAACGTACCAGGGGCATCCGGATGCTATCCTGAGGAATTTATTTTGGACTCTCTGAAGGAGATCTGTGTTAGTGTGTGCGAACACTACACTGGCGTAGGTCATTATGGGGCGGATGCAAGTTTTGTACAATGTCAGCTTGTTACGAAGTGACATTTTACTCCGCTTGCATATGAGAGGGTACAGCCTGCTCAGGATGAACATGGCTTTGTTTCTCACGTGTCTAATGTGAGGGCGGAAAGTGAATCGCGAATCTAGGATGACGCCTAGATATTTGACCTGGTTTTCCCAGGGGATTGGTTTGTTTTGTAGCCGTATAGTAGAGACGGTTTCGTACCGTTTACGCGGAAAGAGTACCGCTGCGCTTTTCTCCGGGTTGACCTCAAACCGCCACTTGCTAAACCAATCGCCTAAGGCGTCGGCCGCGAGTTGCAGTCTTTCGGCTAGGATCCAAGCGGAGCGGTCCGTGGTGTAGAGCGCGGTGTCGTCGGCGTACATCGCGAGTTCTACTTTTGGAACGCGCGGAATATCGCTCGTGTACAGTGCGTATAGAAGGGGGGAGAGTGTGGAGCCTTGTGGGACTCCAGCGCGGACGGGACGACGCGACGAGAGGGTCCCTTCTATACGGTAGCGGAACGTGCGGTTCGACAAGTACTCTCGAATGATGTGCACGAGAGTGTCCGGGAGTGCCATACGGCGGAGCTTGAAGAGCAGGCCGTTGTGCCAAACCTTGTCGAATGCTTTAGCGATATCTAAGAATACGGCAGCCGTGTCGCTGCGGATCGAACGGTGTACGTGGTACTTAGCGATATGTTCTGTCAGTCGGTGAACTTGATGAACGGCAGAGTGCCGTTGTCGAAATCCAAACTGCTCGTCGATGAGCAGTTTCTTCGTCTCTACTATTTCTTTAATTCGAGCGAGTACGATTCTCTCGTAGACTTTCCCAAGGCAGCTGATGAGGCTGATGGGTCTGTAACTCGAGGGTAGGTGGGCGGGTTTATTGGGTTTTCGAATCCCTATGACGGTGGCTTCCTTCCATTCGGCGGGGAAGGAGCACCCTGCTAGAAGAGCATTGAAAATCATGACCAATAAAGACACGAATTGGATCGGAAGATTCTTAAGGACCTTGTTGGGGATGTTGTCAGGCCCCGGGGCCTTCTTGGGATTGAGGTCCTTGAGGATATTTTTAACTTCGTCTACGTCGGTCGGGCGAACCGGTTCGCCGGTCGGGGGCAACGATGCCCACTCTGCCACCTCGGAGTCCACCATCGATAGGTGTTCCGGGTCGCATGGCTGACTGCTTGGTGAGCATTGCGCTTCTAAACTATCTGCGAGGCATTCCGCTTTTTCTGTGTCGTCGGCCGCGGTGGTGTTATCCGGCTTAGAGAGAGGAGGCATAGTCGCCACTGTGTCGGATCGAAAGGTTCTCGACAGCGCCCAGAACGCCTGGGCCGTTGGCGTGAGCCCCTCGAGCCGAACATCCCAAGACTCGCCTCTGAGTTGTTCAAATTGGGATTTGACTCTTCTCCTAAGGTCGTTAAGCTTTTTACGGTTTTTGTCGTTAGGACACGCGTCGTGGTCTCTGGTGGCCTTATTTTTACGTCGAATAAGGCGTCGTAGTTTCTCTGAGATCTCAAATCTGCCTTCGGGCAGATCTGGGACCTCTTTGGAGCAACTTTGGAGCGTGTCCTGTATAAATGGGGTAAATTTAGTCGCGGCGTCCTTTGCTACGTCTACGGAGTCTATGATGCCAGGAATCATGTGCGCGAGAGGGGAGTCGTCTGCTCTGATGAGCTTGGCGAACTTTTTCCAATTTATAATGACTTTTGTTGGCTGGCCTGAAGGGCTGTCCGAACCTAGTTTTAATACTACTGGTCTGTGATCAGAGTCGAGTTCCGATAGCGATTCTATAGAGCGTATCCTGAGGGACACGTCCTTAAGAATGGCTATGTCCAGAACTTCTGGGCTGCCTATTTGTCCGGTTGGATACCTGGATGGTGTTGATGGGCCTAGTACGGAGAGGTTGTATCTATCCGCGAGGCTTTCAAGATATCGGCCTTTGGTGTTGTGGCGGGTCGAATGATAAACTGAGGCTCCTTATTACCGGCGAAACCTAATTTCGTGTAGCCAGTACCCACATCAATAACACAAGCTGGCAAATGGTCCCCCATATTTTACGATTTTTATAAATAATTTTGTGATAATTTTAATGGGTGCGGCGTTAAATTTCGATATTTTTGACGTGGGAAAACAACACTTCGAATGACAAATTCAATATGTCAGCGAACGGAAGATGATTAATACAACGTTCCATTTCGCAGATATTTAGCGTCTTTTAATAAAGACTTATTTAATAACTTTATTGTTGTATTTGCTTATTGCATATGCATAATACTTAAGATATATTTATAGATTTATATTTATTTTTGTAATTTTTCAGTTTTTTTGTAACAACAAAATGTTGTTACAAAAATTGCGTTACAATGTTTTTTAAAATTAAATCGGTTAAAAATTATAACAAACACAAATTTACGTAAATTTACGTTAAAAATCTGCTCAGTGGAGGGTCTCACAAAAGAGGAGCACGCACGAGGAGCAACTTTAAGTCAAAAACATTGTAATTCGTATTTAATTCAAATGATTCAATTTTTTTTTTATTTGATTTCAATTTTTTTAACAAGTGCAAAAAAATATAAACCAGAAATAAAATTCAATACTATATGCTTTATTTTCGTATGATATAATCACGCTATGCGCTACTGTACTTATGTAATTTTCGCCTTATCGTACGTAATGGACACATGTTCTTGCAGGACGATAAATACATAAATTCTTTTAAAAAAATACATTTTTTATTTACTCGATGTTTTTTGCAAATTTAATAATTATCTACAATATTCATTGTTGAGAATAGATAACTTATATAACTTATAAGGCAAGGTATATTGAAATTAAAACAACAAGAAAAGCAGGTAGTAACATTTTTATTGTGACCGAATTTTATTTCTATATTTACAAACGCACATTACAGGAATGTAAATATATTGTTATAAATTACAATGCCATTTTCTGTAAACTTGTTTAGCTTTGATTTTTGAAGTTTTTAAAATTTGGACACAGCTATGAATTATATAAAAATGTAAAATATATTCGAACTTTATAACTTTTGAATTTGTTTAGTATGTTTTTTAAAATATTTCAGAATATTACATAGAATTTAATTTTATATACTTAACATATGAGTAATTTCATTATCAATAAACATCGATTTGTATTTAAACACATATAAAAATTACAATTAATGTATTTTCAATGTCTCTAATGTATGTTTTAGTGTGGAAGCAGAAAGCTGAATTTTACAAGGCCAATATACGGTTAATTAAGTATTGGACATTTTCAATAGAATTTAACTTAAAAATTACAATATTAATTTATTAAAATTTCTATGGTAAAGGTTATATAGAGTTCAATAACATACAAATATAACTATGAAACAAAATAGTTTTACATGACAAATATTAAAATAATGATTATAACAGTTAATTAAAATGACATGCATGACAAATTCACCTCCTGAATTTTTTGTGTACACACTTCACATTAGTATGGTATCTAATGGTTGCATAAATTATATTTAATTACACAGGGATCCATTTGCTAAATTGTAAAAAAATACACTTATATATTTCTCATACACTTAATTAAGTAGACTAACCTGCATAAATATAATTAATTCAAAACAATTATTCATAGATACTAATCTATAGTAATACAACAAATAATCAAACAAGACAATCAGTCCAATTAAAAAAAATCTAATTTAATATTTCAATATTAATATCAGTATCATTATCAGACTTAAAATAAAGGGGGTAGACAGAACCACAACATTATATATTATATAATCATACAAAAAACAGTTATTGTAATTGTCTATAATTGTCCGATCCGAGGACAATTCTTAGATCTCTCACCACATCGCATAATCTGAATCATCCATATCAAAGATTGTGAAGAAACCTAGAATAGTCAGGTATACTATTACATTGCCAGCAATAGTCAAGTGGCATGCTCCCCAAAGTATCTGAAAATAGAAAGTAATATTATTATTAGAAAATTTGCTAACATGTTTATATTGCTTACATATTTGTGATCGACTTGGTCACTTAATAATAGATATTTATTGGCCAAATTACGAAAATTACAATTATTTTATTATTTCATTATTAATAAATAGTTCTTTTTCTATGAATAATCTTAATTTTTTTAATTTATAACTTATTAAATAACTTCAATAATATTACTTTGTGTATTAAAGTATTATTATATTATATTAAATAAATATAAGCCATACATTTGTGATAAATTTTACTTATAATAGGAAAATTACCTTTTTATCTATATAGCTATCCAATAAGTAGTTAATATTTATATTTACACTAGGTCCTTGGCGTAATATACAACACCACAAGTCATTGACCTTACATTTGTGAATGCAAACTCTTATTACACTGATATAAGATTGTTATTGTAGATAAAATCTATAGATATATTATATCAATGTATATTTTGAGGAGTACATATATAAAATTATAGAAAAACTATAACATATTAAAAATATGTAGCCGGACTCAAACTCACACCTCTTAGAATCATGTCATATTACAATTCCAATTATAGATTATTTTCGTTTTTAAGTAACCAAGAGTAATGATTTTCTTTAATTCTCCTTACTCTTTATATATTTCATATTTTTCTTTGTGAGACAATATTAAATTATATTTTTTTATAAAAAGATGTTGTAGTCTATGTCAAAAGATAATAACAGTCAAATTGTTAATTAATATAAAACTTACCACTGAAGATCGAGCAAGGACAATAGGTAATGCAAATGAACTGACAAGAATTCCCATTGTAATAAAGATTGCTGCCTCCATACAAGGCGAGTTTGTGCCGCCTGCGCTATCTGTATGACGTCGCGCAATCATTGTGGGAATTGGGCACAATATGTAGAATAGCACAACAAAAAATGGCCACCATAAACTAAAATAAAATATTTTACATTGAATATTACATAAATTAAATGTAGCATACATAGTGTATATTGATAATATAATTAGGTTCTGAAACTTAGTACTTAGCTAAATACAAATAAAATGATAGAATATGCATACTAAACATTTAGTTATGCAAGATAAGCTGGAAAAGAGTCTAGGGTGTTGAGTGTAACTCAACTTCACGAAATGGCCTATCGGACCATTGTCTAACAACTTTTTAATTAATTGCACGACTTCCTGTATACTTTCTTCCTTCCTGACTACTTTCTTTGTATGAAAATTAGCTTATTATTTTATATAAAACTACACAAAGGTATAGGTATATTTTTACATTTCAAGTTAGCAGATCTTGCTTATTTTTTATATATTTTATTAAAAATATCTTGCTTATTTTGACATTATAAATAGAGCTTTCTCAAATGAGGATAACTCCCATCTTTATTTGAAAAATATATAATGTTTCAAACTAAATTAAGGATATATTCTAGAAATTGGACTTACTTATACTGTGGTAAGGCACAGGCTAATATAACAAATGTCATTCCAATAGAGCCAGCAAAAGCCAAGGACACCAAACTGAAAATTACAAAGATATAATCAATTACACATTAATACCACAAAGGTAAGGTTTATGTTACCTAATTATTTCAGTTAATAAATCATTAGTCTTTATAGTATACCAAGTTACATGGGTTTATAATATAACTATATAAAGCTATAAGCACAAAAAGGCAGCCTAATTGCTAAGAGGGTGATCTCTTCCAGGCCACCTTTGGGTAGAGGAGACAAGAAATAAAAAATAAAAACGGAAGGGGTGTGTCAAGTATACGTAAAGTCAATATTAAAGAGAATCCTTTCACATACATAAACATGTGCACACATAAATAAATACATACAATTATTCATACACATAAACTTATACATACATACACATACATAAATACACAAGAGAAACATGGAAAACATACAAATGTGTATAAAATAAGCTTTCAGTCTCTTTTTAAAGATTTATTTATATATAATATTTCCATCAAACTCTATCAAAGTATATAGAGGAGGAGGAGTAGATTCTAATAATCACAGGTTAAATTAATGAGTCGACTGTAGTTCATTATTGTTTGTTAGTTTAAATCACCTTGAAGAAAAAAGTAATTTAATTAAGTATTTTGGATCTAAGAAGCTGAAATATATCTTATTTTTAGGGGCAAATTTTTATTTGTATTCTTTTACTATCTACTCTTAAAAAAATCAATACATTTATGACATATTTATTTACATATCATTCATAGCTTTATAAAATAAACAATTTGATCAAATAAAATATAAATCGGTTTTATTTATATAATATTTTTCATAAGCATTTTAAATATTTCTTAGGAAAATCCTAGTACCATACTTGATACTACCTTCCATTTCGTCATGCATGTAAGCAAAGTGTGCCTGCATAATATCGATTTTATTTAAATAAAGTAGATAATGAGATAACACTTACCCTATTGATAATTCAGGCCGCAAACATGAAAAAGAAGAAATTAGGTTTAGATAAGAGCTATTTTGAACAAAACTAAAATTATGTTTGTAAATATAACATATACAATGAGTCATAAAGTAAAAAAGAGTAATCAAATTTGTGTTTACAAATAAGTAACAGGTATACCTTTGATCCCAGCCATTGTTAAAATTGAAAATTACACCAATCACTTTATTAAGAATAATCTTATGTCTAATAAATTTAATAAAACTTTATTTGCAGAAGGAAAAGTCATAGGCAGTGCAACAGATTATATACTAGTAATCCAACAGAATCACAGTTTCACAGGCTAAATAATTCAAGAAAGACGTAATTTCTATATTTTAAATAATTAATGAAACGGTTTATTCCCCCTTTGGAATTGTCCATAATTAGTAAAGAAACCGATAGAGAATTGAAAGGGAGGTTAATTTAGATTTTTTGTTTAACTTATTTATTATAAATCATGATGTTGATTTTGCAAATGCAAAAAAACCTACGGCTTAAAATATCTCTCTTCAATTGTTTCTGTTAAAGAGAATTAAATCAAACATATAAACCTCCAAATAAACCTCCGAGATTTATTAAAAATACATATATACGTATACCAAAATGCTTAAATCATGACAACACCAGCTTCGTAAATTTTTTATTTCGGATATGTATGAATTTGATTTTCGATTTCTTGGATCTTGGCACATCACTAGCCTGTAGTTTTGATTGGTAAATCGAGTTAAATGTCAGTGCTCACTTGATATTCTGTTGATGTCTGATGAACTTTAATATTATTTACAAAGTTATATCGGTAGTGTTTTAAATAAATATCACTTAACTGATTTAATTTTGACCTTTAACCTTTAATTTTTTGCAAAATGGATGATGATGCAGAAACTTACAAACTCTGGCGAATTCGTAAAACTGTTATGCAGGTTAGTATAGAGGTTATGTTAATTAAAACATACCGATGACTTAATTTTAATATATAACCTGGATTGAATTGGCAGTTTGTTATTACTTTACATACAAAAACGCCGGTCTATTTTTCCTCTATTTACCATTTAAATTAGATGCAAATGCGTCGCTTTATGCCTACAACCTTTGTTTACTTCTGATTGATTTTTCCATACATAATATAGAATAGGAATTAACTTAACTTAAATATTACTGAGAAACAAATACTATTTCCCATAAATTAATACAATGTTTATTGCCTATTACAGTTGTGTCACGACCGTGGATATCTGGTAACCCAAGATGAATTAGACCAAACTTTAGATCAGTTTAAGGAACAATTTGGTGATAAACCAAGGTAAATTAATGTTATTTATTTCGTCTATACACCATAATCATTTAACACAATCATCATGGCCATGATTGATTATTAAAAATGTATCATTAAACAAATTTAACATTATTAATTTTTATTTAAAGTAAATAAGATTAAATAGTTAAAATAAAGAAAATATCATGAGATGTGATACTTTACCTAAATATAGTTTTGTGGTTGAAGACATTGTCCTATCTAAAAACTGCTTTTTTATGCTGTCATTTAAAGTATGCATATTTAAGTCTCCAGCCTTCTCAAAGTTCTTTGCCATACAGTTGATATTATTAATTTAATAAAAAAAAATAAAATAAAATACTTCATATAAAATAGCTCATGTATTTATTTACAATATAGCATTGTACTACCAAAGCCTTGTACTGATAAATAGTAAAAATAATGATGACATTTAAATGTAAATGTCAAAATAAATTAAAGAGTTTAATTATATAATAACAAAGCAAGTAAGTTTAATTTCTGAGCTAATAAGCAAACGAAATGAGATTTCTGGTTTGTTAATTTTTTTTTGTGTATTTTTTACAAGTATACAGTATAGCATACAAACTAAATGTACAAAAAAAATACTTTTCAATTAAAAAAAAATATTTTTAGTGAGAAGCGGCCTGCAAGAGGTGACTTGATAGTTTTAGTAGCTCACAATGACGATCCAACCGATCAAATGTTTGTGTTCTTCCCTGACGAAGCAAAAATTGGAATTAAGACAATCAAAACATATTGTACAAGAATGCAAGAAGAAAATATTCATAGAGCTATTGTTGTTGTCCAAGCAGGTACACTTACATTATGATTGTTAGGTAAAAAAAAGCTATAATAAGTTATGATTTGCTAGTGCTAAATATAAAAAATATATAATTAATATGAAAATATAACACTAGCTATCCAAGAATTAAATTTATTAAAAAAATGTGATATTTTTGTGTGTTTTGAATGTTTTTCTAAATGAATTTGAAATGAAATACATGTTACATTTTCCATGTTATAAGAAATATGAAACTTTACTGTAATATTTAAAAATTTAGCATGTAAAATAAAAATATGTAAATAGTTATGTATATATATGTAATATGTGTAATATGTAAATAGTTATGTATATAAATAGTTATGTATATATTTCTTTGAAGCATGTATTAACATAACAAATAAATATATTTTGTTTTTTTAGGTATGACACCTTCAGCAAAGCAATCTCTAGTTGACATGGCACCTAAATATATTTTGGAACAATTTTTAGAATCAGAATTGCTAATTAACATAACTGAACATGAGCTTGTGCCAGAACATATTGTATTGACACCTGATGAAAAACAAGAATTATTAGCCAGATAGTATCCTTTTATAATAAAATATGTACATAATGTAGGTAAGCTACAAATAGCACAATAGGAGCATTGTTAATATGATGCAATTGTTTTTAGTGTGGTGCTGGAATGAATTTGTATGAGAAACTTGAAAATAGTGACACTAATTTAACTAAATGTGGGGAATAGTGTGAGGCTAAAAAAGAAGAAGCAAATTAACTATCTATTTTATTTAAAAAAAATCAAAAAGGTTGTATCATTATCAACTTGTGTTTCAAAAAAACAATAAATGACTTTGCACTTGCACTATGGGAAATGTTGAAACTGAAATTGTTTACATGTTTTATTGTTAATATTATTGTGACCGAGGACCGTAGTGGGTTTGAGGGTTCGATTCCCACTCGGGGAAGACGGATTTTTCTATTTCCATTTTCTTCTCTTTATAAAGTAGACAAAAAGTGCGGCGTTGAGTTCCGCCACTTAACACGCAACGAAAGCAGGGACTAAACAACGAAGTGTCTTAACATTAGGCTCCAATGGTTCCTGCAGTTCCCTCTGCCTGCCCTGCAATATGCAGGATAAAGCGTGAAGTTAAAAAATTTATTTTGACATAATTAATTCTAATGAATAAATGATTTCTTAACCATTCTAACAGTAAACTTAAAGAAAATATGTTGATGAGAATACAAGCGGGAGACCCAGTGGCTAGATACTTTGGACTAAAGAGAGGACAGGTAAACTTTTGACAATATAAACATAAAATTTGTAAATATTTTCTTGCTTTTAAGTGACTTAATAATATTAGAACACTATAAGTTCATGCAATGATTGCTATCGATTTTAAGATCATTCAAGCTTTATACATTTATGTATGTAAATGAACCTAAAGTGCGAAATAAGAGTCATTTTAGTGATACTTTTATTTTTTAATATAATTGTTCTTGATTTTTGTGAAAGGAATGATAATACTAATCTTATATGTTAAATTGTGGGGCAGTGGGATGGCGTCTGACTTCTGACGGTGATGGTTGTGGGCTCGATTCACTTCAGGAGATAATTATTAAATTCCTTTAATTTCTCCGTTCTAGTAAGACTAAGTACAACGGAGAACGGCGAACAACTGAGAATGCAGTAGCTCTACACTGGATTCGTTTTGCAAAATTATTCGTAATGTTAAAATAAAAATTAGGAACATTTTAATAAAAATGTGTTATATTACTTTAATTTATTTTATTTTGTCAGGTGGTCAAAATCATAAGGTCGTCGGAGACAGCTGGGCGATACATCTCGTATAGATTAGTATGTTAGATAATAAATATAATATTAAACAAAATAAAATTCCATTTTATATATTGTGTATCTGTGTTTTATTACACTTGCTCTAGACACTAGACAAAGCGCGGCGTTGAGTTCCGTCACTCAACACACAATGCCTCGAAAAAGGCGAAAAGCTGGGACTACAATGAGTCATAAAGTAAAAAAGAGTAATCAAATTTGTGTTTACAAATAAGTAACAGGTATACCTTTGATCCCAGCCATTGTTAAAATTGAAAATTACACCAATCACTTTATTAAGAATAATCTTATGTCTAATAAATTTAATAAAACTTTATTTGCAGAAGGAAAAGTCATAGGCAGTGCAACAGATTATATACTAGTAATCCAACAGAATCACAGTTTCACAGGCTAAATAATTCAAGAAAGACGTAATTTCTATATTTTAAATAATTAATGAAACGGTTTATTCCCCCTTTGGAATTGTCCATAATTAGTAAAGAAACCGATAGAGAATTGAAAGGGAGGTTAATTTAGATTTTTTGTTTAACTTATTTATTATAAATCATGATGTTGATTTTGCAAATGCAAAAAAACCTACGGCTTAAAATATCTCTCTTCAATTGTTTCTGTTAAAGAGAATTAAATCAAACATATAAACCTCCAAATAAACCTCCGAGATTTATTATATATATATATATACGTATACCAAAATGCTTAAATCATGACAACACCAGCTTCGTAATTTTTTTATTTCGGATATGTATGAATTTGATTTTCGATTTCTTGGATCTTGGCACATCACTAGCCTGTAGTTTTGATTGGTAAATCGAGTTAAATGTCAGTGCTCACTTGATATTCTGTTGATGTCTGATGAACTTTAATATTATTTACAAAGTTATATCGGTAGTGTTTTAAATAAATATCACTTAACTGATTTAATTTTGAGCTTTAACCTTTAATTTTTTGCAAAATGGATGATGATGCAGAAACTTACAAACTCTGGCGAATTCGTAAAACTGTTATGCAGGTTAGTATAGAGGTTATGTTAATTAAAACATACCGATAACTTAATTTTAATATCTAACCTGGATTGAATTGGCAGTTTGTTATTACTTTACATACAAAAACGCCGGTCTATTTTTCCTCTATTTACCATTTAAATTACATGCAAATGCGTCGCTTTATGCCTACAGCCTTTGTTTACTTCTGATTGATTTTTCCATACATAATATACAATAGGAATTAACTTAACTTAAATATTACTGAGAAACAAATACTATTTCTCATAAATTAATACAATGTTTATTGCCTATTACAGTTGTGTCACGACCGTGGATATCTGGTAACCCAAGATGAATTAGACCAAACTTTAGATCAGTTTAAGGAACAATTTGGTGATAAACCAAGGTAAATTAATGTTATTTATTTCGTCTATACACCATAATCATTTAACACAATCATCGTGGCCATGATTAATTATTAAAAATGTATCATTAAACAAATTTAACATTATTAATTTTTATTTAAAGTAAATAAGATTAAATAGTTAAAATAAAGAAAATATCATGAGATGTGATACTTTACCTAAATATAGTTTTGTGGTTGAAGACATTGTCCTATCTAAAAACTGCTTTTTTATGCTGTCATTTAAAGTATGCATATTTAAGTCTCCAGCCTTCTCAAAGTTCTTTGCCATACAGTTGATATTATTAATTTAATAAAAAAAAATAAAGTAAAATACTTCATATAAAATAGCTCATGTATTTATTTACAATATAGCATTGTACTACCAAAGCCTTGTACTGATAAATAGTAAAAATAATGATGACATTTAAATGTAAATGTCAAAATAAATTAAAGAGTTTAATTATATAATAACAAAGCAAGGAAGTTTAATTTCTGAGCTAATAAGCAAACGAAATGAGATTTCTGGTTTGTTAAATTTTTTTTGTGTATTTTTTACAAGTATATAGTATAGCATACAAACTAAATGTACAAAAAAAATACTTTTCAATTAAAAAAAAAATATTTTTAGTGAGAAGCGGCCTGCAAGAGGTGACTTGATAGTTTTAGTAGCTCACAATGACGATCCAACCGATCAAATGTTTGTGTTCTTCCCTGACGAAGCAAAAATTGGAATTAAGACAATCAAAACATATTGTACAAGAATGCAAGAAGAAAATATTCATAGAGCTATTGTTGTTGTCCAAGCAGGTACACTTACATTATGATTGTTAGTTAAAAAAAACAGCTATAATAAATTATTATTTGCTAGTGCTAAATATAAAAAATATATAATTAATATGAAAATATAACACTAGCTATCCAAGAATTAAATTTATTAAAAAAATGTGATATTTTTGTGTGTTTTGAATGATTTTCTAAATGAATTTAAAATGAAATACATGTTACATTTTCTATGTTATAAGAAGTATGAAACTTTACTGTAATATTTAAAAATTTAGCATGTAAAATAAAAATATGTAAATAGTTATGTATATATATGTAATATGTGTAATATGTAAATAGTTATGTATATAAATAGTTATGTATATATTTCTTTGAAGCATGTATTAACATAACAAATAAATATATTTTGTTTTTTATAGGTATGACACCTTCAGCAAAGCAATCTCTAGTTGACATGGCACCTAAATATATTTTGGAACAATTTTTAGAATCAGAATTGCTAATTAACATAACTGAACATGAGCTTGTGCCAGAACATATTGTATTGACACCTGATGAAAAACAAGAATTATTAGCCAGATAGTATCCTTTTATAATAAAATATGTACATAATGTAGGTAAGCTACAAATAGCACAATAGGAGCATTGTTAATATGATGCAATTGTTTTTAGTGTGGTGCTGGAATGAATTTGTATGAGAAACTTGAAAATAGTGACACTAATTTAGCTAAATGTGGGAAATAGTGTGAGGCTAAAAAAGAAGAAGTAAATTAACTATCTATTTTATTAAAAAAAAATCAAAAAGGTTTTATCATTATCAACTTGTGTTTCAGAAAAAAAATAATAGATGACTTTGCACTTGCACTATGGGAAATGTTGAAACTGAAATTGTTTACATGTTTTATTGTTAATATTATTGTGACCGAGGACCGTAGTGGGTTTGAGGGTTCGATTCCCACTTGGGGAAGATAGACTTTTCTATTTCCATTTTCTTCTCTTTATAAAGTAGACAAAAGGTGCGGCTTTGAGTTCCGCCACTTAACACGCAACGAAAGCAGGGACTAAACAACGAAGTGTCTTAACATTAGGTTCCAATGGTTCTTGCAGTTCCCTCTGCCTGCCCTGCAATATGCAGGATAAAGCGTGAAGTTCAAAAAATATATTTTGACATAATTAATTCTAATGAATAAATGATTTCTTAACCATTCTAATAGTAAACTTAAAGAAAATATGTTGATGAGAATACAAGCGGGAGACCCAGTGGCTAGATACTTTGGACTAAAGAGAGGACAGGTAAACTTATGACAATATAAACATAAAATTTGTAAATATTTTCTTGCTTTTAAGTGAATTAATAATATTAGAACACTATAAATTCATGCAATAGTTACTATAGATTTAAAGATCATTCAAGCTTTATACATTTATGTATGTAAATGAACCTAAAGTGCGAAATAAGAGTCATTTTAGTGATATTTTTATTTCTTAATATAATTTTTCTTGATTTTTGTGAAAGGAATGATAATACTAATATAATATGTTAAATTGTGGGGCAGTGGGATGGCGTCTCACTTCTGACAGTGATGGTTGTAGGCTCGATTCACTTCAGGGGATAATTATTAAATACTTTTAATTTCTCCGTTCTAGTAAGACTAAGTAGAAGGAGAATTGAGGCGAACAACGGAGAATGCAGTAGCTCTACACTAGATTCGTTTTGCAAAATTATTGGTAATGTTAAAATAAAAATTAGGAACATTTGAATAAAAATGTGTTATATTACTTTATTAATTTTATTTTGTCAGGTGGTCAAAATCATAAGGTCGTCGGAGACAGCTGGGCGATACATCTCGTATAGATTAGTATGTTAGTAAACAATAGATAATAAATATAATATTAAACAAAATAAAATTCCATTTTATATATTGTGTATCTGTGTTTTATTACACTTGCTCTAGACACTAGACAAAGCGCGGCGTTGAGTTCCGTCACTCAACACACAATGCCTCGAAAAAGGCGAAAAGCTGGGACTACGAAATATGTGCGGGATAAGCGTTAAGTTATTAGTAGCCAATAAGAACAAAATAACATCGTACGTATGAAGTGAAATTATATGAAATTAGCTTTTATAAGTATACAGTGTAAGCTTTCAATACATTTAATGGATACTTCAACTTTTTAAAACATGGAAAATACTAACACGACATAATATATTTTAAAATATATTTTTAAAGCAATATTTAGGACCGTTGTGGAGCAGAAGCGTAGCATCTGCGTGTAAATGCGACAGTTAGTAGACACAATACCTACTTCGGAAAAAAAAGAATTATTTCATTTCCATTTTCATTACCTCTTGCAACTAAGCAAAACACGGCATTGAGTTTCGTTACAAAACATGCAATGCCTTAAAAAGGCGGAAAGCGAGGACTGACTGACTGACTGGGGGATAATGCGTGAAGCTTAAAAAAATAAGAATAAAAGATGTATACAAAGGTAAGTTTTAGTATATAAATACACAGTTTAAACAAGTAATTATATTAAGGTAATTTGCTTTATATTTTCAATACTTATATTATATAAGAAACTACCAACATTGGACGACTCGATAAAGGTATCCAGAGTACTAAACGAATCTTTCCTCTTTATTATTAGTATAGAGGTTTTACTCGACTTTGTAACGACTACTTACTTCCTGTGGTACTTTCCTCGCGTTTCAAATGATACGGTAAAAGCTTCGTATGTTCTTTTCCAAAGTCGGCTCTATTTCTTACTGGATTTTATTAAAATCAATAGTTTAGGCACAAAATCGTAACATGCAGATCAAAAAAGGCGGAAAGCGGGGACGGAGAAAGCAGGGACTAAACAACGGAGTGTCTTAACACTAGGTTCTAATAGTTCCTGCAGTTCCCTCTGCCTACCCTGCCATGTGCGGGATAAAGCGTAAAGCGTGAAGCAGATCAACAAAGATTACGCCTTTATCATATTAGGGTACTTTTAAAATCTTAGTTAATAACCAGATTATAAAAAAAACAGCCACAATAATATTATTACACAAAAAGTTTCAACTCATTCTCTGGCTGTTAAGTTATTGGTTTGTTCACATCAAGGTGGATCGTAACAAATTGCAAAGCTCGTGTAATGGCGACGTCACCGTTACATCCCGTAACATTAATAATAGATGTAAGTTGTAACTTTCGTAAAATACCATAAAAATAACTATCTAATATATAACGCCATGTAAATCTACACTAGTAAGCACAAGGCATGCGATCAATGCATTTCAAACGGCGCACGCGCATCATACTTCGCGCACGCTAACAAATATTCGCGAAATATATTATTTTAATAATTAATTGTTATTTTTTTTAATAAAGTAGATTAAAATGTCTTAATATAAAACTAATAAGACCAACATATAATAAAAATTATAATATTAACCAATTTAAAAATAGGAAGTGTTGTGTTTTTTAACTTTTACATGAATTGGATAAATTAAATAATGGGTAAGTTTTTATATATACCTTTCTACTGTTTCTTTCTTAATCTATGTATAAATACTCCTTGTTATATGATGGAGCAAACGTCGCACTTTGACTAAAAATAAAAAAGTTTCATAAGACGACTTACATTGCTCCTGTTCGTACCATAAAAGAAACAAAATGTTATTATTTTGTGTATAATAATACCTTAACCTTATATGAAAATCAATCACAAACAGCTATATTTTTAAATATAATAGACATATAAAAAGAAATAGGTAAGTCATAATGATCATTTTATATTCTGGAATTTGTATCTAAGAAATAAAAATGAATTTTTAAGAAGAGAATATTTTTAATTTATTGACAATATATTCAAATATGACAACATTTGTCGTTAAAATGAAAACGACGTGTTCTAATTATGATAATCACTTCAGATTACGACAACTTCAATTAAGTATCAAATAAAACTTGCAGACGCGCCGTGCGTGCTCCATATTGTATAATTTCCGGATCAGGAATTTGTATTCGCTTTATTAGTCTTAGATACTTGATTTATAATTTAATTTATCTATTTTAATTTATGGCAACATTATATATCATTTTTATTTTTGTCTACTTGTAAAATCTTTTTAAATTATAGATACATAATATTGTATTTACAACAAGATATCTAAATATAGCAAGTAAATAGTAATCATAATATTTTTATATACATATATTGTAAATTCTAATTCTAATTACGAGATTACAACAAAAAATGTGGATCTCAACTTTCTTTCAAAATATATAAATAATGTTCTGCAATAACAAAATGAAATAACATAACTTTCTTAGTCTAAATATACAAGATACGAGATATTACTTATAGAAGTAATTTATATTTGACCTAAATTGCATACTTCTTGAATGTTTCTTGGTTTCTTGAAATGGAAAACGAATCCTAGCGATCGGTCGATCACGAAATTCAAGTTAGAAAGTTGAAAAATCGTGATGATAGCAACAACCATGTTTTAAATATTTAAATTAGACTGGTTTCTCGCAAAAGCAATTATGAAAGATTGTCAGTTTTTTACTAATAACTATTTGTTGTACACTTCAGACAAAATAGTCTTAGCGTGGAAAAAAATGTGTTATGATGATTGATAAATGATTAACACATATCATTTATTTAGATGTAACCTCTTTATGTTTCTATTATTGCTGCGTCACGGTTTTCTTGAAATATAGTAAATTATTTTTGACTTTAATTATATAAATATATTTGGATACTCTTCCTTTTATATGTGTGGGTAGAAAACAATACTAAGGAACGGTATAAATTTATTTACATAGCGGGACTCGAATCTTTACCACTTAGGTACTGGTTAGGCGTTCTAGCAAACCTTATAATCTATCTATTTATATCTACATCTATTTAATTCGATTCCGATGTTTCAACTGTATGAGTACTTTAAGAATAAACATATTTAAAGAAAAAATTCAATATCCAATAATGAAATTCTTACAAATTACGTATGTATGCACGAGTTCACGTGCCTATAAAATTTTTGAATTAAAACCAAATGGTCTACAATGTTATCCATAGAAAAATATGAATAGTTTACAGCGGTCGAACTGCCAATTTACCTAGTAAAAGTTTTTTGATTAATTTGATTGAACCATTTGAAACTGCAAACATTTCTGTAGTACCATAACGAATTTGACTTTTATTATTATTTAATTTATGACCGAAGTGTATATGCTATTTCTGATTTTGACCTACAAATGCCTATAATTGAGGCACGTGTCCTATAATCGGGCATCGCCTAAAAGTGATAAAGAAGTTGATACTAATATAAGTAACACAAAAAGTTATTAGAACATATTATACTATATGATATATGATTACGTATATGTTGTTAAAACTGACGCCAAAACTCTCCTTTTTCCACTTTCTCCGTTTTAAGATTGATAATAACTTATAGCTTTAGTGATAAGCAAATTGACGCATATAATAAGTACTATGTTAGTATTAATCGATATTATATTAGGTAACTATATAAAGTTTAAAATATTGATATTTAATTCAAAATCTTATCTACAAATTAAACAGTATTTGTAACTGTTATTCTGAGTTCAAGATCCTAATGATTTTGAGTATGTTTTATTTGGTAGTTTAGTTTAGTAGTTCTTGTAATAATGACGCACCGTCGCTCCTTTTTACTCAATATACTTTATTGACACATCTAGATTTACCGTTATATGAAAAAGTAAAGCGTCAATATGATAATTTATACGTGTATTAAAATACCGTGTCTCTTTGAAGTAAAAATGTTCGAACGAACGTGAACAAAGATCAAAAATTTTGTTTATTTTAGCCCACTGTGTGATAAGCTCTATTATATCGATCAGGTACGCTACATTCATCACGTAGTCTCGAAATGGACGGGAGAGGTGTCCATAAAAATAACAAAATACAGACTCGCAAGGGGTATGTAGTAATATACTTATCGCGTGTATATATTTTCGGCAAATGCGTAGAAAATCGTCATATTAAATAGATTCTTTGTAAGAACTAAAAAATATACGTGATATAGTGGGAAACAGAGGATATAATCTTAAATTTCACTAAGCATTACCAAGGGAGGATGAAAAGAGAAATCAAAAAACAAAAAAAAATCATCGCGTGATTACCTACCTATTAACGGTAGTCTCCTAAGGGGTTGCGCTAATGCTTCTGTTAAATTTTTTATTTAACAAAAAAATTATTTGGGTAGAGATAGGTATCAATTTCAAAGGTATTCACTTACTTTTTTTAGGTTAACAATATTGAAAGCTTGTTATTTTTAATTAGTATTTTCAGTTTTTATTACATAGTAAGGGATTGATTTTGGAAATACTTTATTTGCTACATATTAGGTATTTACCCGCATATTGCAGGGTAGGCAGAGGGAACTGCAGAAACTATATGAACCTAGTGTTAAGACACTCCGTTGTTTAGTTCCTGCTTTCTCTGTCCCCACTTTCCGCCTTTTTCGAGGCATTGCGTGTTGAGTGGCGGAACTCAACGCCGCGCTTTGCCTAGTTTCCAGAGCGAAGAAAATGGAAATAGAAAAATCCATCTTCCCTGAGCGGGAATCGAACCCACAAACTGACGCGTTTACAGGCAGACGCTTACGCCTCTGCGCCACGACGGAATAAACTATAAGATGATTAACATTTTATCCAAACGAAAAGGACAAAAGGGACAGAAAGCCTAGGCTAGTCTTTATCTTTGGTTTCTTTACGTAGCATAAGACAAAGTCGTTTCTCAACGACATACCTAGGTAAATTTAAAATTTTACAATTGATTTTAATGCGATCTTTGTTAAGTTTTACATGCGTGAAATATTCGTAAATAAAGTACGGAAGGGCTTATATATAGTACGTGTATATTATTTTAATGTATTTCAAACAGGTGAAGTATAATATATCTATCAAAAAAAAAGGCATTTTACTTTACGAAAATTGAATTCACACTTATAGTTTGTAGCTAACAGTAATGGTCAAGATGGCAATAAATGTAATATGTATTATGTAAGCTAATAGCTTAGGTATATGTAGATATAATGCATATTAATTTATTGAATTCATTAGCGGATTATTAAATATTTTCTTTCTTTTAAACTGCAAATATGTGTATTAATCATGTAATATAGGCTTACAATCAGCAAACACTCACTACTTAGTGCTCAAAAATTTTGTTCTACGTTTTTCGACCGAATTAAAGACATTGGATGTTGAGTGTATACTAATATGTTTAAATAAATTTAGGTAGTAGACAGATTGTAAGTGCTTTTGCTTGGTCACGTTTTATCGCGCACATGACAAGGTCGTTAGAAGAAACCATAAAACCTAGTATTAAGACACTCCGATCCTCGTATTACGCTTTTGTGGTATTGCTTGTTGGAGGAACTCTACGATTCGCTTTGCCTTGCTACCAGAACAAAGGAACTGATTTTTTTTTATTTTCCTCGAGTGGAAATTGAACCTACAAACCGTTACAAGCTGGCGGTGTTCCTCTGCGCCACCACGATCTTTTTAGTCAGCGGTCCTTTTGTTCCTTTTCATGTAAAATATTAAATACTAAATTTATAATATTCAATTCTCACTAGGTAGTACTTTAGAATAGAAGTGTGAACATTTATAATAAGATTGCATGTGTCTATAGAATTAGGCTGTCTACTTATACTTTCAATGGTAAAAGAGAAATGTAATATGATTATGTAGATATTCAAGATGTGGTTTACACATGCAATACAGACATCAGTCATGTTAAAGTATTTTTTACGTCCTTTTAAGATACTACTGTGTAGATAAGAAAAAAATTAGTGAATAACGATTAATAATAAATACATACTGTCTAATATATTGACAAGTGTACGTCGTTGGCTGTGAGAATGTTTGATGTGTGATTTCGTGTGTGATTATAGTAAGTCGTATTGATTTATGAATAATTTGTTATAAACATTTTTTAGGCTGTATTTTTATCTCTGGTGTGTCTTTGTAGGTGCGTATTTTTAACATGATTTTTTATGTTTTTTTTTTTGGTTTCTTTGAATTTGTAAACTGTTGCAATTTTATTTGAATCGTTATTTTTTTTTTCTTTTTCTTCCGGTTGAGCAATGTTTATGCTTTGACATGGATTAGGTTGAAAATAAAATGGCCTTATTTTTATGACATTTAAAGTGTTAATCCACACTAAGGATAGAAAAACAATCTTAGCATTCTCTCTCGCCAATTGTTCTTTGTAATAATCTTTGGGTAGCGAAAATTTGTAAAAATCTCCCTACAGAGATGCTATTAACGAATTAAGTTTTATAAAGCATGTATAAATTGCTACGCGTCGTGATGAAGAACGCATGGCCGAGCGGTTAGAGATTAGGGGTCTAGACTTCTGTCTATGTATATTTTTATTTATGCAACAATTATATTTTACTAATAAAGGTTACGTATGAACGTTTTGCATATTCATATAACACTTTGATGATTTGATTATAATATATTCATTTGCAAATATATTTTATAACAGATTTCATATTAAATATCATAAACTTGTACGGTAGCAAATAGAAGATTACATCATGGTCATAAACTAAACTGTATACTTTCTAAATAAATATAATTAGTATTATTTTAAGAGGCATATCGACTTGTATTGTAAACTTATATTTGCTAGTCAAACCTAAATTAGTAGTGCAGTGCACCACGATATTGGGTAAATAACCATAATGATCGAACTCGCCATCCAGCGCCCTGCTTGCTTATCAGAGCATCCGCTAATGACAGACACCGCGGTCGGAGATAAATTGATGCGACTTTCTAAAGAATTCGCCAAGAAAATGCATTCCAGATAGCAAGATCTATAAAATAATATAAGAACATTATTCATTCGTTCATTGTTGTTTTCATTACAGTTTAAAAGATTTTTTTTATAGTTTTACGCTTTATCCCGGCACCTGGCATGGTGGGCAAAGGGAACTGCAGGAATCATAGAAACCTAGTGTTAAGATACTCCATTTCATCGTCCCTGTTTTCCGCAGAAAGATTTTTCAAATTGCATTTTTCTGCAAAAATTATAGCAAAATTATTTTTGTTTATACTATATATTATTTACACATCCGTATTTTCTGGTACTCGTTCAGTACTTATAAACATTGTTTGCTGATGGTAAAGTCTACTTGCGCTGTTCCTATTTAGTAAAACCGAAGTAAAATTAAAATTAAAATATAAATATATGAATATGATTTAAATCTACAATTAAAAAATTTGAGATATGTATTGAAATAAATGACATTTAATAAGGCAATATTATTAAAACAACTTGTATAAAATAATTCCATCTTGTATTGATAAGCATGAGTTGTATATAAATAACTATTCAGGGATCTACCCTGTTGCTGTCTGATGACTAGATATCTATCTCGTAGTTAATCAATTGATTGAAAGCTCATTTGAAAGCTCATCTCTTTCAATTGAACTATAAAATATCAAGTCACTGTTATTATGAATTGAAATTATACTTGTTGTATATTTAGAACAAGCTTTTGTCTATGGTTACTGTCTTGTTGTTAAATGTTAGTATTTAAGAGATGTATAAAGACTGAATATATTTGACCAAGGTAACTCTTACCCCATATAAGTAGACTTGTACCTACAATTGCTTACATCGAAACTATTAACGAAGTAATCTAGCCTAAAGTCTTCTTTTCAATTTAAATCAGTGGTTTCTGAGATTAGCACATTTATTCAAACAAACTTTTTAATATTGGCATAAATTTTGATATCCTTTTCTATAAGTATTTAAAGCTATTAAAGTACAATACAAGTGATTAAAGCTTCTGAAATATAAACTAGAGCTCATTGTTTAAGCAATATATTTTATTGGACTTCAAATAGGTCAAATTTCAAAGGACTATTAGTGATGTTAGAATGACCTTAGTTAGTCATAACATCCGACAGAGCCAACTGGACCGGAGAACATGTTATGAAAGACAGTGAAAGCAGTGATTTACTGTTTCCAGTTAAGTGTCTTCGTTACAAAAATATTTGCACATTTTTACGCACCGTCAAGTTATTTAATATTAGCAATATCTTCACAAGTTACGTTTTGTTAGCTATTGTCATTACTTTGTATTTCACAACTGAAAGTGTTTAAGGTTTACTAGCAAATAATTAATAACACATTTTGACAATAAACAAGTAAGTAACTAATCAATTAAGTAAGATATACTTACGACTATGAAATTGATTACTTACGACTTATTGAACGGTATCCTAAAGCTACGCATTTACTCTTGCCTCTAACACAATCTTAAAAAATAACTATTATTTAGAATTTACCACAGAAAATTAATAAATAAAATTAGGAAATATAAAGTAAATAAATAATATCAAAAAATCAAAATATTTTATCATATATATAACGAATCAAATTACATATATATTTATTGATATATGTAATTTGATTTTTCATTAAAATAAGCTCTACTTTATGTTAAAAGACTAGTACTATTAATGTAGTAAATTGCAAATGATGATTATAAATATTTATATGACTAGACAAAAAGCTTTGAAATATTCATATTGTGAGTTCTTCAATTAACTGTGTACATACGTATTTACTTTTTTATCAATGTTATAGTAGATTTCTAATTAGATTTAATATGAAACATACTCAAAAACATCATTGACTGCATATTTCCATATATTTAAAAATGATATCATGCAAAGAAAACAACAAGATTTCATACAAAGTAAAATAATATAATTTTTCTTATGATACCCAAAAACTCAGTGTCATACGTTTTTTTCTTTGAACATATATAGCATCACAAGTGGTAAAATATAAAACTGTGTTACTAGAGCCCCGTTAGCGCCTGTGTTTGATCGATATTTTCGGACTAATTCTAATACAATTCAAATATTATTTGAATTATAAACCAACTCAAATAATACAAGCATTAAATATTAAACGAAATTTACCAAAATATAACAGCGAAAACTGTATCTAAATAGTTTGAGCCGTTTCTGAGATAAGTGTGCCAAAACATAAATAGATAAAAAAATTAAAACATTACTTTGTCTTTTAACACATTGATAAAAGCCGGCGATCATTTATAATTTTATATAACGTATCATCCTCTTTATAAGCAATGCAAGCAATCCTAGTCATCATGACACAATATAGATCTTACCCGATTACATGAATATCTTTAATTCCTTGATCCCCTTCTATAACATAGAGTTAATTCCATACATTTTCACTATATGTAACTATGGCAGTTAACTCCTTATCTATCAGTTTTGATTGATTTTTTGTATAGCTTTGCATCTTTTTCAATAATTTATTTCTTATTGAATTTTAAAAGTATTTTTCAATTATTCCAAAGAAATACACAAGCCAATATGGCTTCACGTTCAATAGTCAACTGTTATTAAATATTAATAGCTTGTTAGATAGTAATTTGCGTTGCTAGTTTTTTTCTAATGGACATAATGGGTTTGCGAAAGTGAAAGATACTTTTTAATGACTCTCAGTCATCAGTTCGCATATTTTTCTAATAGTTCGCATAGTAAATAGTACGTGGTAAATTAACATTTAACTTTTTCCCTTAGGTTTATTACAAATATTAATTCTTTTAACAGTTGATTCGATGAACACAAATAATACTTGAAACAAATTAAATTAGAGAAACGCTTGTAAAAGTAATATAATTTTCTTATAAAAAAATTCTAAATAAATTAGGAACATTCACACGTTTGGGAGACATAGGATGTAGAGAGGTGAAACTTAGAGCCGCACTGGCAAGACAGGAAGGGAGTATACTATACCTGTAAAGTATAACAATACAATTTAAATGGTAACAAAAACCATAGTATTATGAACTTACTATGTGGATATACAATTTTATATAACAACACTCAAATGATCATTTATCATCACCTCAATGGAATGTCTCAAATTAAGGAAAATGGAGTGTTTTGACACTATATTCACTGTGTAACTAGAATTCACACTGCTGTTTCTAGAATTTAGTGCGTATTATCCTAGTACAAATTTCTAGTAAAAGATTACAGTATAATAGATACTAAAGAAAGCTAATTTTCTACGCTATTACAAATAAACTGTAATTGACATTATTTTCTTACTGTGCAAAAAGCTTAATTTGTTACAAACTGCGAACTTTCACGCTTACAGCGTGACCACACCTTCTATAATTGGTTTAAATATTACATTTTATTTGTAAAATTGAAAGTATTTGTTAATTTTTTCTTCGGACTATTTAAACATTGGGCTTAAGATTGTCTAAAATTTAATACTTATTATTTATATGTTAATATTTTACTAAAATTATAAGTTTTAATGAATGATGATAGTATCTAAAAGTTTTTACGCATTTGTAATTTAAGCTCAGATAAATTAATTTCTTCTTTAATCTGATAATTTCCGATTATTTTTTTTATTTATTAACTATGATGGCTTATATCATTAAAACAGGCTCAAGCTATCCCATTTTCTGTACTGTACTTAATTATTATTTGAGCGCTGTAAAAATAATCTACAGACATAATTTCTGAAGAACAGAACATTTGATCTTACAAACGAACTGACCACGAATAGGTTTAGAGTTAGCTTATATGCGGTTGAAGTAGGAGCGAGAGGTATAACAGCGAAATCTCTCGATAGTTTACTAAAAGATCTCGGCCTGTCTAGAACTATCATAAATTCATTTCTAGCATTTCGAAGGCGGCTTTGGTAGAATCATTTAAAATTTGGTTAGTTAGTGGGAGGAGCTCAGACAGTGAAGGTGAGCGTTAATGCATTTTATAGGGGCCCTTTAAACCTACACTTGGGTCGCAAGTCCCAAGCGCTTCTCGGAGCTCCTCTTCCTACAACACGATGGGCCCGGCACTCGCACGGTGAATCTATGGAAAGCTAAGTTGTTTCTTCTCTAACACGAGGTAACTTCATGAATTCTAAATATCTATGGACTTCAAAATGTTAACTATAATTTTGTATGTAGAAATATGTATACTGACAACCACAGTACCTGATTTTCGCCACAGAGAGAGATATACGTTAACTCGTTGCTCGGGTTTTAAGGTTTACTTTAACATCAGACGTAGATGTCAGTGCTTTGACTTTAGATTCTTTTAGTTCCTGCCTAAGTTCCTGACATAAGATTAGAAGGAGACACTTTCACATATGATTTTTAAATTGACATCGTAAGGCACTGTATACTGCGCTGTGTGTGGTGGTATACTAGTATGTGCTTGTATTTAGCCATTTAAAAAGTAAATGTTTTGGCAATTTCTTCTCTAATGCTCTTTAGCGATGCTTGGAGAAGAATTGTTGTTATAAAATTCTTTTACTGTGACGATCACCTTTTTATATCGTGGTCCTCTAGTTGTACTTACTTAGCAAGATATATGCAGGGCCTCAGCAGTAGTGTTTAGAATTCAAAACAGTGAGTGGCAAATTATGCAAAATCCCATCTTCTGTTACATGAAATAGTTTTTGCTCTTGGTTAGTGAACCTAAGTGTAGCATATCCAGTGACGTCACGTAGCAGAACGCTGGTCAGGAATAACACAATTAGCTTTATATTAACTTTAACCCTACAATTACGTAACTAGAGTAACTTCTCTTGTTTGCTCTTAATATCATAGGGAATTCCTCGCACATATATAAAATGTATGTTTACTTTAATAATATGATAGATGATAAGAAAATGAGGCATAAGTAAGTTAGATCTATTAATATTTAAAGTAAAAACTGAACTCTGACTACCATGCGGCATTGGCCTACAGCGTTATTTTTATGATGCATCTGTCTTTAAGCACACACCAAGTATATTATGTATATATTAAACGTCCTGCATTTTACAAATATAATATTTTTAACATATTTCAATTTACCAAAGTAGAATAGGTCATATAAGTTAGTATTAAAGTTACATTCAAAATGTAAAATCTAAGAAATAATACTTTCTATGACTTTACTCGTCGGTAGTAAAAAGTTAAAATCACGTTTAAAAGATAACATGTGATATAGTATTTCTATAAATTCAATTTATATCACTTATTAAGTAAGCAACTTAAATATTGCTATCTGATTTTTTTTGTATATGTTTTTTCAAAATTTATATTTTAATTGAACTTCTGAGAAATATTAGGAGATGGATCTTTATGTAGATAGTATCGTAAAGATATTTTACGACAAAAAAATGTTTCATTTTTTGAAAGATTTCTAGTATAGATCTTTTATCACATTGTACTCGTTAACAGTCTATTTATAATTTATAATCCTTTAAATACATACAAGCGTACATATATCGATACGAAGAAGTTAGGTGCCGCTATTCAACGGTATATCGAACTTGCGTGAAAAGACAAAATCATATCTTCATATTAACTCTCTCAATCTATCCTGCGATATGCGTGATACATCGTGAAGCTGAATAAAATATCATTTAATAAATTTGATTTATTGAACAAGTGATTCAAATCATAATAGTCATCAAACATTCGTCCATAGAACGCTACCTGTTTTTTTAATGGTTTCCTTACATAGTAGCAATAATTGAATAATTTATATGACATAATTAATTAAAATATTATTAGCATTATATTATAACATTAGTATATCAAGATCAATAACAAGTGTTTAATGAGCTATAATAGGCTAATAATTATAATTAGCGTAGAAAATCGTGTAGCGACAGCATAATATTGCGATAACATAATATTGCAATTTTTTTTACGCTTTATCCCGCATATTGCAGGGTAGGCAGAGGGAACTGCAGGAACTATACGAATCTAGTGTTAAGACACTCCGTTGCTTAGTTCCTGCTTTCTCCGTCCACACTTTCCGCCTTTTTCGAGGCATTGCGTGATGAGCTCAATTGTGATATTATTTTTTAAAATCTTGTTTTAATAGAATTTATATTTTAATTTTAAAATATTTATCAATGATGTATAAGGAAAGTTAGAACCTACATAATATATATTACTATAAAAACATAATATATATAAAAAATCGAATTCATTCTCACCGCGTCCTGTTCAGATTATATGTATATATTTAAAATAGTATCATCAAAATTATATTTAATAGAATATATTTATTGTATAAGCTTTTATATTTCAATTTCTGTATATAAATAGGTACATCAGATACAACTGTCATAAATTCGTAAAGTAAAGCTCACAGTCGCAGTAAGAACATGATACGTTCCTTCCAAATCTAGTGAAATTTGATAGAGATATGCTCAACAATACAAAACAGACATATTATAGATTATCATAATGTTATTCGTTAATAATAGATTCTATAATAATAAATAATAAAATCATCTAATTTATTAGAGGACCGTCGTGGCGCAGAGGCGTAGCGTCTGCTTGTAAACGCGACGGTTTGTGGGTTCGATTCCCACTCGGGGAAGATGGATTTTTCTATTTCCATTTTCTTCACTCTGGAAACTAGGCAAAGTGCGGCGTCGAGTTCCGTCATTTAGCACGCAATGCCTCGAAAAACAGCGGAAAGCGGGGACGGAGGAAGCAGGGACTAAAGCAACGGAGTGTCTTAACACTAGATTCGTATGGTTCCTGCAGTTCCCTCTGCCTACCCTGCCATGTGCGGGAGAAAGCGTTAAGCTATAAAAAAATGTAATAGATTAATTTGAACGTTTTTTTTTTCTTTTATTGTTCAGCTAGTAAGCTTGAGGAAGATATCAGATACTACAGATAACAAAAAGTACGAAGTATTTGGTGGTGATTTGTCATGTCAACGTCTCAAAGTTACTTTTGGTATCATTTTAAAGATCTCGTAAAAGCGGATTGGTGTAAATTATGGCCGATGTTCGAACTTGAACAGTTCAATTGATAATTGAATTAACAAATTCTACACATTTGCCAATTGGACTTACTTGAAAAACATTTACGTGCGTTTTTTGTTTTTTAAAAGATTTCTAACTTTAGCACCCCTAAAAAGACTTAAGCTAATAAAACAAAGTACAGGTAACCCGCTAATAAATTATTAATAAAAGCAAACGATGCATCATATAATAATAATTGTTTACTATGAAACGTAATAAAAAAAAATCAAACGGAACGCTAATGGACGAACAAATGGCTTGTAGAAGAAAGGGTTCACCAAGTCAAGCTGACCGGTAACGAGTCGATGACTCCGTTCCGCAAACATCATAAACTCATAATTTCATGTACAAGTAAAGATTACTCGTTGATTCATTTTATTATTGTGAAAATTGATACAAAATTGTGTTACGTATTTTCGTTGTGTTTAATATATAAAACAATAAATTTTACAGGTTAGGCAGAGGGAACTGCAGAAACTATAGGAACCTAGTGTTAGACACTCCGTCCCTAGTCCCTGCTTTCTCCGTTCCTGCTTTCCGCCTTTTTCGAGGCACTGCGTGTGGAACTGAACTCGTTGGAACTCAACGTCACACGTTGCCTAGTTTCCAGAGCGAAGAAGGAAATAGAAAAATCCATCTTCCCCTAGTGGGAATCGAACCCACAAATCATCGTGTTGACAGGTAGACGCTACGCCTCTGCGCCACGACCTCCGGTCCTTACCGATTCGTCCTGACCTTAAAAGCTATAATAATGAGTTTAATTAAAAAAATATAATAAAAATGCCTCTAAAGATTGATATTCTTATAGAATTAACTTCATATTAAAATTAATTGATACGGTTGCATGATGACGTCGCAGCATAGCTTAATAGTGTTAGGTTATGTTACTTATATCACAAAAAGCCTTATATACTAAGAAAAGGAAAAGATGCAATTTGAAAACATAATTTGAATGCAAAACAATTGACATGTTTTCTCATCGTTACGGAGTTGTATGTGGTGGATACATTATGTGGCCAAGAATGTTGTTTGAATATCAGTTTCCGTGCTAATTCCTTCTAACTATGTAATATGAAGAGTAAAGCAAAACAAATATTTTTTTTAGTTTCACGCTTTTATCCCGCACATGGCAGGGTAGGCAGAGGGAAGCAGGGACCGTAGGAACCTAGTGTAAAGACACTCCGTTGCTTAGTCCCTGCTTTCTCTGTCCCCGCTAAACAAATACAATTTGCGTACATGTTGCTTTTTAGAGATTTTCTAGATTTATATTTTAATTCTTAAAGTAAGATTATTTTTAAAACACTCCACTCTCCGCTTAAAATATGAAACAGTGAGAGCGGAGAGTGAGTCCATAATCGTTTATTATAGGTAATTTTCTCTGTTATTTTAAAATATGACAGATTTTTTGGTAAAACAATAAAAGTTTAGACAGGTCCATCTGCTAGATATTCGATCTAAGACCAGTAAAACCAAAATTTGCTTTTTATCAGACCAGACCAGTTACATATTTCCATTTGTGACTTTATCAGCAAGTGCTGAAACTGGCCCTGAATAGAGAAATCAGATTATATGAATAAAAATTAAAACATAATATAGAAACAATGCTATCGTGACACAGTGGCGCACCGTATGAATGGAAACGCTATTTATATGGGTTCTATTTTTACTTGGGGGGAATAAATTCTTTTCTTATTTTTCATTTTGGAAATAAAAGTGCAACATTGAGTTCCATCAATCAATATGCAATAATTAGGCGAAAAGTACGGAACGGAGTGTCATAACACTATGTTCCCTCTGCCCGATTCTGTGTGAACTTACTTATTTTATTTATTTATTGAAGTTGCTTATATTAAGAATATATCTTACACATTAAAATAATTAATGTGGCAAATAGAATATAAATGTGTCTAAATCATTCTATCATTTTAAAATTTAAAAGCTAAAATAAGTTCTAACAAAGTATTTTTGGCATGTTACAGGTATTTGTCGACATTTATTGAGATAATATAGATAACAGATTATTTTTTGACGAAATAAATTTGAATATTAAACATTAATATTTTTTATTATTATTTTTAATATATATATATATATATATATATATATATATATATATATATATATATATATATATATATATATATATATATATACATACATATATATATATATATATATACATACATATATATATATATATATATATATATATATATATATATATATATATATATATATATATATATATATATATATATATATATATATATATATATATATATATATATATATATATATATATATAAAATAAGAAATATTTAACTCTCAAGTTAGGTTTTATTGTACGACATCAAATCAAGGAAGTAAGGTAACTTATTATTATTATAATGTCACTTTCTATATTTAGTGTCGTGAATAAAAACAGTAAAACGTTTTTAGGTTGATATTGATGAGTTGGTTTGTTATATATATATATTTATATGTAATAATATATGTATATATTTAAATATATATGTTATTGCACATATTTTAATGTGTTTGAACATTATGTAATACTTTTTCAAAGATTTTTAATTCTTTCTAATACATCTATGTAAACATACGTAACGTACTATATCGAAGAGAAATTACAAAATAATTATTTATTCACTTTTATCCGCATAATAAGATGTTACATAAAATCATTCGCTAACACATTATATAATGAGAGAAGACATATGCATGTATATGTTGGCAATCGCACCAATATATAATAATTAAATATATATAAACTAACATATTTAATCTCCATCATGTAGCTATGAATTTTCTGCTTTATATATTTTTCTAAGTTATCAAAATTTACTTTATAATGGAGTCACATCTATTATAAAGAGACTTATAATTGGACTATTTATTTTAACTCCCTTTATTATGCTTTACCAGTTTAGCAGTCGCTTAGCCAATGTCACGCTCCCTATATGGAGATTCGACGTATCTTAAGTATATTATTATGTTTATAACTTTTTAATTCTTTTTTTGTTTATTTTATAGCATTTGGTACCGTTAGAAGGATCAATAAAATAAACAAACTTATTGCCTTATTATTGATAGACGCATATGTAAATGGCTTAAAAATGGCATATGTTAAAAATAACTGAATTTAAATTTCATTCAAAATAAATACATAACGTTACTTTCATTTATTCCTAAGCAGATAATTTATTAGCGATCGACATAAAATGCAAAATAACGTTTTACGACTATAAGTAGCTGTCGCCAACAATTCTAGAGTGCTCGAGATATTGTGTAAGCAGATCTAAATCTATTAATACTTAAAAGTATACTTTTGTTGACTTATTTACTATTTTAAATAATACTTTTTTTTCTTTTAGCTTCACGCTTTATCCCGCACATGGCAGGGTAGGCAGAGGGAACTGCAGGAACCATAAGAACCTAGTGTTAAGACACTCCGTTACTTAGTCCCTGCTTACTCCGTCCCCACTTTCCGCCGTTTTCGAGGCATTACGTGTTGAGTGGCGGAACTTAACGCCGCGCTTTGCCATAGATGCCAGAGCGAAGAAAATGGAAATAGAAAAATCCATCTTCTCCGACTGGGGATCGAACCCAGTAACCGTCGCGTTACAGGCAGACGTTGCGCCTCTGCGCCACGACGGTCCCCTAAGAATAATAATTAAGAGAAAATAATAATTAAGAGATAATAATGACCTGATGAATGAAGGACCGTCGTGGCGCAGAGGCGTAGTGTCTACCTGTAAACGCAACGGTTTGTGGGTTCGATTCCCAGTCGGGGAAGATGGATTTTTCTATTTCCATTTTCTTCGCTCTGAAAACAAGGCAAAGCGTTGCGTTGAGTTCCACCATTTAACACACAGTGCGGAAAGTCATGACGGAGAAAGCAGGGACTAAGCAACGGAGTATCTTATCACTAGGTACCTATGGTCCCTGCAGTTCTCTCTGTCTACCCTGCCATGTGCGGGATATAGCGTGAAGCTAAAAAAAAGAGATAATCAAAACTGTTCGACAGTGTACTTAAATTACAAATAAAAATTCTGAAAACTTTTCTCTTTCTAAAAATACTCTCTCTCTCTCTCTCTCTTTGATCTTGCGGTGTAAATTCATAAACGCAATAATTGCTTACGTATCTCTTAAGGTTATGACAGCTTGACAGACGTATGATATTTTTATTACTGCACGTGTTATAAGACAGATAGGCGCATATTGGAGATTGCTTTTTACTGATTACATATTAATGAAAATTATTTAAGATTTAGAATTTTTTGTGCATACATTTTTGAAGAAAAGTGAAAAAAAAATAACGTTAATAAAAAGATATTTAGATTTTTAAAATAAAGTCTTCCTAGATTTATAACATTTAAAAATTAAATATTTTTGACGACATTTATTTACTACATAGGTATGTAAATAAAACGGTCAGGTGCAAACTAAAATATCGAATTTATTAGAAAATCTACAGATACTCGTAGATATTGCTTAAACATATATGTATGCTTTGTAGAGCTTAAGCTATACATAGGAATCTTAGAAAGTTCAAATTTTTTATTTGAATAAAATGGAGTTGGAAATTGCAATTTTCAAAATAAACAGAAACAGAAACAAAAGCAATTTATTAAATTTTGATTGCAGATTAATTTTTATTAAGGAAATCATGTTATGGAAATATCGTAAACAGCGCGAGTAAAGCCATAAGTGCAAAGCTAGCTATAATATTAACATTCAAGCAAAATAATATTTATAAGCAAATCAATGGTGGTGTGGTACCAAAGTTCTTCCATTACTTTCACTTATTATAATTTCCTACATGTAAGAGTTTAAATTATAATTATTAAAACGACGTTTGATTTCTAATCTTTAATTTCAATTTTATTTACTATCAAAGGCCATGTAGTGAAATATTATATATTTAACATAATAAATAATGTAACAATTAATTAATTAATGTACTCGTTTTAAATAAATATTTTCTCTTTTCGAATTCGAGTCCAAAAATATTTTTTTGCCCATATCAAATTTATGAACAGCTTTATAAAACAGCTATATAAACTATAGTTGTGCTAGTTTATGAAGTGGTCTGGCCTTCTTTTTTTTTCTGAGTCTTTTAAGCTTATTTCACAACAATGGTTTTATGATAAATATATAAACATATATTGTATACATATATAAATTAAAAAAAAATAGTTACTAGTTTATTGGAGTATGTGTATTCTGTTATAAGATATAATTATTGATAGACACGAGCAGTATATGCAAATTAGTATGCATTTTTTGTTGAAAATAAAATTACATGCAAGGAAATGTATTGTGAGAAAAACTTATCCGGGAAGTGAACGTGCACTTGTTGCAATGGCCTTATTGTTTGTAAAAAGGTTGTAGAATATACATGTCTGACTAAAAATTTTCTATTTTAATTAAAAAAATTTAGATATGACTGTGTTCTCAATTAATTTAGTAAGTTATGCTCAAGATAATATGCCATTTAAATAAGAGTTTTGCCTCGTGAAGAAAATAATATTTCTAGTTATTTATTGTTAATTAGAATAAAAACTGAGGCCAATTTAGCTAAGGTAGAGCGACTGACTGTAAAGGCAAGGCAAGGAGATAGGTGTACCTTCGATCCCAAGTGGGAGTTCGATTCCAAGTCAATTTTAAGGAGGGAGGGCATTAGTTTTTTATTACTGCGTTCTATGAAGGCATTGTAGTGAGTTCCAATACTTGCGTGACGTCAAATCACTGTGGAAAGATCATATTTAAGAGAGGATATATATCCTTATATAATTACCTACCAATAAAGCCTAGAGACGTTAATTTTTTGCTTAAAAAACTAAGAGAAAATTATCATTTTTCAATGTAATCTCTGTATCATTATTTACATATCGATAATATATAATTTCCAATAGGTAATTACATTAACTTATAATAGTCATATTCAAATTAACTTTCTAAGGGTTATAAGTTTCATCGGCACAAATTCCCTATCTAACTAGACAGGGTTTTTGCCGACTCAGCCTTGATGATGGAACTTGATCGACGTGACTTAATGCGACTAGGATTACAGCTATTTCAGATCAAAATTAATTGAATAGAATAAATTATAGGAATTACAAAAATTAAAGGAAAGTAGAAAAGGAGAGATCTACTTTCCTTTTTTTTAAAAGTGATAAGATAAAATAGATATGTGACACATAAGATAAGAAATTTTAGGCTACTTTGAGAAACATATGTCCATAGCACGAAATTACTTGAAGTACGCTGACAAGTCTTAGCCCATTAATTTGGAATATTTACATAAGTTATATTAATGACAAATAAGTAATATTATATAGTATAGCATTACTTACTATTTAATATGATTAGATGTACAAACTGTCATGTCGCTTATAAATATCATAGTTTTGTATATTTGTTAAATCGTCAAATAACTAGTAGTATAATAAATAATATAGTTTTCTTTATCTGTGCAATTAATTTATTTACTATTGAAAATAAAGAAATTATCTATAAATATCAATGTGTCATAAAATTTTTGAAATTAATTTCGGATTGCTAATGTTTTATGTATAAGAAACTGGTATTCAATTTGGCTATAGATTTATAGCTCTAACATGAATTATAATCTTAGTATTATAAATGTATTGAAATAATTGAAAACTTGTTGTGAGAGCTAAGCATAGATGACTAGCATTGTAAATTATGTTACTAAACAGTAAATATATAACTATCAATATATTTGCTATAAAAATAACATAAGTGTACCTATACTGAGAAACATGATAAGAAGATAAAGCTGGACTCATATATGCTATGCATGTAAGATAAAATAGATGAAGTGCTTCAGGCACTAAGCCCATGCAATTCTTTTTATTAGACTTTTAGTTCCTCTCTGCTTGACAAAACGCAGCGATGAGTCTTCCGCTACTTAACGTGCAACGCCTTGAAAATTGGTGGAAAGTCTATCGAAGTGTCTTAGTAGGTATTAGGTTTCTTTTGCCTTTCCTGTTAAGTGAAAAATATCGTGAAGTTGTTTTTTTAATGTAATACAGGTAAATTATCAAGCCGATATAAGATCATTTTTTATGGACTTTCAAATTTACCATAAAGTACTCATTTATTTATAATAGAATTTATTTTAATAACTAATATTAAGGTCAATCATATAAAGTTCACCTCAATCCTAAAAGAATACAATTAAAATAACCAGCGGTGATCTCAAGGCGTAGTGTCCACAACCACATTAATGATCAGTAATCTGCATATTTATGATAAAACCTCTTTTATTGACATTTACCATAGAGTTTAAAGTGTCTTTATCTTCTTGATAGATAATAATTTCTGTAATTTTATAAGTGAAAATACAACATTTACATATTTATGTATTTACCGCATACGTGCCCTATGACTACAAATAAGTCAGTTATTATTATGTGCGGATAATTTTAGCGTTATGCTTTAAGCGTTAGAATGAAATATAAATTATAAAAATCTAAGCACACACACATATATATATATATATATATATATATATATATATATATATATATATATATATATATATATATATATATATATATATATATATATATATATATATATATATATATATATATTTATATATATATATATATATATATATATATATATATATATATATATATATATATATATATATATATATATATATATATATATATATATATATATATATATATATATATATATATATATATAAAAAAACTAAACTCTCTTTGTCTAGTCTGTTATATGAGAGAGCTATATTTCTCAGGTCGCTAGTGGCCACAAGCCTAGTGATAAATCTTCCTCACTTTTCGTGACATTGAGTATTGAGCGGCTCAGCGCTGCGTTTTACCTTGTTGCTATGACGAAGAAAATTATAGTAATTCATTGTTATTTATAGGCTTACGTATTTTCTCCGATGACGATTGTCCTGTAAAAAGTTATTATTATACAATAACAAGAACCCAGTGATCCTATTATTCTTGTGATTTATGATAATATAAATTTAATTGATTTCAAAGAATTACATCTTCTAAGCATTCTTAATGATATAAAACGAATCTCACGTGATTACGGTGCTATCAATTAATTACGTATCTAAAAACGTTCACCACTTTTTTATACTTTTTATTAATTTTGCACAGTTAATAAATGGTAGGAAATATGTATACATATATAAGTAGGTATCATTATTTTTTTATTTATCAAAATTAATGTTTACAACCAAACTTCGAAATACACTCTACGATCTTTCTAATTTTAAATATACAGATTAAATATACATAAATAAGTCAAGCACAGATAATATTTGTATTATTATTTTATTCAATAATATTTATATTAACTGCTATTATTTTTTAAAAAGCTATTTATATCTTAATCTTCAAACATTATTTTGGTCTACGGCTTGTAGTGTGGTGCAGCGTGGTATGCCTAAGAATATTCTAGAATCATGGAAATTTTTGAGCTATAGTATAATCAATTCGAAACTTCTTTACTACCTTGCAATTATGACTATAAATTTATCGTACGTACTTATAATGTATAGACGTAGGTGTACATTTTTTTAAGCTTCACGCATTACAAGGTAGACAGAGGTAATCTAATGTAAACACTCATTTCCCTATTTTATCTGTTTTTTGACACATTGCGTGTTAAGTTATGAAACGAAAAAAAAATTAAGAATAAGTACTAATTCACATCACGTTATACAAAAATACAAAGGTATATAAAATATACATTATACATGACGTTACCGCAATAAGAAAAAGGAAGTGCATGAATAGGTTTCATATAAAAAGTAACGTATAAAACAAAAACGCCATATTATGTGATGCGTGGAAGCGGCGGGAAATTATAAGCTACTTTAATCATGAATTCTCCCTTTAATGTATGAACTGCGATAGCTTGTGTAAACATTAATATTATCATATCCATATATGGAAATTGCGTATCTGCACACTTATCTAGAATGAGGATTTTTAAACGTTTAATTTATGTATTTTTAAGCTTTTAAGTCTAAACTGAGTCCCCTAAGTATTTGATTACTTTAAAAAACTATTTGTAGCATTTGGTGTCAAGTTGTTTACAATTACCTAACGATAAAACGATATATTATGCTTTTGACCAAAACAAACGATCAGTAATCAGCATCGACATGTTCTATACAAAATTTGTCAAACCTTATAATATATTGCTGACATTTATAACTTTGTGAAAATTTTGTACTTTTACTCCTTGTATACTTATTGACACCATAAATCATAGACAATTGATGCTTTCAGGGGATTTTGGGCTTTATACTTAAAGCATAGGTTTTATAATCCAGTGTCTATGAACGAACTTGAGTAGTACTATAATACAAGTATATAACCTATTTTTATATATAACATATATTTAATATGTTTGATTTATTGACTAACCCAGCTGTTTAAAAGCAACATGTATTGGAAAATATATTTTTACTTATTAGGCTTTTGTATGTTGATGGTAATGTAGTTATTCTTTGACAGTAATAATGATCGTTAACCGGTTATTTAATTAGGGGAATCCACGTTCATATAAAATCTCCTGCTGGGCCAAAGGTCGTGATTTAAAAAAAACTAGAATTCATAACAGCTTATTGGAGAGACGGGTATAAAGCACCTATTATCGTTTCTATAATTTATAGATTGGTTTGACCCCCACGCTTAGAAGAGTTCGATTAGATTAGTTTTGTAGTTCTATTAAAACTAAATTTATATTTAAATGTATAAGTGAGAATAAGACCATCTGTTTTTTATCGTACATAACTCTACTTATTGTAAAAATATGTAAGATTTTTTTTAAAGTAAAGAAAAAATGTCCAAAAATGTACTGTATTGAGATTAACAGGTAATGTTTTTAAGACAGCAGTTTCACTGAAACTATAAACAAATAAATATCTAGTCAGTTGCTTCAGGCTTTATCTCGCATATGGCAGGGTAGGCAGACGAAACTGCAGGAACCATAGGAACCTAGACTTAAGACACTCCGTTGCTTCGTCCCTGATTTCACATGCGTCCCTGCTTTCCACCCATTTCGAAGCATTGCGTGTTGAGTGGCGGAACTTAACGCCGAGCTTTGCCTAGTTTCCAGAAGATAATGGAAATAGAAAAATCCACCTGTCCTGAGTGGGAATTGAACACACAAACCGTCGCGTTTATAGGTAGACGCTACGCCTCTGCGCCACGACGGTCCTTACATTTATGTCTACCAAGAATACTACGTGTTTCAATATGGACACAGAATTGACGCAGGTATTACTTCTTATGTCAACACCTTTGTAGGAATACTTTTTTTAAAGAATACTGAACCATAGAAGAATTTCAACGGAACAATAAGAAAGTTTAAACTTGATTAGAACTGTCTTGCTACATTCGTAATGTAACACGTCATTTTAAATTTTTGTTTAAGTATAACTAAATAATAATTTAAATTATTTACATATTGATATACAACTTATATTATTATTATGAGATAATTAAAAAATAACCTAAGTCTCTAACTAACAGTAAATTATTATATCCTTATCGGTACTTAACAAAAACGGAAGTTAAAATTGCTTAATTAAAAGAACATCGGTAGTAATATGCCTACCACAACGCGGCATAAATCACTAACTTTCACATTTTATTATTAATCACATGAGAATCGTTCATAACTATTTCTAACTATAAGATCATAGCTTACGATCTGTTATTAGATGTATTAAAAGTTTTTTCCCGCCCATGTTATTAATCAAAGTGGTGTGTACAGTGCAATACCGTTATGACAAACAAAAATAAAATATTCTGTGATTAATCAAAATTAAATTTGAAACCAATGTATTCAATTTTATATGAATCGAAATGTAATGTTGCCACCTACTATTTAGTTGCTATAAAAAGTAAATTTATATTTCATTCTATAAAATATGAAGCAAAAAATATTAATTTACCAATTTTATTCACGGACTAAAGTAAGTAAGATAATAGATTTTTTATTTAGCTTTATTTATTTATTTATATAATACTTCACAATACTGATATGTCGCATATTTATAGTCAAATTAATGTATTCATTTAGTATACGTACAGAGTCATAGCGCAATGGAACAGCGTCTGACTGTAAATGCGATGGTTGTGTGTTCGAACTTCACAAGGGGGATTTATTGTCTATATTCTCAATGTTATTTATCTACCTTATAGTAGAAAACTTGTTATTGTAATTTCTTTATTTTAGCACTCCGTTCTACTAAGCCACTCCGTTCCACGTTTTCCACGTTTCGAGGCATTGCGTGTTGAGTGGCAGAACGAAAAACAAAATTAAAATAATCCATCTTCCACGAGTAGAAATCGAATACACAAACATCGCGTTTACTACGACGGTTCTCAAAAAGCATTAAGGGTCGATCCACACTATAGTGTCGATCTCACTTCGATCTCAGTCTGATCTTAGTCTGGTAAAATATTATTAAACAAAAAACGTAAATAATGAGTGTATTCATATTATCCGTATCAGTCAAGTTCCGGTCATTATTATATATTCCGGAATATTTGACTGATCGAGATCGAACTTGTAACGTGAATGTTCTTTTGTTCTCGGCTCAGTCAGTTCACGGTCAGATAGACGAGTAGATCGTTTGAATTAATTAGGAATATAAATTCATATAAGTGCAAACGATGTCTCAAAAAGCGTGGACTTATGAAAAAGGTAATTATGAATTAAAAATTAATTATTGACATTTTTCACTGACAGATTGAACAAAAAATATCTCTACTCAATCAAAATATTGTACAGAAGTGAAAATTATAAAGTACCAACATTTTTCGTTTTTTATGAAATAAATTGTTACTTATATTTTTCAGATGAATTGCTTATATATACTACGCGAAATATACACGGACTGACTACTGCTGATGCTTAGAAACTGAATTGTGACTAGAGACGGATTGTACAATGTGAATACAAAAAAAATTACCAGACCAAGATCGGACTATAGTGTGGATCGACCCTAAATTTCCTAAGTAAATGTATCTAGATTTTGTACACACGAGAGATGCGTATGATTAAAAAAATCAATGTTTATAATTATATATACACAAATAAATGAGGCCATCGTGCTGCTGTGGCGCAATATTTGTGAATTATTTTTTTTCTCTGGTAACAAGATTAAGTGACGTCACTAATGTACACCATAATATCTGGAAAGGCAAGAAAGGAAAGGAAAGAAAGAAAAAAAAGAGAACAGAGTGCTTGACACTATGTTCCGTCTGCCTACCTTGTGGGATACGGCGTGAAGCTTAAAAAATACGAGTATATCTATAGTTTATGAATTTTATGTACACGGGCAACTTTTTCTAATAATTTTCTCACTTTTCAAATATTTACTATCGTAATCTTTATTTTAAATAAAATCAACTTTGAAAAACATACACCGTGTTCTTTACATTAAATTTAATTTATGCATAAGAAATTTCATGGCTTATAGAATAAATTTCTCCTACATATAGAGTCACAAAATAATATTGTTACTAGCTTGCTCAATATTAATTAGTGCCCTCGAAACCGTATGACCTCGTTCACATTCATTTTTAGGGCTAACTAATAAAATAGTATTAAAGTTATCAATTCCGGGACGATGCGTAGGGCACACCGTTGTTGACTTGATGAAATGCTACATTTGTTTGAAGGCCGCTCGAGTAAAACCACGCGTTCGATGTTGGCGGCAAAATTCGCGCTTTTGTTTATATGCTTGTGCTTACAGTGATTGTTATTTTTTAATATGATCCAAAATAATATTGTAAGTCTAATTGTTTATTTTTTTTATTATTTTATATACTTATTATTTTATTTTGTATATATGTACTGTATTTTATTGCAAATATTACTTTTGTTTACATTTAAACCTGAATACTTATAACAACTGTTGAAATATTAGAAGTATAAAAATAATATTTTTCTATTAACTTGTAAAATATAATTATTTTAATATTTTTTTTTTATTTTTAAAAAATTATAATTTTACATAGAGCTAAAAAAAATTATACACATTATCAAGTTGTAGGCAAGTTTTTGTATTGTTTTTCTGTGTTCAGGTCAAAAAACCATAAAAGAAATGACAAAATATTATATTATGTCTTGATTAATAATTAGTTTGAAACGTTTGATTGATTTATAATTAACAACTTTAAGTTCAATAAACTAATTTTGCGTGTTTATGATATATGGGCTATTCCGTAGAATCAATTGATACCTCGTTTCCATAATTTTATAGTAATAAATTATATATTAAATTATTCATATATAAACTGTAGATTACGAGACGTTACATTTTTTATCCTAATTTTTTTACAAGCGAAACCAATGAAGTTAAGTATATTGCTATGTTTTTGTATATGTAAATAGGTTTACATATAACATATTAAAAGTGAATATATGAGTTAATTTTTTTTACTTGATATTACAAATCAATAATAATTATAATTATATTGTAATGTATTAATACTAATTATAATTAATTTAGATATCCATTTTTCCCTCTGCCTCTAGAGCTACATATTTCTTTGTTTTTCAAGTTGTCAACATGTCGGCCATCACAATATATTGGAATACTTTTCGTCTGTTTAGTTTTCAAGATAAATTTTCGTGTATATTTTACTATTGTTGTTGTTGTTTAAATTATGGCCTAAATAAGGATTCTTTACGCCGGTGAACTTACTCTCATCGTATTTCTGTTTAGAGTCTCCATATATCCTTTTTTATAATATAAATATATTTTTGTATTTTTATGATTTTAAAGAGTTAATGCACACTAAGGATAGAAAAAATACTATGAAAACATAAAAATTTTGAACGCAGCGAGATTTGAACCCGCGCTCTCTTGTGAACCTTACGGTATTCGCAAGTATATATTTTAGTGATATATTTTCTTGTTACACTTAAATTTTATAATGATAATTTTTAGTATGTCAATAAACAACAAAATCATTTTAAAGTGACATTTAAATATTAACATATTATTCATTTATTTACCAATATACAATTCTAGGTACACAATTATTTTTTTTTATTTTTTTCGTTCTGGCGACAACGCAGAAGTGCGATTTTGAGTTCCGCCATTTAACACGCAATGCTTCGATAAGAGGAAAGTGGGGAACGGAGACTCTTAGCACTAGGATCCTTCAGTCGACGCCCTTCTTGCCTCTGCCATCTTGCTATATGCGGCAGCGAGATACTGAAAAGTTAATAATTGTAGATTAACGGCCTTATTCATAAAAAAGTCTTATAGAACGTTTTAAGTATACTTTTTTTTTTATATTATCCGGGTAGGCATATGACTCCACTCCACCTGATGGTAAGTGGAAGTGGAGTCCAAACGCGAAGACGACTAGTACTGACAACAAAAATGAGCTGCACTAGTCACCATCGCCATGCCGGCCCGCAAGATGCCTCTTCACGCCTCGTTTAAAGAGACGTGAAGTGAGCGACGCTTTGCCATGCGACATAGCTCGCTCAGGCACTGGTTGTACGCTGGCTGATCTCGAAACGCGGTTGTATAGCCACTTCACGAGTTTTTCAACAAACCAGGCGGATGATTAACATCCTACCACCAGATGAGCAGTTGGTCGCTTAGATATCCCTTAGTTGCCTCTTACGACACCCATGGGAGGAAGGGGCAGTGAATTGTATTCTTTCTCCGTCACTGCACGGATTAAATTAAATTAATTATACTTTAGTTAACACCCTCTTTAGGCTTATAGAACGTTCGATAAATGTTTGTATTCATAAACGCTCTATAAGCCTTCTATAACTAAAGTGTCACTAATTTGATTTAAACGTTCACAATGTTGCCACTATACTAAAGTCGGTCGACTTGTTGCCGAAAATACCAGTAAATCCACAGATGATAAGTGACAAACGCATTGACATAGTATGACCAAAGATAATATTACGTACAAAAATATATTGTTGGATCTGGCTTGACATTTACCGGCTTCATTTACGTCGTTGTTATCACAAAAACACGAATGTTTATTTTATTTTAGTTTATAAACTTACTTAATTTTTAAAAAAATAAGTAAAAAGAAGTAAAACGACAAATAATTGAAAATTGTTTAGACGAGGACAAGTATTTCCTATGTTCTGTGCACCTTTCTTATGTAGAATTTATTATTAATAAACTTGTTAATAACTAAATATAGTTAATAAATATCGAACAAAATGTCAATTGTTATATTGTTTTGTTTACGAAACTGAAATTGACACTCTTGATGACAAGCGACTCGACGACATCATATCAATGCTCATATTAGTATGAGCTAAAATCAGCTGTTATATGAATCGGCCATCTTTGTACGTTAAAACACTCTTATAGTAAGGTTCTCGGCTCTATAACTTTATGATAGGTTTATAGAACTGATTGGCACTAAAATGCTGTTATGAATAACGTTTTTTGACAACTGTACTATATCGAGTCTTTAAGCGTGCTATAACTTTTTATGAATAAGGCCGTAAGATTACGAAAAATTACAATTTAATATTAAATTACAATGACAATATCGTCGTTTGTATTTGATAATAATAATAATTTAACTAAAAAATTTAACTCCTCCTAAGGAGCATTTATACAAATATCAAAATTTGTTACTGACATTAAAATATAATTAACAACATAATTGAACAGTATTAAGAATTTAAGCATCTTGCTATGTAATGAATGAACGATATTGTTTTCGTTTCACTTCGTTAAAATATAGGTTCTAACGAAAGAAGGCGTTTTCGGTGTTATTTGTAACAAGACAACGTATATGCACTTCTTCACTTTTAGTAGAGAATTTATTCGCATATGTTCGTAGTTAGAAAGCTTCATTAAACGCTTGAAATTCGGTAAAAGTAGTATATTATTAATTTTGAATTACATTCCGAATGAAAGCCTGACATGAGTAAAGATCTTCGATTTAGTAACTCAATATGCAATTTGTTAGCAAACTCAAAATCACCTTTCACCTTGCTAGAATTCAAAGTCGCACTCATCGTTCATATTTAGACTTACATATTTTAAGTGTGCTACAAGGGCATTAATTTATATTTGAATTTTAATTATAGACTACTACTAGTGTCGAACGAATACGAATATTTTTGCATATTTATTAAAAATAACCATAGCAGCTGTCGATTAGAGTTATGTGATAAAATTATAATAAATTTGTTAATACTGTGTCTTATATTCACAAATAAACTAACACGATTGTTTAAAATAATATAGATAGTATTTATTCTAAAGCCGCAAGTATCAAAAATAATTATGATTTAAATACGGCTTTGGTAAGAGTTTTAAGACCATTTCAGAAACAAGCTTTATCGAACAATTAATTCTACCTACAATCACACTAAGTTAAAGAAATAGTCTTGTGACGGCAAGCCTTAGCATTGAAGAAATGAGGAAGAAAAGATGTATTCAATGTGAACCAAGAGTTCTACGCTTCCTTCCGTAATAGTGCACTAAAATAATATCATAATGCAGCTTTCTACTTAGGACAGGATTGCTAAATATTATTTTCACATATAAAGAGTTCATGGTGAACAATAAAATTTCTATTTATTTGTTTATTTTTAATATGCCTAAGGTGCATTCTTCATATAAGAAGAGAAATATTAATTTTACTTGTAAATATGTAAATTATCGCTCATCGGTTTCGTCCGCTTAGAAATCCGATACACTCCGGCTGGCACCAATCATCTATTGCTTGTAAATTGTTCATTATATGTATTTAAATGGCCATTGAAAATAAATATCTACGCGGTCCGTTTGTCAATTTTTCACATTATGGTAACTTATAGGCGATACCCCAAACATAGGTATTATGTTTTCTGTCAAAGTTTGTAAAACTTAAGTTTAGTCTAGTTTATTCATTCAACTATTCAAGAGTGTTTGTATAAAAAAGAAAAAAAAATGCTTTTCTTAAATTATGTCGTTATTGTTAGGTTTATACTTTATTTAAATAAAGTACAACATAAATTTAAACATATCTTGATCTGCCTTTTATGAAATATAATGATTTAAATCTTATACATATATACTTCTTAGGTTGATACTTAAGATAGTAATAAATTACAACTCATAGTTTTAGAGACACCTTCGTCTTATATACTTTATATGCATATCATTTTCATACATATAACCCCGACCAGGTTAGAACCTAAGCTCATTTATATATGTTAGGTAAAATATGTACAAATTAGAACAAATCTGTATTGACTTAAAGTAAACGTATATCATAATAGGAAGAGAGAATCTAGTGATAAGGATCAATATTCCAATGTAAGAGTTGAGTGGTAAGGCTTAACGCCGCATTTTACCTTATCAAAGCAAGCGAAAGAATAAAACATTATTATTTTTTGTATGTTAGATAAACCAAGACAAATACACGCCCTATCTTAATATTTATGGTCATTGATCGCATAAACATTTATATCCATTTTTTGCTCCATCAAAAGCTATTATATACTGAAATTTAATTATTATATCCTCAAATGTATAGGATTTTTATACACTATCCCATCTATTATAGCGCATATTTAGTGAGCTATCAAAACTTCAAGCGCATAAATAAAAATTAATATTGTATCTAGCATATTATTTTTTATTAGAAATAACGGTTAAAATACAAAAATCTGAGTTATTCGTGTTGTATCAGTTTCGACTTTAAATTGTTATGAAAATATCCTTATTTCTCTATAAGTTGTTTCATCTTAATAAGCTTAATTCATATGTTGATTTCATATGATAATAATAACAATATGTCAAACGCTTATTATAACTTATTTATGTTATTAACAGATTTTACTTCTTTTATTATATAAAGCTTTATAAAATATATTATTGAAAAAAATATAAAAAATATCTTTTGGTTTCTTAAAAACCTTTTTCTTTCTCTAGTATTAGGAAATTACTTTAAAATGAGTGAAGAGTTAACTTTGCCTACATTTAACATATGATTTAGATGCGACGTAAATTGAATATTTTCTTTACAGCTCTCGTAAAAAGATAGATGTCGGTTTATGATGACGCTTTCGGCTATAAGATTTTAAAGTTCCTCGTCATCGATGGCGACCAAACTTTTTTATGGCGTGCAAAGGTTACCACATAATAAATGTCACCTGTTACTACGCGTTAGGATAAATTATGGATAGGTCCTAGTTGTAATAGGTAATTAGTTTTACCTTTAATACTTGAATTAAAATAGTTTATAATTGTTAAAAAAAAGGTTTCACTTTTATCTAAAGAAAAATAATAGTTTTCCATAAATTAGTATTATTTAAAACTCTACAATGAAAAAATATTGAAATATTTTTTCATTTGTTTGGTATCAATTTTATTACTATTTGTGTAATATACGAGTATAAGAGTTCTACGTTTTTATTAAATAAATCAGACAGTACAATACCAAATAGATAACGCAACGGGATATTATTTTTTATAAATATATACAAATTCTTATAAATGTTTGTTTTTTTTCTTTTCTTAGTGTGGATTAATACTTTGAAAAAATCATTAAAAACAGATTATTTTTAATTGAAATTTCTCAAACATCAAATTCACAAAATTTGAAAAAGTTAGATTTTCAATTATATGTATAACAGTTCTTATTATCCATATACATATGTATATGTTAGTATATTATTGTACCCAAATCTCGATTTTGACGCGGTACCAATAATAAATCTTTCGATCACATCATTTATATTCTATTCGACAGGTGTAAATACAATAAATTTTCACATAAATCATATGCTTAGATTTATATTCATTGTTGTCGCCAAGTTACGACAAACTATTGAAATTTATTTACCTACACATCTTTTATTACAAAGGATATTTACCAATGTAAAAGGAAAGACTATTGTGCAAGACGAGACATTTTCACAGTTAAGCTTAGTTTTAAGTTTGATTTCTATTTCAAAATTATCAGCTTCTTAAATAGATATTATTTAAGTATTGTAATTGTTTTAAGAGGAAAAATTATGTCAATAATTATAGAATAAGTGACGATAAAACCGAAAGAACTTTCCTGAAAAGTTCGCCTTTGATAATAAATTATTCTTTCCTAAGTTAGGTTGACTCCAGAGATCTCATATAAATTTAATATTTATAACATGAAGATAAGATGAGAATAATGTATGGGAATGGTGAGTTATTTTCATTCTCAGAATTCTTCGAACGACAGAAAGTAAGGAACAGTTGTCTTAGCATTAATTTCCTCTTAGCTACTTCCCTCTGAGGATTACTCAGCTACATGTGGAATTCAGACTGAAGTTAAACAAGGTATTCATATTATTATGGCTATAGAAAAATTAGCGATGTATATATCCAATCTAGTCTTTAGACCTGCAAACACTTGCTGTTAACGAAGATAGCAATTAAAACACGTTTTGTAGTAATAATTTTACTGGGAATCATGAGAAAAGGGTAGTGTTTTGCTCAATAAACCAAGGTGCTTGAAAACAATCGCAACTCGTGTTACCGACTACCGTGCTCTTGTTAGTAATAAGTACTTATTCATAATTACGAAACATAATTGGTTCCGTGTATTCAATAGTGTTATGTAGTCCAGATAATCTTTGTGTTAGTTAAAAAATGATACTTTTATATACGAATATCACGATATGATTATATAATGTAATTTAATTTTTTATATTTTTTTGACATTTATTGACATTTACAAAAAAAATAATACCTTTTTCGAGGCTTTGCGTCGTGAGTGGTGAAACTCAACGTCCCGCTTTGATAAATTTTCAGAGAGTGTCAAAAATCGAACCCACAAACCGTCGCGTTTACAGGTAGACCCTACGCCTCTGCGTCACAATGGTCCTCGCAATACTTGTTTTAATTGTTAAAATCAAAATTCGCTAATTTAATTGTTGTATTAATTAAATTAATATATATTTATACGGTAAAAATAATTTTGTTGGGATCATCTTGGTGCGATCACATCACATTTCCTTTCTAACATTCGATGCTAAAATGTCCCCGTAAATTTAATTTACAAGATTTATAACTGAATACTCCTAAAATTGTATTTATTCAGGGTCACTTACATTATTTGGATTCTTTTGTGTTATGTCTCAATATAATATATTTATAAGGTGATTAGTCTTAGAAATTATTGTTTAGTCTTCCAAATTAATAGTTGTAATGATTTATTAATATATTATAAGTGTAAGCTAATACTCCAGTGGCATATATTCATATAAATTGATAAAGTTGCCAATAATAATTTAAGTTAGCGGTTTTGCAATAATATCTTTGTACCTACATCTATATAAAAATATGTCGATATAACATTCCTTCTATCTCAAAATATTTTTTTTGTATAAGCATTTCACCTACAAACAGTTCCAGAGAATATAAATGGTTAAAGCAATTTATTTATCATATGTATGTATTAAAATTAAGTATTACTTTAAATGTAAATTATTTAAATGTTATAATTTTCACTTTCCAAGTATAGAAATTGCATATTTTAGTCTTATTTTAAGAATTGTAAAATCAGCATTAACTGTTATTTAAACAATATTGAGTTGAAAAATATTAGGCTTAGACCTTCGTAGGGACAGAGTACCCTCTTTCCTCCTAATAGGTGTCGTTGCTAAGACCAATAGGGCCACAACTTAAAATTGAAAAAAAAAGAAAATATATAAATAAGGAATATTTATATATTTTCCTTTTTTTTTGTTCAGTTCAATTTAGCAAATTATTGCATGACGTAACTCAACATACATAATATATGTAAATCTTTCTCTGAAGTCATCCATTTTTAGGCTATTGCGGTACTATAAATGTCGCTTGCTTGTTACATGTTACATTATAGAAATAAGAGTAAGCTTGTAGTAAGACATGGCAATATCGGACGTGATTTTGTAGTTCTCTAAGCATATGCGATCATGTATCATAATTTCTCAATAATAATAATATAATTTATCATATTACATATTTATTTTAATATAAATTTGACATATAAACAATTCTTCATAACTCCAATTTCTATTTCTTTAATTGTTAAGTTAAGTATAACTAAAAAGAAGATATTACACACGTAATACCGGTCTCTATTAATTTAACAAAAATATTAATGAAATATGGACGCCAACGGCCAAACCAATTAGGTTTGTTAATTTACCCTGAGGATAAACAATAAAAATATTAGGCACCTTAAGCTCCCTTTTGATAGCGTTATTAATTTATTGCGTTTAAAAACCATTTGTCACTTTGCATAGTATGTACCTGCCTATTAATCTCTCATTAATCTTATGACCTAGTGGATATTTACAGGCAAATATTTCTGTACTGGAATAAAAAATATATAAAATGACTTTGTTTTTCGTGTGTGTTTACTTACAATACCTTAATAGTGATATCTTTTAGTTAAACTTGAAGGAAATCATCAACTATAAAATGAAACTTCCATCCGCTAATTTAAAATGATTAATCATGAGTATTACAGATTTTTTTACTTTTCAGTAATTAATAGAACGGCTATATATATTCTTTTAGCAAACATATATAAAAAAAGAATGTTTTATGACATCTAACGGTCGATATGGAAATCTGATTTTACTATGTTATTACGTATTGCGAGTTATTTGAAAGTTGTTTTTGTGGCATATGTATTCTAAATCCGTTATTTATTTAGTACAAAGTTTTTATGCCACCATATTTTTAAATTAGTGACATTTATTGTATGTCACTACAGAATCTGACAAATCACTTTCAATATTTTAAATGGAAATGCTAAATAAGAATTGAAATAAGTTATGATCTTTGCTAGTAAACTATTTTCCTTAATTAAAAATCTTGAGGCTTTCGTTTTTAAGATATTTTACATGGCTTGTGTTTGTGTTCTGCCGACCGTAGTGTCTCAGTAGGACTGCCTGCATACATTGGGTATGTGTTCGATACCCAAAGTATCTCGATTTCAGATGGAAACTTAGGTTTTGGTATACATATTCTTGCAATACTATTCCTACTTGCTGATATATGGCAATTGGATAAGTGTTTTATATTCACATTATTTTTTTTTTAGTTTAACCGTTCTATTATTAAAGATGTTTTAGATTTTATATAATTTTAATACATTGCTGTTAAGATCGATACCTACTCAGGCACAATACTTTTAAGTTTATATACTTTACCTTATTTTGTTTTTAGTGAAAAATATTTATCTTAAATATTAAATAACAAATATAGCTGAAATTAGTTAATTACATATTTTTAAACTTATCTAATAATTTTACAAAAAACTAATTTTTACAAGACGCCCGCGCTATTGTCTTTTTCTTTGTTTTTTTATCTCCTCCTCATACTGCTTACAATTCATGCAGTCAGCATTATATTATAGAACAGTAAAATATAAAACTAAATTTACTTTTCAAATATTTTTCTTAGTATAAAATTAAAAATTTAATTATTTTATTATTAGATTTTAGAAATTATTTATGTTATAATAAAATTTTTATATCTGCATATATTTATTATCTATGTATGCAATATGTATATATTGTTACACTGTCAACATCAAAACAGTAGGTACCAAATACTTGTATTTGTCATACTTAGCTATTATTGAGGTACATTGTCAAGATATATATTTCTCTATATACGAATATGTATATGTAAAGATATGGTCGTTAAGTTTTCCAGTCAGCCCCTAAGTGACATAACGCGAAGCTGGTTTGAAGCTATTATTTATTTAGTAACGATCTTACAGTAATTGCGTTGCAGCAACAACTTTCATATTCATATTTTTGCCGCAGTCTAGGGAAAGTTATAATTAAGCTTTTTTTATGTTTTCTTTTTAATAATCAATTTATGATTATAAACCTGGCTTTTAGCTTTTAAGGTATCTAAAGACATATATGTAACAAAATATCAAAAACATTTTGAAAATAATTACCAGTTTATGGCATAAAATATATGTATCTCACTTCAGTGATTTGACAATGTGATAGTGATGAATTCAATATATAAAGCGAAGTGTTGATCCCTACGCTTTGTTGCCTTTATATGTATATCAAAAAATTAAATATACTACTTCTTGTGACACTATTTTTATTATTGCTAATTTTATTTTGTTTATTTTCTTATATATATTGAGAAAATAACAGTAAAAATTACCATTGAATTTCGTTATTAGCTTGCAATCAGCCTGCGATCTTCTATAATGCAGGCATAATAAGGGATCTAAACCATAAATATAACTGTTTTAAGTAGCGGGAACAAAATAGGCAAGGATACTACAGGACCGGTTATAATAGCTACCCTTAGAGCAGATGATTTGATAGGAATCTGACCTATTTCTGCTATCAATCATGAAGTCACATATTTATTTATATATATTTGTTTTGTAAGTTGACGCTTTATTTTGTTCATTGTGGAGAAGATAAAAGAGCATAACAAAATATTTCTTTCTCCGCTTTCCGTCTGATGTGTTAGCCACCTGATGTTTTGATTTAAAAAGTAAGAAAATGAAAATATTTTATTTCTTTGTGTAATTTCTAATCCATCAGGTTTAATTTAAGAAAATTGAAACTATGTTTTGGTGCTTAATTATAATATTTACTTATTTTTAAATATGCCAATTATCACGATTTACTGTTTTTATATGATTATAAATAAATAAATACATATATCAAATTCTTTGCATTTGTAAGTGTTAAATTACAAACATAATATCCTTGTAAACTTCCCTCTTATTGCACAAATAAATATGCCCAATTATCGTGAGTTATTATGAGAAATGTAGGTAACTAAAATTGAATATTTATAAGGTTTCTGTAAGTTTTCGACTTGTAATATCTTAATATTCATATGTTATTTTGTGAGAAACCGTAATTTGTGATTAATAAATTTGCGTGTCAGCGTAAACTTGTGAATAAATAAATGTTGGTGTTTCGCTATTTTATATTAAAAAAATTGGTGATATTGGACGTAAACAAATTAGATTTATTAGAATATTAGATCCGCTTCTTTAGAAGCTTTGTTGCTATATAATAAATAAAATGGGACCTTACTTTTTTATTAAAATTAAGAGGCTACGGAATATTAAGTAGGTATGTATTGAAATAGGTTTTAGTAGTAAATGGTTTTTCCCCCATTTCAATTTATGAGTACAATATGAATAACCTAAATCAAATACAGTATATAAAGAATTTTTATATTCTTAAATAAAAGTATTGCTTTTATTTTGTCGCACAACTATTAGTAAAAATATGTTATTGGTAATATAAGAGAAGCATTAATCAATTATGTTATATATTATATAAATCGATGCTTACTATGATAAAATATATTATATAAATCGATTATATATCTTTAATTTTGAAAATTCTAAATATTGTTTTGTTAATAGTTCCACTACCTTATAATAATAAAAGAGAAGCACTAAATCGATTATATTATATATAATATAAATCGATTATATATCTTTAATTTCGAAAATTCTAAATATTGACACAGATAAAAAAAAGATTTATTAATAGTTGCTTAGTACCTTATAAAAGCGATTATACTATCATATTAAAATATAAGTATATGGCATCTCAAATTTGATATTTTATTGATTTTTAATTGCATACTCTTATTTTTCTTTTTGTACGACTAACTATAGTTTTCTGCAGAGTTTAATTTTTTGACGTGACAACGTCTTAAATTAGGTTGCGGCTCGGTGTCACTCATGAAAAAGTGTAACGCCCGGTAACGTTACGATGAGTCACCGAACTATGATTGGTCCGCCGCGCGTGTCACTTGACACGTGATAAACTTGACTTTCGCAAGACACATTACAGTAGAAACACTTCCTTTTATTTTATATTTCTCCTATCATCGTCCTGTCCTCAACAAATAGTAATTAGTTAAGTTTAAGTTTACATGTACAATGTTTTAGTAAACGAAATATATTTTCGATAGTTAAAATTTGTGCCGCCGTGTTAACCGTCGTGGCGCAGAGGCGCAACGTCTGCCTGTAACGCGGCTAACGCGACGGTTTCTGGGTTCGATCCCCAGTCGGGGAAGATGGATTTTTCTATTTCCATTTTCTTCGCTCTGGCAACTAAGGCAAAGCGCGGCGTTGAGTTCCGCCACTCAACACGCAATGCCTCGAAAACGGCGGAAAGTGGGGACGGAGTAAGCAGGGACTAAGTAACGGAGTGTCTTAACACTAGGTTCATATGGTTCCTGCAGTTCCCTCTGCCTACCCTGCCATGTGCGGGATAAAGCGTGAAGCTAAAAAAAAAAAAAAAAAAAAAAAAAATTTGTGCAATTCTTATTTTTATTCAATTCCTTGTTCCTATTGTGCAATTTAATAATATTCATATCAATAAATATTCTACCGAGAAAAAGACGTTGTCACGTAAAATCTTCGCCCGTAAAACCGACTTTACAGACAACCATTATTTTTTTAGGTATGTACGGTTTAGATGGAATATATTGTTTTTTATAAATATAATCTGTAGAAAATATTTGAAAAATATTATTAAGTAAGTTCACCTTTTATATTTAATTTATTAAGTAAAGTCAGATAAGGTAAGTTGGGTTTCATAATATATAAGTAATGTATTAAGTATACAGTTTAAAAAATAGTAAAATAAATAGTATCTATTTTAGGCTGGATAAAGCGCGAAGCTAAATAAATAAATAATTTAACAAATCTTTTAAAATATATTTTTATGTTACTTGATTTTTTTTTATTCATGAGATATATATACATATATAACATATTAAGACTTTCTTAATTCATTTCAAAGAACAGTTGTTTTATCTAAAAATATAGGTAGTTAAATTGGCTTCGAAATAAAAGTTACGATATCGATCAGCATTACGCGTTTAAAAATAACAAATTTATATTCAAACGACTATTTCGCATTTGTTTTTAACATCTTGTACTAAAATGTGCTATAAATTTTTAGTAACAGTAATAAATGTATACTACATATACTACATATACATATTTTAATCGTCTCTCTTAAAAGTCGGACATTTAAGATAAACTTAGATAAGTGTTTTTTATTTATCTTTAACTATTAAAATAATTTTATTTTTAATGACACATTTCCGTTACAAGCATATTATTAATAATAAGCATGTTTTTATCGAAGCATAAATATTTTTATGATATCAGCTAAAATCATATTTAATAATAATATGCCACATATTTTAATAATGCCGTATATTCTACTACATAGGTCATGGGTTCATGTTATAGTCCTTTGAAATATTACATTTGTTTTGCATTTATTAGAGGACGCAATTTTATTTTTTTGACATGTAAGGGGGGGGGGGGGGGGGGGTCAATAAAAGCTTAACCTCAAGTTTGTGGGGTCGCCACCATTGTCTCCCAGCCGCCATCTTGGAAAAAGGGAGGGGTAAAACTATTCGCGATATCTCGGAAACTATGCGTCTTACAACAAAATTTTGTAAGACACATGGTTTGAATGTAAGATCATAATTAGGAGCAAATTATTTTGCCAACAATATATATTCTTTATTGCACATAAAAATAATTACAAACGAAATAACATATTATACAATTTACATATTATACAATTTTTGCTCTACATTTAAAATTAAAGAAGTTATAAGCAAAAAAGTATTTTTTATATTAATTTTTTTTTGCTCTAGAACATTTTTTTACACATTTTACAAAAAATAATACCTCAGACCAATCTTGTAGATGTTCTTTTGAGTAAAATTTTTGCCTATATTTTTATTATTTCATTCATCTTAAACGCTGTTTTCTTTTCTAATTCAATAAGAACCCGGTAAATATATTCTCACAATTTTCATACAACTTTACTTACTCATTTAATTTTTTTTGCCGTGACATTGAGATAAGATCTGCAGGCTCATTTTTTTCACGTAGCATCCCCAGTAGGCCTACTTATAATAATCTTGTTTATAGTAATGCTCGACGACTCGTAATACTTTTAAAAAAAGAAATAAAAAAAATTTTATACCAAAATTTGACTCAAAAATTCATCTACAAGATTAGTCTGAGGTATTTTTTTTGTAAAATGTATAAAAAATGTTATAGACCAAAAAAGAAAATTAGTGTAATTTTTTTTTATTTTTTTTCTTATAACTTCTTTAAATTTCGGGCAAAAAATGTATAAACATATTTGTATGCAAACCAAATTGGCTACTAATTACGATCTTACAATTTTGTTGTAAAATGCATAGTTTCTGAGATATCGTGAAAAAAGTGTTTCTCCCCTTTTTCCAAGATGGCGGCCGGGGGACAAGGGGGGCGACCCCATAAACTTGAGGGTAAGCTTCTATTGAACCCTCCCAACATGTCACAAACAAAAAATAACGTCCTCTAATAAATGCAAAGCAAATGTAACATTTCTTATAGCATATTTGATAGTTTCTAGCCGCTGCTTGAATCACGGCTGCTTTGCTTTTAATAAGGAACTACGCAGATCGTCATCTGAGATCAGGTATATATAATATATATAAACATTTATATACATATAATAGAATATTTTCAAAGATTCGAATATTTTAATTCATAAAATGTTGACTTAATCAATATAGAAATTTAAGCTAATATATGTTCAGGACCTGTTTGTTTATAAACGACTAGATTAAAAAGGCAGTTATACTATGAATATATTCTTGTTTGAGTCCATCGCGGTATTGTGTCTCACTGTAAACGTTATGGGTTCAACACATATTCAAAGTACTATTTTCATTTCAACGTTATGGTATATTGAAGTTCTGCGTTAAGTTACGCAAAAGTGAAGAACGTAATAAACATAGTAAAAGTGTTAAAGCTGTAAAGAAAAATATATAAGGTATTCTTTCTATAGTAAACCTATCTTAACTTATCTCTAGCATAGTAAAATGGTGAATTTTTTAACTTAACTTTTAATTGACAGTAACATTGAGCCAAGGAGCCACAATCAACAGTTAAAATTTATTCAAACTTATGGTCTTTTTTATTGTGCGTAATTATTGTGCGTATGTACCTATATATTTTGCTTCCAGTACTTTTTCTTTAGTAATTCGTTTCTTACTTTGCACCTCTATGTTACATTTAGCGCTTTCTTATGAATGCATGCTCATTATATAATATGATTTGCGGTATTATTTTAAGTTATTTTTTAATCAATTTATGATTTCTCAACGTAAGCATTTAGACTCATATAAAAAATATATTAATGATTTAAAATATTAATTACTTGTAGGTTCGAGTCCCACTTGGGGAGAATTAATAATTTTCATTTTCTTCGCTCTGGCAACAATACAAAAGACGGCGTTTAGTTCTAAAGTGGGGAACGGAGTGGCATTTTGCTTTGTGTAGGATAAAGCGCTAAATGTGATGATAAAAAAGTCAACCTAAGCTTCTTTGCTACTATGGTGTTTCGTTAAACGGCGAAATGTACAAAAAGTTTCTACAATTAATTGGATAGAACATTTATTACAAATAACATTTTTATGTATTGTAAATTATTATATTGACTCTACAACTGTTAGTACCGCTCTGATTAACATAAAGCGCGGCATTCGCTTTTATCGCCGAGCACGCGTCGTCAATTCTTTCACTTGTTTATTGATTTGATACGAACACTAAAAGAAATATCCACACTATATTTGAAATAACTCTGTCTTTTTCCAAATTTCAATTTGTTTGTTTTATTTTACCAATACGATTCACTTGTATACTGTAGATAATAGAAATGTGAACTAAGACAAGGCAAACCAAGAAGATATCGAATCTACAACAGTTTTACGTACACTTAATCGGTACCCCGCTGTGCCACAATGGCCCCGATATAAACAATTTATTACCTATATGTAAAAACATAACTAATTTTCATTTTACTCTCGGCGAATTTTGCTAAAATGATTTAAGCAAAAAGAAATAAATATCACTATATTAAAATTCATTTAGTGAGTTATTGAGATTCGAAAATGAACAGACGTTAGAATTCAATATATCTAAGCTAACCGTTTCGTATAACGGATTCTTCTATTCTGGTAATTTATGGATTATAGCTGGCATTTGACCGTCTTGAAATTATTTCTTAGCAAAAAGTTTGTAAAGTAATAAATAATTACGTATTTACGTGTCGGCCTAAATCACACGTTTTGCTAAATAGAGTTTAGGTTAGATAATATTTTTAAATTTTTTCCTAAGTCATTTCTTGTTTTACCTTGAATTGAAACAAATCATCGTATTTTTATATACTTTTTCATATATTTTTAAACGACGTCGTGGAGAGAGTAGGTAACCATTTAAACGAATTAAACTTCCTATATCATATTATATCACTTAATCACTAACATATACATACAGTCATAGATTCTTCGGATATATATTAATAAATAAATTTTTAAAGTTTTAAAAAGATAAATTCCTTAAATTTATACCATTTAACTATAAACAAATAAAGTGCTATTTTACTAATTTATTATTCTTTATAAGCCATTAGCTAATGTCTTTATATTGTTGCTATAAAATAATAACGATAGATTGCCTTATTAAATTACAATAGCTTTAACTTGACATTTGAACTCGCTTAGTCAATAGGTGGGCGGGTATAATCAATTTGTATAGGCCCATCTATCATGTAGTGCTACTTCGACAGAACCGGAAGTGGATATTAAACGATTTTACAAGCATAATAACGTCTAATGGCATAATTATTACCCTTTTCCGTATATGTCGTGTATTTTTATTATGTGTCAAAAGTAATAAATTAGATTTTTAAAAATATTATCGATGCATTACTCGCTTGTAGGCAAGTGTAACCTAAGCGGACAATTTGGATATTACTGGGGAAAAATATAAATGCATTATTTAGTTTTATTATCTGTATAAATAAGTAAATAAGTAAAACGCGGTGTTAAGATCCGCCATTTTGTATATCATATGCCTTAAGTAGGCCCAAAACCTAACACAGAGTGACATATTAATAGGCTTTATTTTATTATATTATAAAAACACATCAGATAATCCCAATAAAACAAATTAATTTATAATAAAGATTATTTATGTGACCACAAATATATTGCTGTCTTCTTAATAAATTTATTATACTTAGCACATTGTTTCCTTTCAACATTGTAGTGGCAGACACCTTTGACACACCATTATGTTAACATAGGCATATATTTTATCTATGGTTTTTTATTAAAATATTCGGCGATAACTGCCGATCGGAAGGCTTTGACACATTGTAGATGCGACATAATGTCGGTATTTACATAAAATATGGTTAACATAACCCATTCGTTTAAACGCCTGTTTAACAAAGCCGTGGGCGTGTTGTTTATGATTAATAATTCTTTGTTATCGACCATTTGTTGGACTGAGAAATATTGTTTTTCTCAAAGCGGCTAAAACGATAACCATTGGATTTTGTTTTTATAAATGATATTGAGAATAAATTGCTACTATTGACAATATATCAATGATTAGAAATAACCTGCATATTTTTAAATATGAAACTCTTCCGATGCTGAGGTGAAGTTTTTTGTAGATTTCTATTAAAGCGGCGTTTTTGTACACTAAGACACAAACTAATTCGTACGCTACAATTCGTTATATTTTAGTTAAGTTTTATATCGAACCAACATATCTTATTTTATATACATAGTTTTTATTTATATTGGCACGTATTAGAAAAAAATATACGTAACATTAGCTGTATATATGTAAAAAACTAACGAATACGAAAGCAACTCACGTGAATAGAAAATTCTAAAATAAAACTTAACTTTAGTTCCGACAAGAATTAGGAAACATCGTTTACTTTTTATAGTCTGTCGAAACTTGTTCTAAGTCATGATTATGTATTCGATCAAAGGAAATTAATAATTATAGAGCCATTATTTTGAACATATAATAGATTTGAATGTTCTTCGTGTTTTATTGGTTTCTCTTTATATTTAATGTTTTAAGAACAGCCATATATATTTTAAGAATATAAATGTAACCTAATACAATATTGTTACAGATTAAAACATAAAATTAAAATGAACTATCTATATAATATTGACATAAACTTAAAATGGCGACAGCTGGTTAATAACAACAATATGAAAATGAGTGGATGATTACTGTATTTTCTAAAGTGGCAACAAGATGGCGCTGTTAATTGTTCTCGTGATGACATTTGTTCAAGTTTTCAACACGAATGGCGAGATGGCACTGGCAAATATAACGAGATACGCATCAGGAGATCTTTTTGCTTTAGTTGGTAATCATTTAATTTATATTTTTGTTTAAATATATACATATAATAAATATATATAACACTAGATTGGTGCGGTTCCCTCTGTCTACCATGATGCTATGTGCAGGATTAAGCGTGAAGCTATATATAAAAACATACCTTTATGGACAATAATGTAGAATTTTCACAAATAAGTAATTTATACAAGTTAAATGAGTACTACATAAAGAATTCTAGAAAAATCATAAGAATAATAAAGCAAAAGTATAACTTTGATTATTGCTTAAACATATTAAGACTTGATATGACAAATTAAAAAAAAATCAAAAATCTTGTGAATTCTTCACTATAATGTGCATATGTTATAATACATGTGTATTTTTTTATTTTTTAGGAACAGAATGCGGTTTAACTCGTTGCATGGAGATGAGCCATGGTACCGCACTTGCCACCTCGGGAAGCAATGGTTGCGTGTGTCAATGTCGCAGAGAATCTCCAGCTTTCAGAGAAGACCAGAAAGTCTGTGTTGACCAAATAGATGGTAAGGATATGTTCACACAAAATCTTTTTAATACTTGGAAAATTTATAATAATTTACATATGATATAGGTAACTTAAAGCTGGTGCTTAATTAGCACGTTATTTTATTAAAATTGTGATTAATAGAAAAAAAATACTAATAAATGTAATTTAATAAAAAAAATATTAATCAAATTTTAACTATTCACTTAATATTTTATACTAAATGATTGTTACCGTTCTCTCTTTTAATATTCAGGGAATTATATAAAAATATATCGAATGCTTACAAATAAATTAGGTAATACTGATCCATATTGCGTCATAGTATTCACTTTCTACAAACTAGGCAGTCTTTTACATATTAAAATTCGACAGTAGTTTTAAAATTACACATTATTCTTAGAGGAGACGTCTCCGAGCTAAGAATGATGGAAAGTGGAAAGTGCTTGTGCAATTTGCCATTAATTAAACATGAGCAAGAAGTTACATACAATACGAGATCGACATGACAATGCTAGGTCAAGACATGAATTTTGAACTTGTATGTTTAGTATCTCAAGCATGGTACGCTCTGCATAATCAAGTAATTGTCATTGTATATTGTAGTTATTGCTCATAAACGTTAGACCGAGATGAGGTCACCATTTACTGTCAATTTGAATGGTAAATTCTTGCATAGTCAATCAAAATGCTCTCCAAGTTGAATCAGAATAACATGTGTAATAGGCGTTAATGGAGTATGACACTTAACGGTAGTTACGTATGTGCTGTACATTAAAGTTAAGGCAAATTTAACTTACAGTTGCTATTAATATATTAAAATAAGAATAAATTATTTTATATTAATATACATATTATTTTTCTACAAGTATATAAAATGTTTATTTAGACGATTTTTTTAATAATTTTTATTACATTTCAGAATGTCCAATGGCCACTTTCGGACGTGGAGCGACTAAGCCACAAATACCTTTTGTGTTTTTACCTTTAAAAGGGCAAATTATTTACCCATCTAAAGAGATTATATTTACGGGTCAGTTATAACATTTTATATAACTTGCTTAATAGACCTAAAAAAATTACATTGTAAAAAAAGAAAACTTCCGGTACCGGGAATCGAACCCGAGCCTCCTGGGTGAGAGCCAGGTATCCTAGCCACTAGACCATACCGGAGATGTGTGAGTAAAGCAAAAAAATTAAATAAAACAGGACATCACATATTTTAAAAATAATGATTTATTCTCTATTTTACGCCTATATATGATGGATATTTAAAATTTAGCACTTTTATGAAATAAAAATAGGAGAAAAGAAAAAAATTCGCCTACATTTGCACTTAAGATGTAGCCCCATACCATTATCCCATGCGGCGTCGCCTGTGTATCTTTTGTTTTTTTTTAATTTCATATTATTATTTCATATATACAAGAGTTTGTTTAGTAATGAATGGGCTTATGTCAGATACTACTCAAATCGAAAAAAATGTTTTAATGTATATTTATATAGTAAAACATATTCATTATACTAAATTTAATATATCATAGTAAAAAATATGTTTTATTGCAGTCTGTGGGGACCTCATTTTCTTTGTATGTCATCTTCTCAACTCTTCTTTTATTTTCATCTTTTATTTATAGATGTAGAAGATGCAATTTGTGCTGTTACCAGCGCTCAATATCTATCGCCATCGGGATGGGTCACATTACGAGATTTACTAGATAATGACGTACCTTTTGGATTATACAGAGATGAGGGAAGCACGTATTTGCAGGTAATTTATAGTTTTTAATTATTTTAACAATAAATATAAATAAACATGTCCTATTTGTACTTTATATATAGTTACAACATTAAAATATAGTTTTTACAAATAGAATTGTAAGAGGAGCGTCGTGACACGGAGGCGCAGCGTCTGCCGGTAAACTCGACGGTTTGTGGGTTCGATTCCCACTCGGGGAGTGCGCGATGTTGAGTTCTGCTACTCCGTAATGCCTCGTAAAGCGGGGGACAGAGTGTCTTACCACTAAGTTCCTACAGATCCTGCAGTTTCTCTGCGTACAGTACGCTGAGAAGGCTATGAGAGGAATAAAGCGTAAAGTTAAAAAAAATGTGCATTTTAAATATTAATTACGAAAAAATACGTGTGTCGTTAAATATTTTACTGTAATATATAATAGCCAATTCCCATGTGCATATATTAATGAAATTATTTTCTTTATTAACCATTAAGAGTCATAAAAATAGAATGGCAACGTTGATAAAGTGATTTAATATTGCAAAACATCTATGATTAACTTAGCTTAATCAGTACGTTACTTATAAATCAAGAAACCTAAATAGTTGAATAACGATTTCGTTACTTGGGTAGTTACTGCATCTTATTTTGTTAAAAGTTTATAAGAATATTGAAAGAATAAAATAAATTTTCTTGAGTTAATTTAAGTTTTCTAGCTTCTAACACATATATAGCAAGGTTGACAGAGAGTATCAAGTGTCAAGACACTCTTTTTCTTCATTTATAATTTGAAATCATTTGAATTGAGTATCGAAACTCTTTAGTTTCACTAGAACAAGAAATTAAAATAATTAATTGTATCAAATGGATATCAAACCTATAACTCATCGCGCTTACAGCTGCACTGCGCGACGTTGGCATTTGATATTAAGTAAGCCATAAATACAATTCAAGCGGTAGCCGCTTAAAATACTTTAATATAGGTACTATACATTGCATACTGTATATACATTGTTAAATATGGAGGAAAACAAGGTACAAATATTAAGATACTTTTAATTAGGTACACTTATATAATTTACCACCCAGGCAGAGTTCAAAAATTTTAAATTTTTGCCTTTGATATACTTATTATGCTCAATGTTTTTCAAAATACGGCACTTATCTTCACATGTTTATTGACCGCTTTATCGTGTACGTATGTAACGAAGATTATTGAAACTGATGAAATAAACATAAGTGAGATTAAATGTAACTGGCAGTATAAACATCTTTATTGATCTGGATCCGTACCAAAAAAAAAGTTGTATATTATCTAGAAAGGTCTTAGAGTTCATTTATTTTAAAATAATCCTTTTAGCACATTCATTTAATTTATAACTTAATACAAAACCGCGACAGTTTGTGGCTTCGATTCCACTCGGGGAAGATGGATTGTTTTCACTTCTTTTTTTATGCTCTGGCGAATAGACAATGTGCGGCGTTGAGTTGCGCCACTTAACGCAATGCCTCGAAAAGGCGGAAAGGTAGGCACGGAGTGTCTTAACACCACGTTCCCAAGGTTCCTGTAGTTTTCTCGGCCTACCTTGCTATGTGTACGATATAGCGTGATGTAAAAAAAATATGTTACAATTTATAACAGTTACTTATTAATAACCGTACTACTATTAGTCTTGACCTGCTCATTTACATCAATAAAGATATCGAAAGTCTTAATTTACATACAAATTTTATATCCGTGGTGTTCGATTAGTGTAATTTGAATATATTTCCTATAATTTTTAGATAACTTATGCACCCTTCGAAAGCATATTATAATATTAATAAGCAAAACTATGAATTCATATTTTAACCTAATTTTCCATTGGCATTATTGATTCATGTTTTATTGATTTTTTTCTCCAATATCCGCCTTTTTAAAAAATAGTACTTTTTTGAGTTCATGCTTTTTGTATCGCACAACAGAATAGAAAAATAAAATATAGTGTCTGTATTCTCCATTCTTTACGTGGAATCCATTACATTAAATGTCAAGATATGTATCAACCATCACAATCTTATTAAGCCATGTCTTTGTAATACTTTATATTATATATTAAAATTACCACTAGTTTAACATTAGGCTAACACTAGATTCCCCCGGTTCCTGCAGTTCCCTCCGCCTACCCTACCATGTGCGGGATAAAGCGTGAAGCTGAAAAAAGAGAAAAGTAAATGATAACAGTTGTTATTTCTATTACTTATTACTGTTCCGTATTCACAGTGAATCTATTACAAAATATACTACACACATTGTTATAGTAGCATGACTGACAAAATAATATTTATAGTACCTACCTGATAAATTGTATCTAAAATTAAATATAATTTTGTAAATACTATAGTAACAGGAGTCATAATTTAGTAAATATCTTATCTAGATAAATATTATATCTTTGCAATAATTGTTTTTGGTAGAGTCGTAAAAAGTTTATCGTCGATCGAAGCGAAAGCTTTCAGTTGACAAAACTTCATAAAGCCATATAAATGAATATATCGAAGTCTAAACTTCGGGACCACCAAAGCTTAGACTTTGATTACGATTGTTTATAATATCCATTATGACGTCACTTTCATTTTAATTATTATAAAAATAAATATTAAAAAAATGCAGCGTTGTTATTTTTTTATCATAAAAACTATATATGTATATAATATTTAAATTCATTTTACAATCAAATAATAGATTTGTAGGATCTAAAATTTTATATCATAAAGAAAATTACATTTGACATTTATTAATTTGTAATGTATAAAGTCATAAATTCACCAAAAGCGTTTATCCTGCTGAGTTAAGCAATAAAAAACCACTTTGATATTGTCGGTTAATTAAGAGAAGAATATTTTATTTTATTAATTAAAATAAATGTACCGTTTAACATTTTTCCGTAACAAAAATAAATAAATAACCAGAGCAAGTCTTATATTTTGTAATGAAATTGTAAAACAAAAACGAGAAAACGTCTATATTAGGTAATTATAATTTTGCTTGAAATAACAAGAAATTACTTAGCAATCAATAGAGTGTGGGTGTGAGTGTACTTTATGTAAACGTATCTTGAAATATAGGAGCCTGTCTCATATGAATTCAATTGGTTCTTCGTTCTTTGAAAACTTCCATACGAAATCCTTGTGATCTCATCTACAGGAGTCTTTAAAGACCTTTCATCTTATTAATGTCTTCATATATTATGCATTTGCTGAAGTTGTTGACGACCGGCGTAGATGGACGATCTCCACGATTCGTCGACGATATTGTCAGGCTAAATTATTTAGCCCTAGTGTAACTCCGTCTAACTATAAAGCCATCCTTAGTAGATATTTTAAGTAGAGGTAATTAATGTCATTGATACTGATTTTGTAAGCAAAATGATAAGATAGTAAATAGCTAAAAAAGCTTTTTTTATCTGACATCATGTATATTTAAAACGACATTGTTAAATTAAATTAAATTTCTCACACAATGATTTTGTTTGAGATGACTGTACAGATGGCAGTATGCCAGAGATAAATTAACTATTTATAACATAGCATTTGTTACGACCTACCGTGTACCTCACAAGTACGACGCTGTCCATCTTAATTTTAGAGAAACCTGTTTCATTCTATTCTCTAAATATTTCAACATTCGAATATTCTATATAGGTTTTCTCTTTAATTTATTTATTTGAAAAGATGTAAAGTAATGAAAATTTTGTTTTGTTATTTTTCTTATAAGTCAACTACTAAATAAGTAGTCAACTAAATAATATTATTACCGGATTGCCTTATTGACAGCGTCAAACTCGAAATTTGTGGGTTGCTATTCCCATTTTAAATAAATAATTATTTAATTTATTTGCTATGGTAAAAAGACAAAATAAGTGGCGGCGCTAGAAAAGCACTATTAAAAATTAAATAGAAAGTGGGAAAGATTTGTTTTAACACTAATGTCCCCTTGATATATGCGAGAAAAAGCGCACAATTTCACTATTTTAATTTTTAACAGACTTAAATTCGATAGCTCTGTTGATGACAAACTACTAATACTATAATAAAATACTAAAACGATTATTACTACGCATCTAATATAGGTTTAAACAATTTTTCTATATAATTTTCATTTTATTCTCATAAATACTTGTTTATTCAAGTAGTTAATTCACATTCATCTTCTTCTTCTTCTTCTCTTTATTTATGGCGTTTCGAGCGTGCTAGTTGAGCACAATTCACTTCGCAATTCACATTCATATGATAGGGTATTAGATATTATCAAAGCCAAATTTCAACTCTTCAATCGGAAGTCATGTTCTTGAACGAAAGCCGCTCATAGATCTTAAAGATAAAGTTGAGGCGTCAAAGGAGCAATTTGTTTGAACTGTCCAAATATTTTACAGTAACATTTGTACATGTTGATGTGGTGGACTGATATGTCGGTTAAATTAGGTAGGTATCCAACGGATAAAAGAATAACAAAAATAACCTAAAATTTTTTACTTTAAGTTATAGACCTTGCTAAAACACGAGAAAATATAAAATAATATTTGTATAAAAACTGTAACAAATTTTGTACAAAAATTGCAGAAACTTATGATATAGATATATTTCAGGCGTGGGGTGATAGCATATGTATGAAATTATAGGAAATGACATAAAATAGTTTATTAGATAAGACATATATACCATATGTACAAAATATTTATGCTATTTTGTAGGAAACTTGTTCCTATGCAAACTTTAACTACCGACTAAGAAGATAATTCTGATAGAAATATTACTATCCTAAATAAATATAAAATAAGTGGACATATCCAAGAAAATGTGAAATTTTTTTTAGCTTCACGCTTTATTCTGCACGTGGCAGGGCAGAGGGAACTGCAGGAACCAAAGGAACTTAGTGTTTAGACACTCTGTTGCTTATTCCTTATTATTTTTTTGAATTATAATTTAAAAATTAATGATAAGTCTCGTTGCGGTGACTTTTTGTTTAAAAAATGCTATAGATGGATATATAATGGAGTATAGTTTCCTGATCGTTAAAATGCGGAATATTTAAAAAGAGGTTTTGCACATTTTTGTAATACGTATGCCAGTCAACGTCAACAGCAATCTGATATGCTACGTACTCGTACCCGTATCATTCCTTAAATAACACTGAAATATTTCTCTGATATACAATTTATACATATATTAGTATTTTTTATTAAATATGTAATTTTGCCAATAAATAAAGGGATTATTTCTTAATTGATTCTTTAATTTATGTAAATTATTTGTAATAATAATTAGTCTTATTAAAAATAATAATAACTATTGGTGTTAAAAATGCGGAAAGTGGATAACGAAGTGTTTTAACACTAGGTTCACGCGATTCCCTCTGCCTACCCTGCTATGTGCGGGATAAAGCGTGAAACTATAAAAAAATGGTCTTCGGTACAATAATTGTTATGTATTTTTCAAAAACAGTGGCGCGGTTCAACTACACTTCACGCTCGCTTGGAAGGGCGTCTAATAGCGGTCCATGTACTGTGTTCTGACGCCAAATCTGCGCTACTTGCAGCTTCATGTGCAACTTTCCGTGTTGCTGGAGTAACACGTAATACAGTATTAGGTAACAAATAAAATAATAATATATCATAAAAATAGAAAGATGATAAGAATAACACATATTAATAACATTTTAAGAACTCTTGTAAGCGTGTGTGACTTACACATGGTAATTTTATTCATGCTATTTTACAAAGTCTTATACAATTTTTATCCGTACGTACGTAAATAATGATAAACCTTTTCAGATGTAAGGTCCATACCTTTCCATGCTGGTGAAACAGTAACTACTGAACCTGCCTCACAAGGTCACGGCCTAAGTGTTTTGGAATCTCTAGCTATCGGCGTTTGTGTATTGATGTTGGTTTTTGTGTATGCTACGGGAATTATATTCTATATAAATTATAAACAGAAACAAAAGAGAAAGACTAAAGATCCCGAAGTAAATCTATCCCATACTTTATCAACGGAAAATGGTTCCACTATTGACTCGAGGATAGGAATGGACAGTATGGTGAGATATTCTCAATTGTACATTTTAAAACAACTAAGTAACTTTCTTTTTATAATTATGTTCTTGTAATTGCACTAATTAGACAATAAGATTTTGACTTGTGTAATTAGATTTTATGATCAAATATTTTCCAGCGAATGAAATCAAATCCTCTATTGAATTTGGAAAACATGAGAAGTGATTATTCTAATGACGCCGGACTGTCTGATGTGAGCGAGCACACAGAAGATACGTTTGATTCATCATCAGTTAACACTCAAAAGGTATAAAGTTTACTATATTTTATTTAAACTATAGTATATGTGAATCTGAACTATAATAGGTAATAGTGTTCATATAAGATTAGGCAGGTTAGGCAAATATAGTGTATAGTACTTAAACACTTCGTTCTTTGCTACTTGTTTTTATTGAGATATTAGATGGTAAATCGTTGTCATACATATTTAACATTTTATATTATTTTTAGTTTTTGGATCGAAATCCAAACGTTGTATCTGCAATGGTACATTCTAGAAAAAAGCCATCTCGACCAACTATACGTACATCTACACCAGAAATAAATGAAAGAACACAAAGAAGGTCTTCGTCACCAGAAATGGAGAAAGCACCACACTCGGATCTCTCCATACTTCATTGCATTGATAATGAAACAATACAACCTGAAGGAGAAGCGGTTGTGAGAAGAAAGTTATATTTTAATCCTGTGTTTTTTGAAATAGAACTATTAAAGGTATGTGTTTTGGCAATATTTATTTTAAATACTTATATAATCGTTATTCTATTACCATATGCATATATTGTGTATATATATTTATTAATACAAATTATCATAAATAATTGTGTATATATATATGTATTTGAAAATTCATTTGTAGGCAGAGAGACATAGACACTATAATTTTATTTATGAATATAGTCTAAGTTGACTATACTTAATTTTAAACTAATATTATAGGTACTATATTTATAGGTACATAAAAGTATATTACAACAATATAATCAATTTCAGAATCCACCCCCTGCGGCTATAGAATTTCTGCTAAAACTAAGGGAAGTGATGTCAATTGCCAAAGAAAAGATGACATCAAAGAGATTTATACCAATATTGTCAGACATACCTGAGGAAGAATCGTATCATACAATAGACCTTGGCTGGGACATTCCTTGTGCGAGGCGTGGCAGGAGATTTAGCGCGATTAGTCTCAAAAGGGAAAACAGCCGCAAAGCAATCCATTGTGGTGGCTGCCCAGGGTGTGATAGTTCAAAGTCACAGAAAAATGTAAACTTAACACGATCTAATTCGTGTAAAGCGTGTGTAAGTGATGATTACAAACAAAAGATAGTTCAGAAATGGCTGGATGATGTGCCAAATCCAGTGACTGTTACTAGACCAGTTAAGTCTGTAGCCAAAGTCAGTGGAACACCGCGGGTGACAGAACCGAAGGACAAAGAAGTACGGCTGAATCCAATTGAACCTGTACCCAACATCGATTTAGAAACTGTCAAGATTACTGAATCGATTGTGAAAGATAAAATTGTTAAAGAAAATAACAATAATATGTCTTATAAAGATATAAATAAAAATGAAGTGATAACAGCTAATTCAACTATAATTACAACTTCAGAAACAAAAAGTCCAACGAATCATGATACAAGACATATTAGAAAAAATTTACCTCCCCCGCCCCCACCGCCTACAAATATATCAAATATTAATTCTGAAGAACTTGTACCAGTTTCACCAGAAGTCAAAAGAAAAATGGAAGCAGTTATAAGGGAATTAAATAAATGTAAAAGAGTTGAACCAGATGTGAACTTAACGGTACCTAAATTAATAATACCTGTCATAGCTGCAGATTCACAATATTTTAGCGATGATAATATGTTTGTAGAAAGTAAAAAAGAATTAGACAACGAAAATACAACTGACTTTGATAGCTTAGAAAGACAAATGCCAAAAAAGAGACGATTTTCATTAGATTATGGACCAGAACTCAATCATAAAAATATATTAATACAAAATACTCAGATATCTCGAGATAGGTTGACGCAAAGTTGGCGTGACCTAAAAAATACACCTCATTTACCTCCTCAAGCAATAACCTTTAATGGTAACAAAGAAATTTCAAATAGCAACAACAATATTTTTATTAAGTCAATTGAACCTATATACAATAACATAGAAACAATGGGATCGTTGACGATCGAAGTTCGCGGGTCACCAATAGAGAATAGGCGAAATGAAAATGATGATTTTGATCCAGATACACTTGACAGAAAACCAAAGAGATTTTCAGTTAAGACGGAAAATAAAAAATGTATCGAAAAAATTCTTCTCAAATCGGGTGGTAGTTTCAAACATAAGATAGCAGTAACTGAAACCGAAAAGGAGAGTAGTCCTCCTGAGGCTGCGTTTACACGAAAAATAGGCAGTTTACGACAAATATATGAAGCTAATAAAAATAAGGAACTTAAAGAAAGACCGTTTTATGAGCGACGAGGTAGTCTTCCATTTGTAAACCAAGATATCGCGTTTGCTCGAAATTACGAAAAGGATAATCAAAATGACGTCAAGCCGCCGTTATCAAAAAATAGAGAATTTAATTCAAAAAGCAATACACCAAGAAATAGCCCACCGAGTGATAGATATCGATCATCCGAAGAGCGAGATCGTTTTCCTCCGTACTCTAGAACAGATAATACGAATGCAAGGCGATCTGGCCGTAGATCAGCTAGAATGAGATCTAGACGAGTCGATTTAAAGAAGCTATGCCGAACTGAAGATTCTGGTTATTTAAGTACAGATTCAAACGAATCTAAACGTCGAGCGAGATATTTAATGCAATTGAAACCTAAAGTAATACAATTGGATTTAATTCCAAAACTTCACATAGATACGGACACAGATGAATTAGAGTCACTGTGTGACGGTCGAAGTGAATCTGGTGGGGAAAGTATTGAAACTGATTCAGTATTTTTCGGTAATTTGGACGATTCTAAGCAAATTTTTGAAGAATTAGACGTGGAAGTTGAAGCGAAGCTACATCAAAGTCAAATAGATTCCGGTTTTGTTGGTGAAACGAATATAATATTAAGTGGTGACAGTGATTCTGAACATAAAAGTGTTATTTCAATTATAACAGGTCGTGACGGTAGAGCCTCAGCGACTTCTATATCGAACTTAGACGATTCGCCATATGCACAGTCTGTAGAGTGTACTTAGAATAATTAACATTGAATATTTTTGTAAATTATAGTTTGTTAGTTATTTTGTAGGTATATCTATAAAGTGTGTTATTTCAAAGTTCTAATATTTTTGCCGTGCCACCGATTTTAATTAAATTTTATTTTTGAGTATTGAAATTTTTTATGATAATTTCTTATACTTCTTTAAAATTATAGCTTTAGTTCTAAAGTAGCTATGATGACTGAGTTTTAAAACAGGTACTAACCAAACGTTCCGTACAAATACCTGAAATAACAAGCGTATCGATTTTTGAACGTTTTGTTGTAATTTAGTTAAGACTCCCACCCTATATAAAATCTTAAGTAAATAAATTTTTGAACATGTAAGTAAGTTCTATGTATAAATATATTTTAGAAAATAAATTATTTCATAGAATATAATTACGATAAACTATATCTGTATTTATAATTAATATAAACGAAATTTGTAAATATTCTTGTAAATTGTAAAATAGTAACTTCAACTCTTTCAAGTCGAGTAATGTGCCAATTACTATTGGCAAAATATTTTTAAGGTAAACATTATATTTTCCTTATAAAAACGTAGTGGACTAAGCTGTACAGCTATTTAATATTATTGAAATATATTTTTCATATAGACTTCTTTATAGTACTTATAACTTTGTTATGTTAAACTTATATGACTTACATTTAAAACAATGTATAATTTAATATACCAAATATATACATATTAAAATTTAAAAATTATAATTCTTAAATTAATGTACATACTTTTATTATTTTTATTTATAGTTAGTTATTTATATATATTAGTGTAAATAATACTTTAAAGGTGATTAATGCCATTTAAATTGTAAATATAATCGGCCGGTTGTGCAATTACGGAAAATAGAGTTATATAGATTTTGAATATTTATGTATGGACGGGGTAAATTAAATAGTTTTTGTGTAAATAAATGTAAATACTTATTATAGCTGGATATAAAATATTCAATCTAGAAATTCGTTTCATTTTTGGGTCCTTGCCTTTTTTCCTGTGTGTTTTTGAGGTTAATGCGGCAGTGCAACACCAGGTGTCTAATCCAACCATAATCCATGTAACAGATGTGACTTGTTAAATAAACGTTATATAGATTCTATTGTAGCGCAGTAGACGGAATCTGAAGGGAAATGTGCTCTTTGGAATAATTTGATAAGATAAAAAGACGTTGTTATTTTCTGCCACATAATAAACAATGTATTTTACTCAGGAAAACGAAGTATTTATACGGGATAAAGCGTAAAGTTCAAATACAAATATAAATTTATTAACTTGTGATCCTTTTCTTTGAAATAAGCACTGGGTGAGTAGGTAGGTACATATTAAAAAAAATTAATAATTTTACTTATTCACGGCGTTTATCTACCACACAACACTCAAGGTTTCGAAAGGCGGAAAGCGAAGGATGGACTTAACGCTATGTTGCCTACGGTTTTCTTTGCCTACCTTGTTATATGCTGGATATAGCGTGAAATTAAAAAAAAATGTAACATTTCCCGAAAAAAAAAACTATATTGCAAGCACAGTTTTGGTATGATAAAAAAATATTTGTATAATTTAAAAAAAGTTATTCAAATACATGTTATAAAAAAATGTTTAATTTATTAAATCTTGCAACACTAAAAATATTTCTAGACAAGTAAGATGTGATGTGACAGCTGAGAAGCTGTTAAATTGTGCTATGTTTATTAAACAATAATTTATATTATTTTGAATTATGACATAAGAACATATGTTGTTTTTATATTTATTAATCATAAAATCGAGTAAAAATTACAACTTATCAGATTAGAATTATAACGCGAAATTAATAAAAAGTAAAATTTATCTATCTACATATGAAATCCGATAAGACTGATATTTAATTTAAGGCATTTAATAAATATCTATTCGTGAAATAAGTCATGACATATACATAATAAGCAAATTATAATATTTAAAAACAATTTATGTACGGTCACTATAATTTTATATCCACATTCCTACCAAATTGACATATTAATTAGGTAATTCACATAGCATTTTGATGAAGCCGAGCTACAGCCGTGTAATGATAATATAAATTATGTTAAAACATTTTTGTTTACACTTAAAACTATATAAGTATTAGGTAATAAACATGAAGCATTTTTTAAGTAAATTGCAAGAATTTGTCTCTTTTTGTTTTTTAATACTTTGTAATAGATATATACAATATAAGGCACTTCTTTTTTTATTTTCGGTCATCATTAGAACACCTTCAAGCTCTACTTTTACTTTATTTTTTACTTCTTACTATACAAAACAAAAAGTCTTATATTAGACAAATTTAATACATGAATGTATGATATACCTACATTTTTTTTACTTTAATAATTATGAAAAAATATAAATGTGAATATAGAAAATATATGTAGGTACAATATAAAAAACAGAGTTCACGTATTAATTAGACTATTCACTCGCTTTCAACAAAGCGAAGACTTGCTTTACAAAAAGCATTTATTGAAAAATTATATATAATATAATATTAATTTTACTTTATAATGCTATTAGAAAAAAAATAAATTATTTAATAAAATAAAAAACACGAAAAGGAATATTGGCCCATGAGGGGATCGAACCCGCGACCTTCGCGTTATTAGCACGACGCTCTAACCAACTGAGCTAATGGGCCGATACTACAGCTTTCTAAATTATAGATAGGATATCGCTCTATCTTGTGTTATTTATAGAGCCAAGATAATTTTCTAAGATAAGTCTTTAAACATATAAGAATTAATGCTATATAATTTCTTAAACATAATATACATAGGTAATTTGTATACTTTAGACATATTTCTTTATTTGCAATTAAATCATAAAAAAAAATTTCTAGTTGCAATAACAACAACCCATGTGTCGTTTAAATATGTTTATAAAATACCAATAATAAATTAAGCACGTGTAGTAGAGACACACATAATGGGTGATTCCATCCTTATACTTTAAACTTATCCTTGAATATATTCTGAGGGTCCAAATTGCAAGCAGCGCTAAGCTCCTTTTAATGCAATCTCACTGTAAGTCCATAGCATGCTCAGAGCTTTGTCCTATATAAAAACGCACATATACAAAGTAATACGTGTGTATAAAAAGTGTATGAAAAATAACCAATACTATCTAATGCCTAATAAACAAAGCAATACAAACAACCACTGATTGAGTGGTTACTTATTACAAGCATATTGAAAATAACTTAATGTTCACAATCACGCAATTATGGATTATTGTTTGAAACTATCTACTTACTGTTAACCAAACGAAGAAATGTAACTACAATTAGAATCTCTATAGACATTGACGTGAGAATCGAATATGTAAATATTTTAAATTGCTTATATGAATGTAATTTACATTTGTCATGTTCATTACTTTTTTGATTTGAAACTGGTTTTTTAACAACAATATTTGAAATTGACAACTATGATTTTTTATTTTGATTTTTTTATGTTATCTGTATATATATGCGAGAATAGTGCTTGGCTTTTTAACAATAACCTGATGAAATGAACGTGTCACAAGACTATGTAAGTACCTAATTATAAAAAAATATAACGTAAAGAGTTCACTATGATTAATATTAATTCTATATTTATGATAAAAACATATAGTATAAGTTAAAAACGGACCAAATGTCTAAAGTTTCATTATATTTCAAATAAAAAAAGTACTATAATATGAACCCATAACTAAGTTACATAATCAATTATAGCACCACAATGTTGTAGTGCATATACAGAACACCGAAAAGAATATACAATGTGGTTAAAAGATTATCATGCAGATGAGCGAGTGACGGTAGCAAACATTATTAGCTTTATGGACGTAATGGTAATTTCCTCAATAAAGCGTATGTCTGCTTACGGTAGATGATCAGTATTTTACTACCGAATGTCTTAGGTAATAATCCCGTGATGCGAACTATAATGATAAAACATCAAATTCTTTCTATATAGGTAAGTACGTTATGTTTTACCTAAACAGATATTTATTTCGTATTCAATGTATATTAAAGACCGTGGGTGGTTAAACTTCTCGTCTAACCAGACCGAGAAATTGCCCAAATCATTTTTATAAATATATTTAATAAATACCTTAAGAGTAAATCTTGAATCTTTAGAAATGCTAATAATAGAAGATGTTAACAAGCGGCTTCTGCTACAACCGTGGATATTAGGTTCAATTGCAAACTATTGGTGACAATAACAAAGGTATTGCTTAAATAAATTTGAATGTAACAGTAAAAGATATAAGCTAGAGGTGATACTTTAATATATATGAGTATAAGTAGGTTATTAAAAAAAAGGAATTTAAGTTTCCTTCAAAGTGGAATTCCTATAGATAAAATTCGTCCAAATTATCCATTCACGAGACCACGTTGGTCAAGTAAATCATAAAAACACGTTTAATCTTAGTATTCTACAAAACCTGCATACTAATTGCGTCACGGTGACGTTTCGCTCTTTCTACTGAGTACGTGAAGAAGTAATATCTTGAGAAATTAAATTTTTCGTGACATTTATTTAACTGTAGTGTGCATAAGTAAAGTAATGTTTTACACTGTTTCGCAAAATTTCTCAGATAAATATATTATACAAATGTCACACGCACGTCGTTCCCTCATAAAGTAACAGGTAACACCTTAGCGGCTTTCTATGAAATTGTAAACTCTTGCGTCACTTCACAGAAATTAGTGGAGGAATTCATTTTGTTACATAAAGTTTGAAAATTAGCTAATATCCCGAATATAGCTGAATGAAGAAGAATGAGCTTGATTTGGCTACAACGAGAGCTTGTGTGATGAAAAACTTGTAAAAATAATATATTAAGTTAAAATTAGTGATGAGAGAAAAAAAAAATAGAGATTTCTGTGTAGTAACGTTGTCTTTTATCCCCCCAATATACTAAAGAAGGATGTATACTTTGCATTATTTAGAAATAAAATAGATACAAATATAACACAAAGAATATGCTATTAATTGTATTTATTAATATGTAATCATATTTAGTATATTTACTATAAATATAACATATTATATATTTAATATTTATTATACTTTTTTATATGTATTACTTATTATTACTGTTTTATTTGATAAATTGTATATTTTTTGTATTTTTAAACAACAGTTATTTAGAAGTGATTTATGTCTAAATAGAATCGAATATCGAAGTTACAATTACATACAATTGATTTTAACAATTACTAGTATTGTTTTCTAAAAATTTTATAATATAGATTTTATATAAGTATATTTTTTATGTAACTATTCCTTATTGTCATAGTTTGTTGTTCGCAATAAGCATTATAACGTTAACTTAATACTATGTACCTTAGTACTTAGGCCTAAATATAAGTTTAGAAAAACGATGGAGAAGGATATTTAGACTAAACCTACATAAGGCTTATAAATAATTCTATGACATAATTTCGTTATTTCATTCGAATGTCTACCATAGAATTGTATTAATAACCTTTTGTAAAAAAAATATTCGGAAGCTAAAGGCAATAGATTCACTATTTTCGTCACTATGCCAGCGGGTAGCGTGGCCGAGCGGTCTAAGGCGCTGGTTTAAGGCACCAGTCTCTTCGGAGGCGTGGGTTCGAATCCCACCGCTGCCAATGTCCTTTTTTAACTTTTTGTTTCTTTTTTTAAATTATTTTTATTTGTATTAATTTATTTTTCTACTATTTTGTTGAAATATTTTGTATAACATATAATAAAATCATTTTTTTAATTTTTAGTATCATTTTAAAATTGACAAAAAAATAATACAAAGAAAATTGTTTTAAAAAAAGAAAAAATGTAATGTTTATTTAAAATAAATATAAGGGAAAAATAGATAAATAATTTAGTATTTTTTTTTTTAGCTTCACGCTTTATCCCGCACATGGCAGGGTAGGCAGAGGGAACTGCAGGGATCACATGAACCTAGTGTTAAGACACTCCGTTGCGTAGTCCCTGCTTTCTCCTTCCCCACTTTCCGCCTTTTTCGAGGCATTGCGTGTTGAGTGGCGGAACTCAACGCCGCGCTTTGCATAGTTGCCAGAGCGAAGAAAATGGAAATAGAAAAATCCATCTTCCTCGAGTGGGAATCGAACCCAGAAACCGTCGCGTTTACAGGCAGACGCTTACACCAATTTAGTCTATACAAAACCCATTTTGTAATATTCATATAAAACATTGTAATAAATGTTAATTTAACTTAAAATCTTTACCACATTAGTCAAAGTAATATAAAAAAAAATAAAAAAAAAACGAAACATAAATGATATATTAAAAAAATCTTAAAAATTTAAATTGACACATAAATCAAATTGAACACACATATAAACGTACATATTTGTATCTATATACATACATATATAGCAATGGCAATTTGTAACTCTATAGCTTTTACATGATTCAACAGTTACAATATTGAATACGGTAAATATCGATCATTGTTTCATTAGAAATAATATTTTTTTAAAATGCAGATTTAAATAATTACATTTGTAGGTACTAGATTTTCATGTTACTGTAGTAATTTTACAATAATGTAATATTTTTTTTATAAAATATTTGTTTTGGCCTATTACTAGACATAGTTCTCGCATCGATACTGTGTTGAAGTCTTGACCATTATGATAAGATTTTTTTATTTGAAAAAATAGAAAAATATTAATTACTCTAAAGGTTATACTTAGTATTAAGCATTAAAAATTTAAACTTGAGTGTTACAGCTACCATCAGTTTAACATTTTAAAATATAATAAAAAAATTAAATATCTAAATCACCCATATGTTTCTTAAAACTATATAAAACGTAAAAAAAGCTATAATTACAAAAAATCATACGAAAAAAGTATACAATAAGAAATATCTCGCCAAAGAACCTAAACGGCTTGTGCAATAACTTTTTAATTAGCGAGTCATTGATATTGAACATCCCCGTGCTATACCACATGCGACGCGAACAGGTGCCGAGAGACATTTAGCCGACACGCGCGGTACTGACGAGTCTTGTCTAAGCTAACGAAACTTTCTTTCGAGCTTTGAAATAAAGCTTTCGTAAACACATTCTAATATATACTTTGTATACGGGAACTTTATGTTCCCATTGTATAAAGCTTTGTGCTTTAAAATTTTAATATTGTATAAATAATTTATTTTTTTTATTTATAATCTATAAAAATAAGACAGTTTGAATTTTTGCAATGTGTTGTGGACTTAAATTTGGTGACATTCTTAAAATGTATATTTCATATGAAAATTATCTTCGTACATAAATTGGTGAGTATTAATAATTAATATTAATTTTTAAATACTTTTTTAATCTACATAGAATTGTTTTATTTCTGACTATAGTGCAAGAAAATATTATTGAACTTTTAAACTAATTAAGTATAATTTAATAAAAATATAGTAATGTAAGAAGACAAAGTACCGAGGTTTTTTATTTTTTTCAGTCATCAAAATAACGTTGCATATTATTAAAATTAAGTAAAAATATGTACTTAATTACAAAATTTATTTTATTAATTTATGTGTCGTAGTTATTACAAAAATATAATATATTAAAATTACGTCAAAGTATATACTTGGTTATAAAATTTAAATTATGTGTTGTATTAAAAATCTAAAAAGCTTAAATTCAAAAATAATTACTATACTTATTAAAAATTCATATTTAAATTTGAACTAAAAATATTTAATTTTGAACCCTTTAACACTATATTTTAAACCTTATTTTAAACCCATCAGTACTAATTAAGCTTGAAATCCATAAAATTAATTATTGATGATGGTTCACATAAAAAATCAAGCTCAACATCTTGTTAGCTATAAAATAAAACCATACTATACTCCGATTATTATGGACATTTCGCAATTATTCCTATTAAAATAGAACTTCCTACTTTGGTCTTGTATATGAAGGTATATTTTTTTGTAAGGAATAAAAAGACAATATACACACATGATTGCTTCCGAAGATATTGTTCCGGTCGGTTCCCACGCGAGAGCTCTCGATGTAATTACAACGTTTTAACAATACACATAATTGTGTTAGAGCGTACTAAATATTACACTGTACTTGACTCTATTTATTGTAAGTGTTTCAAGTATTTGACGTAGAGATTGAATATTGCAGAACTGATTTTAAAGGAGGGGAAAAGAAAAAAGTTTGTTTATCATGCTTTTAAAATATCAAAACATGGAATAAAATATTACAAGGCTATTATATACGGTCACAGGATAGGTTAAGTTGTTGTATAGCACTTTTATGATATAATTAATTTTTCCTTTGTTTTTCTTTTAGTTTTTCAAATCTTTCGGATAGATCAATAAAACACTGTTCACCAAATTCCCAGTATTCTTTATGAGCAACATCCGAATACAGCAAAGTAGTCAAAGGGAATCTCACTTTCCGCCCAATTTTAATATATTACGTAACTCAACGCCGGCCTCATTAGAGATGTCTCGGTTATCAGAGACAATTAATTAATGAATTCTCCTTAAATGGACGACGTAACCATAATCTTAGCGAGTAAAGTCATACGAGGCCCAAATAATTTTCTATATTGTTAATTAATTACCACGAGGCCGTAGTGCAGTAGGATATAGTTTTAATAACGGTGATATGAAGCCATCTCCCTCGAGTGAATTATTTCCATTTTCCATAAAATTATGTGAAAACTGTAAATACCTATGAACTTAAAGAATATATAAACATTTTCGGTTTCCAAAAGTTCCTTAAAGCCACTTGAAAACTTTAAGTCACTTGTGCTATAACAAAACAAAGTCGCGACTAAGGAGTATATTAGCGACTACTACTGAATAGAAAGCATCGTAACCATTTATTACAAAGCAGAGAATAGTCTATGTTGGCTTAACATTTGTTTTGCCAACACTTGTAGCTTTGTTTCAATATTTTATTGTGTACTAATGTTGTTTTATTTTAATTTTAAGCATTGCTATTCATAAGCCCATCTATAAAATATATATATTTATTTAGGAAATATGTTTCCCTGCGTATTTTACGAAGGATTAGTAGAGTAAATTAGTAGAGTAAAAGTAATTTTTTAGGCAATTTTTAGCGTTCCGTTCTCCCCGACGATCCGAAAAGTGGTTAAAAGCGATAAAAAAGGGAACATCTTTAGCTAAGCTTAGTTACTTTAACTTTATATATATATATATATATATATATATATATATATATATATATATATATATATATATATATATATATATATATATATATATATATATATATATATATATATATATATATATATATATATATATATATATTGTTTTTAAACTTTATACTACCTATTGTATGTACGGATTATTTTGTTAATAATTATGATTATAACGTAAAAGTTGTTAATGTCACATTTTGACGCATAAGAATCAAGTTCCTCAACTTATTAAATTTAAAAAGTGTTTAACGCAATTTATTTCGTAATTTATATCGACAAGCTAATAGTATATGTGTGACCTCATGGCCAATCAATTATTAAAATATAGATTTTATTGACTTCGAGGTATATATATATATATATATATATATATATATATATATATATATATATATATATATATATATATATATATATATATATATATATATATATATATATATATATATATATATATATATATATATATATATATATATATATATATATATATATATATATATATATATATATATATATATATATATATATATATATATATATATATATATATATATATATATATATATATATATATATATATATATATATATATATATATATATATATATATATATATATATATATATTATATTTACAGTTTCAGTTTCAACTACGAATGGTGCGTTC